>OU612046.1:40242441-40700959 GCA_914767935.1 Coremacera marginata | reverse complement strand
AATAACTTTCTAAAGGGGAAAAAGGGCAAAACACTTTCATTTTCTCCATTTTAACTGAGACAAATTTTTAA
Organism: Coremacera marginata; assembly: GCA_914767935.1. Lineage (NCBI taxonomy): Eukaryota > Metazoa > Arthropoda > Insecta > Diptera > Sciomyzidae > Coremacera > Coremacera marginata. The sequence continues at coordinate 40,700,888 of OU612046.1, read as the reverse complement.
AAAAATGTAAATTTCATTGTATTTTTTTTTAAAGATTTATAGATTTATTTTCTCCGATTTTTCTGAAGTTTTGATCCAACACATGAAAATATAAAACATCTTAAATTACTTAAAAAGGGTGGTTAAATTTTAATCATAATATATTATATCAGCTGATTATGAATAAAACACAAATTATTTAGGAAATTATTTTCATTTCTTTTTATTATGATAATATTGGTATGGTTCAATTATGTAGGTATGGAACAAAATATCGGCCAAATGGCCAACGCGACCTCGGCGGCACACCTCCATCCGATGGTTCAAATTTTCGATGACGTTGAGGCATAAGTGAGGTTCTATGCCGTTAATGTGCTTTATTATCTCATCCTTTAGCTCTTGAATTGTTGCTGGACTATCAACGTACACTTTTTCTTTCAAATAACCCCAAAGAAAGTAGTCCAACGGTGTCAAATCACACGATCTTGGCGGTCAATTGACATCGCCACCACGTGAGATAACACGGCTATTGAATTTGTCGAGCAAAGGAGCCATTGTTTCGTTAGCTGTGTGGCAAGTGGCACCGTCCTGTTGAAACCACATATCGTCCACATCCATATCTTCCAATTCGGGCCATAAAAAGTTCGTTATCATCTTATCATCATATGACCGGCCTCATTTTGGAAAAAGTACGGCCCGATGATGCCGCCAGCCCATACACCGCACCAAACAGTCACTCTTTGTGGGTGCATTGGTTTTTCGACAATCACTTTTGGATTATCATTCGCCCAAATGCGGCAATTCTGCTTATTGCCGAATCCACTGAGGTGAAAATGTGCCTCATCACTGAAGATGATTTTCTTCGAAAATTGGTCATCCACTGTTGCCATTTCTTGCCACCATTCTGACCATTGACGACGCTTGAAATGATCAAGAGGCTTTAGTTCTTGAGTAAATTGCACCTTGTAAGCGTGTAAATGCAAGTCTGTATGCATAATGTTCATCAACGACAACGAGTTGAGGTGGACGGCTCTTCAGCCACACTATCGCGAACAGCAGCAATATTTTCTGCAGTACGAGCTGTACGAGCATGCACTGCTGTTTTCACATCTCCTACAGACCCGGTTTGCTCAAACTTTTGCACGATTTTTCCGATTGTACGCACATTTGGACGATTAAATTGACCGAAAAAATCACGAAGTGCACGATATGCATTTTGAATTTTGATTTGAACGCCCATTTTCATAATAAGCCTGAATAACCTTAACGCGTTGCTCGATTGTGTATCTTTCCATGGTTCAAATTGAGTTAGTCTGAAATTGAGAAATGTCAAATGAAATGCAGAAAAAAGCTTGGCGTTTAGGTGTGGTTCACATTCAACATCGGCCCTTAAAATTTAACCACCCTTTACAAGTAATACAACAAATGTTCAAACTTGGCTTAAAATATGATAGTTTTTGTTAAATATTTTTAAATATTTGTAAAACAAGAAATTTTTTTTTTAAATTGACAACGCAGTTTTTTTATTCATCTATCTTAAATAGGTATTTGAAGTAAAACATGTTTTTTAAACGTCTTTAAAACTAAGGTTTTGGCCGTCTTTTTCATGTTTGGAACCAATGTGCGGCGCCAAGGATCCCGCGAGTCGCGGTGCGGCGGATCAAGCGTATCACGTTTAATAGCGCGCGTCGCCTTTTTTCCCCTCCCAACTCTCCACAGGCAATGTTTCTTTTTGAAATTCTTTGCTTTCTAAAGAAATTTCTTGTTTCGAAAAGAATTAGTATTTCCCTCGTACAAAATGATTTTATAGATTTTTAAGTATGATTTCTTGAATTAAAATGGGCATATATAAAATGGAAAAAAATGGGCCTTTTAAATTCTGCTCATTTCAATGTTGGGGCTTTTTTCGGGTTTGTTGGGTAAAATTTGGTTTTTAGATTGTGGACATATTTTGAATTAGTTTTGGGTCATTTTTTATTTGGGTGATTTTTTTTTTAATTTTTTTTTTAGGGAGTTTCGTGGCCACAGTTAAGATAAAATTTCTACCCAGAAAAGAATTTCTAAGATTCTTTATTTATTTTATTAACATTGTTTTTCAGCACTAACCTTGAAAAAAATTTTGTGGTTTGTGCATTACATTATTAATATAGCCAAGACTTAAGCCAAGGCCATCCGATAAAGAAAACAGAGGAACCAATACCTAACATTTAAGCAGCAGAGCCACTATATATGAGTACGTTGCTAAGAGAGTATAACATCCGTGCGAAGATCAAGAGGTCGTGGGCTCGAATGGCACTGCGAATAAATACTCTTAAAATAACAATTTTATCTTTTCGATACGGCCGAATGCGTCGAATTTTTGTTGATTTTTATTACCTTTCGTTGCAGCGGTTGTATTCTCTATATTTTCAATAATTACAATAATGCAATGTTCACACCTAGACCCAATTTCCCAATCTTCTGGGGGTCCCTATAAAAAAAAAATTGTTTATTAAAGTTCATATCTTTTCCGAGATGAACCCAAGAGCCGTTAAATATATGAGCTGGTCCTATTATTTTTCGCCATTTAATACATGTTTCAACACACCTACCCCTATTTGCCACCCTTATGGGAGTCTCCATACAAAAAACACAAAAAATACATCTGCCGATTATAGTTCATATCTCCCCAAATGACAGTGGTGACTATATAACATTGCTGACGTTAACATTGCTGACGTTAACATTGCTGACTTTAACATTGCTGACGTTAACATTGCTAAATTAACAGTGTTAACGCGAGTTCACAACTTTTAGCTTAACATAACCTTTTTTCTTCTCCCATACAAAGTTAGACAGCCTAATGTACACAATTCTTAAAATTTTTTGATTACTATACTGAAAAGTATGACGAATAACTTCATTTTTAAAGACAGAACTACTCGTACTTAAGTTGCATATATTACCTTTTGTTTTAATTTCCATGTCAATTTTAATTAAAGGCATTGTTTAATTCCCTGCTCAATTTACCACCAAAACACATACTGACCTGAAATGGAAGAGAAGAGTAATAAAAGTTAATATGTAAAACATGGGTACGCATAAATATACAAGTAAAAATAAACATGTTTTAGGTTCATAAAAATTATTCAAGCCCAAAAAGTGATTTATTAACATAGCCCTGCTTAAATGACAAACAAAGAAACATTAGCATAGATATTAAGCTTAAATTAGCAAAAGTCATAAATAAATTGAACTCTCATAACAAAAAAAAAAAAAAATAATAAAAAGAATCATGTAAATCCAAACATAGCGCAGATATTTTTATACTGTCATCGCAACAACAAAAACGTATCGCAGCCAAACGTCAGGCAATATAAAAAAAATGTCGAGAAAATAAGGACCTTTTTTACATTTTTTTCCTGGTATTTATTTAGGAAAGTAAGTTGAATTGATTGTTGCTGGACACGTTGGCAAACAATGATTTTTTTTTTAGGGTATTTAGTGTTAGTGTCGGCTTGTGTGTATTTTGTAGAAGCAAATTTATTGAGTGTCAAAAACAATTTGCACAAAATTGTTTGCTATTTTCTCGATATAAAAATGCATTGAAAACAATTTGGTCTTGAGATTGGCAAAACAATTTTGAGAACAACATTCAAAAAAATAAATAAAAGCAAGCAAAAAATTTAAAAAAAAAAACAACCGACTACACAATCACTACAAAGTAAAAAATAATTTTAATAAAAATACTTTTCCCTTTAATTTCTTGGTCATATTTGATAATTTATTTAAACATATTATTATATATGAAATTTTATTATCTTAATTTTTTTTCTTATTTGTTTTATTATCATAAATATATTAACTACTTGATGAATACAAAAGCTTTTAAGGTTGGCGCTAATATAATCAGACTGTTAATCAGAAGCGCCAACTTCAAAGCATTTGTATTCATCAAGAAATTAATATATTTATGATAATAAAACAAATACACTGTTTTTCTAATATTGCCACGCCCAGTAGTCGAAAGCCGCCCACATTCTTCACCGTAATTTTTACTAATAATGCCTACCCCTATACCAAATTGCAGTACCATAGTATCAATATTATTCGAGATATACTCTTTTTCTAATATTGACACGCCCATTTCTCAAATAATGCCCATTTTCTTGACGGAAATTTGTAATAATTGTGCATACCACTACACTAAATTTCAGTACCCTAGTGCCCATGTTATTCGAGATACAGTGTTTTTATAATATTGCCACGCTCATTTGTCGAATAACGCCCACTTTATTGGCCATAATTTGTAATAGTAATGCCTACCCTTATACTAAATTGCAGTACCATAGTATCAATATTATTCGAGAAATACTCTTTTTCTAATATTGCCACGCCCATTTGTCAAATAACGCCCATTTTCTTGACCGTAATTTGTTTTAACTGTGTCTACCCCTACACTAAATTTCAGTACCCTAGTGTCTATATTATTCGAGATACAGTGTTTTTATAATATTGACACGCCCATTTGTCGAATAACGCCCACTTTATTGACGATAATTTGTAATAATAATGCCTACTCCTATACTAAATTGCAGTACTCTAGTCTCAAAATTATTCAAGATACACTGTTTTTCTAATATTGCCACGCCCATTTGTCGAATTACGCCCATTTTCTTGCCCGTTATTTGTAATAATTGTGCCTACCCCTACACTAAATTGCAGTACCCTAGTGTCAATATTATTCGAGATACAGTAGTATTTAATATTGCGAGATCTATTATTGCCACGCCCAGTTATCGAATACCGCCCACTTTTTTTACGGGCACCGTCATGCTTATCATATCTATCTGTTCCCCAAAAATTATGGCAATCATTCATATGGTTTAGGAGTTATCGATGTACATACATTTAAAAAAAAAAAAAAAAAAAAAAACAGAGAAACCGACGAACTTGAGAACCTCCTCCTTTTTGATGTCGGTTAAAAATATTGTGCTCTGCTGTGAAGTTATTGAGAACAATTATATTTATATGTACGAATACTAGCAGAATTTTAAGGATTTTTTATGAAGCCAGACAGTTTTTTTTTAATAAGGTACAATGACTTTTTTTTATATTATATGAAAAAAAGCAGGATCATTTAAAACCATATTTGAGGAGGATTAAAAAAATTCAAATATACAGGCAATATAGTTATGTTTGTCCAACTGTTTAAGTAAACAAGCCAATAAAACTCGATCGTTGCTACTATTTTCTTACATTTCAAAATGTCTCTTATTTTTGTCTCTTGAATTAGTTTCCCCTTCAGACATCTAAACAAATTGTTTATTAGACATTTATAAATTATCTTTTATTTTTTTTTTCTTTTCTACAAATGACTAAATGAAGGAACAACAAAACCTTGAAGAGTCTTAAATACGACAAATAGACATACATGTATAGAGTCATTTCTCTGGCATTTGGGTTATTTTGTGTTCATACATATGTATGTTAAATGTATCTTGCTCTAATGGGTCATATTAACTACTGTCGATAAGTCAAAAGTAATAAATGGAATTATCTTTATATACATTCATGTTAGAAATAACAAAAACATGATGATGGTCTTTATTAGAGATGCAACGAATAACAAATGGTCTTAATTTACTAATCGGCCGGATAGTTTCTTAAAATTATTTTATTTATATAAATCTTTTTTAAGTAAATAACAATTAAATATGTACATATTATGGCGGCTTTTGTTTAAAGGAAAAAAAGTAACAAAAATCGCTCCTTTAGAACATTTGTAGTCTGGGAAAATACAAATAGTAACAGAAATATGAAAGATGTTAATTGAGTAAATCTAGTATTTCATCAGATCACAGAATAATAAAAATGTATTCTTTTTTTCAGAACTCCAAGCAAAAATATATAAATATCTTATTTTTGGCAATCATTAACAAAACTTTTGTGTAAAAAAAGCAAGCACTGAAGATTTATGATAAAAAACTTTGTTAAAATGGGGAAAAATACAATTTTTGCTATATTTTGGCCTTGAAGAACCCAATTCCTAATTTCTATTGCTCTGCATGTTCACAAAACTTACTTTAAATAGCTAACAATATCGTTTTGCTAAAATTTTGACATGATACGATATACCAAGTTCTAATGTCTAGTGGTGAGAAGACTATGAAAAAACGCCAACAAATGCAATTTTTTCGGTATTTGGACATAATGGGGCCCAAGATAATAATTTTTTTTTTTTTTTGTGTTTGATTTATTCACAAAAGTTAAAGCCTGCGACAATGTAAACAACTATTTCAAAGAAATTTTGCCGAAAAAACCAAGCAGATACAAATTACAAACCATAAAATAGGCGATAAAACCTGAAAAAGATTACCTTGGAGGCAAAATTTAAAAAAAAAATTTTATGAAGGCGTGCAGAAAACTTAAAAAACTGACGGTGTATAGTTTGATTTCCCATACCCGAAAATGGGTGGAACCATCTTCTGTGATCATGTCTTTTTTGAAAAACTATCTAATTCATAACTTTTTATTATTATTAAATTAACTTTTAGGTTAAACATCTTTAATTATTGCATTTAATTTTGATTTTAATCAACTGAAACAAACCGTTACAAAGTTTTTTAAACATTATGTAAAAAAATTTAAACATTTATTAAAAAAAAAAATTAAAATTTCAATTACATTTTTTGAAAAATATTCTTTTTTAAACTTTTATTAGCGCATTTTAGTGTGGCAAATTTTTACTTTTGTGTTAATTTTTGCAATTTTATTTTTAAAATACAGTTCAAATTTAGACCATTTGGACATCTCAATTTGGTACATTTTTTTTAAAAAACTTCTTGGCTAAAATCGAAAACTTTAGTTTTTCTCAAAGTTAATTAAAAAAAACTGCCCTGATATACCCTAATGATTTCTCTATAATTTTTTTTCAGAAGTAAACAATTTTGCTTAACAAATTCGTATATTCTAACTTTTAATTTCTTATAGACAGTATCTATAGTATAGACGGAGCCTTACACGAACTTTCGTTCGTTCGTACGTAAAAAAAACTAAAAATATTTTGTTCGTTCGTAGAAAATAGATGTTCGTTCGTTCGTTCGTTAGTAGAAAATAGATATTCATTCGTTCGTTCGTTCGTAGAAAATAGATATTCGTTCGTTCGTTCGTAGAAAATACATGTTCGTTCGCTCGTTCATAGAAAATAGATGGTTTTTATGTGGAGACCCAAAAAAGAGTGGTAGATAGGGGGTAGAAGCGTTGGAAAGAAATGTTGAGGGGCAAAAAATAATAGGACCAGCACATATATTTGACCCCTCTAAGAGTTCAGCTACGTCCGATATAAACTTTTTTCGAAAGTTTTTATGTTTTTTTTATGGGGACCCAAAGAAGGGTGGCATATAGGGGGGAAGTGTGTTCGAAGGAAATGTTGAGGAGCAAAAAATAATAGGACTAGCTCATATATTTGACCCCTCTAGGAGTTCAGCTTCGGCCAATATAAACAATTTCGAGAGTTTTTATTTTTTTTTTTATGGGGACTAAGAAGGGTGGCAGATAAGGGGTAGGCGTGTTCGAAAGAAATGTTGAGCAGCAAAAAATAATAGGATCAGCTCCTATATTTGGCTCCTCTAGGAGTCCAGCTACGGCTGATATAAACTATTTGCGACAGTTTTTTTGTTTTGTTCGTTCGATCGTTCGTTCGTAGGAAATTGATGTCCGTTCGTTCGTTCGCAGAAAATAGTTGTTTGTTCGTTCGTTCGTTCGTAGAAAATAGTTGTTCGTTCGTGGAAAATAGTTGCTCGTTCGTTCGTTCGTAGAAAATAGTTGCTCGTTCGATCCTTCGCTCGTAGAAGAAGAAAAATTCGCTAGCACACTTTTTTCTACGAACGAACAAATGAAAATATTATGTTCGTGCAACGCTCTGTCCATAGATTTTTTGTTTCCTGTCTTCGGGCCTGCTTTGCAGCATACAAAAACTTTAATAGCTGCCTCGCAGTATTTTGCCTTTTAAATTTACAAGTTTTTGAATGAGTTCCTTCCCATCCCTTTCTTAACTTCCGTTTGTGCTTTGTGTTCGTTATGCAACATTGCAGCATTTCTGGCAAAATTTGCTATTGTTGCCAGAATTTTTATTTTCTTATTTTTTTTTTTTTATTCATTTTTTTTTTTTTTTAATATCGATCGTAGTCCATTTGAAAGTTGTTGCATGTCTGCAGTTGCGCCTTCCTGCACTTGTTCTTAACTTTATGAAGAATCGCTGCTGTGTATAAAAAAAAAACATTTTCTCACATCAAAGGAAATGAATTTCAATGTCATTGCGTTCAATGTTTGAGTTTTGAGGGTGCATCAGAGCACAGTGCTGACAAAAAGAAAACGTTTCATTATTTTTTTTTTTTTGGTTTGAAGAGAACCAAATTTTCATTAGTGAATGAATGCAATTTTCTTGGAATATTTATGCAAGCAGCTGTATTTTTGTACAATCTTTTGTATAAAGACTTGTCTTTAATTTATGTTCAGCACTTTACATTATGACTTTAGTACACAAATTTAAACATACATCTTTCTTTAGTAGATACCAAATGCTGAAATAAGCTTCTAAACAAATAAATATTAATATTCAAAAATTTGTGCATATATTTAATTAACCCATAATTTTCCTACGTTTATGAACGCGTTTATAAGCCGTTATAAATTACGCTTATAAGTCAAAAATAAGAAGGTTTGTGTTCAATGTCCAAGTGACACACAGTTTCTCCAACACTAGAAAAAAAAAATGACCAACGTTTTGTTGTAACATTAACCCATTTTAGTTCGCTGGTCGATTTTTCGACCACTAACTTTCAAATTAATGTCTGGCAAAAATATAAAAGATTTTTTCAAACTCTTTCCGCATATACACGATTCGGTAAAATGGAAATTCAGAAAAAAATAAATTTTTAAAATTTTCTCTTTTTACCTATTCAGGTAAGCGGTTAAAAAATACCCTTTTTTTTGACAATTTTTTAAAAGATCGAAAAAATATATAAATGTAATATATATTAAAACTATTTACGTAAGCAGGGCGCCAAAAGACTAAAATATGAGAATCTCTTGGTTTTGGACAACACAGGTAAATTTCACTGTGTGTTACCTGTGTGATAAAACACAGATGGTCGATTTTTCGACAAATGTCCCTATATGTATACTTTTATTATAATATTTTCACATGTCTCTTTTACATATTTTTCATTTAATAAAAATAACAATATTTTATTTAAAATTTTTTAATTTTTGTATATAGATTGTTCCATTTTTCGGGTTTTCGACCATTTCGTAGCCGAAAAATTTTAAATCGGAAAAATCTGAAGCTTTGGAATTTTCTTAATTTGATCATTAATTACAAAATCTGAAAATTTCATTACGAAATTCCAACGCGTTCTGGTAGCGGACCAAAATGGGTTAATCATACCTTATTTTCTAAGCTAATTTATGATTGCGGAGTACGAAAATGAAATATAGTTCTTCATAGCTGTTCGCAAGAAAATCGCGAACTTCGATTTTTTAGCATATAGCAAAATATTGTCTATCGTTCGCGTACTTTTTGTGATACAAAATGCAAGGGTAAAATTGACTAAGTTCAATTGAAAAGTTCAATTTAACTGTACCACAATTATTAGCTTTTGAAGTGGAACTTCTTCAGCCAAGTATACAACAACGCAGCGAATTATATGAGAGGGTTAAGTCAATGTAACGAAAAGGTTTCAACTACAACAAACAACAACAAAAATTCGCAGCACTCGGATGTGTTAGAAACGACAAAATTGTCATTAATGATCATTTTTGTCCGCAGTGCGATTCTATCCTCTGCGCAACGTACTTATCATTGGTGAAATTGCTGAATTACTATTAAAACCTCTTTTCTTTCTTATCTGCAGGTCTTGGATCGTGTATTGCCTATAGTAAAATTAATGAACATACCACAAAGCTTACATAATATTCCTGAATATAAACTAAAAGGTATTGTCATTGAATAACTATAGAATGAACATACGCCACTATGTATGAATATTCTTATAGCGATGAAATCGATTTGCATATGCTTAAAACCATTGCATACGCCAATGCTTAAAACCATATTCATGCACATCCATGTTGGATATATTTGCTGGAAGTCAAGTAGGAATTCAGCCTTATTTTAACAGGAGCACTTATGTCAATTTTTTGGAGAATAATTGAAGAAAGAGACTGGAGCACAACTCGATCTCTATCTAATCACCAAGGTAAATGCTTATTGGGATGGATTTAATAATAGGGGTATTCTCTATGTCTAGTATATGGCCGTTGCACGGTGCAAGAAGAGGCAATATGCAATCGGGCCAATATTGTGGCATTTGTACGGATTGCGCATTTCCTATTCTTGCACCGCACAGTGAACCAGAGGAAATAAAAAAGCGGGCATAGCTTATGTATGCAAAGTTTCATATAAAATCTAGTCGATTATGTACTGAAATAAGTATTTTTAGGTTTTTGGAGTTCATTTACGCTCTATTTGATGTGCACAAAAATTACACTAGTCAACAAATGTAGGAACATTTTTTTATCCAGAAGCCTGAAATACTTTTCTAAAATAACTTTTAACTCTGATTCTACGTCTATACTCAGTTTTTCGCCTTATAGGTCGAATATTTGAGAAACAGGGTAATTTGCATTTTTTAAACTTTGATCCAATTTGTCTACTAAAAAATGCAATTATTTATTTAAGCTAAGTGAACTGTAAAAATTCAAAAGTCAAACCTGCCGTCCTTTGCCTTTTTTGAGACTCACTCAAATCTCCGAAAAGTTTTCTGACTTTTAATTTTGATGTTGATGCCACTTCCTTCCAAAACGATGAGAAGATTGTTCATACAAATTCTCCTTCAGTCAATCTGAATGTCGAGTCAGAAATGTATGTGTGATTTCGACTGCACTGAGCCCTAATTCATTTAGTTTGCTCAAAAACTGTTTCGCGCTATTTTCTGTAAGGAGAGCACCTTTTTCAGTTGCGTACCGCTGAATTTCTGCAACTTTAGAGCATAACGTTCCAGGTTTCTTGAAAAAATAATCATAGAAAAATAACCTGGTAAGATCTGCAAAAAAGTTGGTATTTTTTTTAATCTCTTGTCATGTAACTGAGTATTTTTTCTAAAAAACTAATATTTTAATTATGTACCTGATTCAGACATATTCGGATTTTTTTATTATAGAGCTGACTTTTATTTAATCAAAATGATTTCGAAAAGACCTTGATTAATAAAAAATCTTGATTAATAAGAAAATAGAATTAGAGTTTATTTTGAAGCCATATTTTATCATTTCTTCATTTTGTGCAGATCATCAACTTTTATATGAAACTTTCTTTGTTCGTTCCTCTCTTTTATATTCTTTGTTTTTATTTCCCCTTTCTGCTCTCATGTGCGAGCACAAGCGAAGTAAAGGAAAAAAACTTAACGAAAATATGCCGCAAGTTTTTTCCCTTTTTTTGTGCGCATATTCTTCGTGTTTATGAATATTAATATATTCATAGTGAATATGAAATATTTTATTTGTTTTATTTGTTCAATCATTTGTGGTTGATTTTCTTTAAATACTATTCGGTGCATTCCTTCTCCCTACTCTGATTCATTTAAGAAAAAAAATTATCAAAATCGGTTGAGAAACACCCTGAATGCCATACTACGCCGGAGCAAAGCCGGATTTTCCAGCTAGCATTTTTTTTTTAAAATTCTTTGATGCTTCTCCCTACTCTGATTCACTTGAAAGAAAAAAATCATCAAAATCGGTTAAGAAACACAGGAGAAAATGGTACTGAACTGTTTTTCCTTTGCCTATTTAAATATGTTGAAATTGAAAATCTTATATAAGTTTCAACAGCCGCCAAGAATTCAGTAGCAGGTATTAGCATGCCAAATTTGCAGAGTATATTCTATGAGAAGAGAGCTATAATTTTCACGTTCGAACAACTCGGGACTCTGCGGGACTCAAAAGTTCAGCTCCATTAAAGTTCGTGTTAAACCACTATTTTTAAATTTGAATTTTTATCGGCATTGCTGAAAGTGTATCGATAATAAAAAATTGTTTTGTGGCTTCAAGGTAGGTTAGTCATATATCTAGGTAACCAAAAATTCAAAAAAATTTACAAAAAAACGACTTTAAATTTTTTGGCTGGGTGCGCTTTTTGATTGGTTCTGGCTCATTGTGCATCGTGCAAATGCATATACTAGGCATAGGGAATACCCCTTGTGTATTTGAAGTGTTGTAGTCACGGTGTTTTAAAATAATTTTTACAATTTTCATGTTAATAAAACATTTCTTGCTTGCCAAAAATTGATTTTTTTTGTTGTTTTTTGCATAGAACTATTTGCAAACATTTTCATAAAACATATATATTATTAAAGTTATTATTATTTTACTTTCGAGGCTGGTTTAGTTTTCATTGGGCAGTAGTAATGTGGCGGGACCCAAACCCTGCGCACATTCCATGTTTAAGGTCTATGGAGTGACCCGCCGCTCAAATCAGCCGTCAAACTGACGGATGCCAGTTTGCCGTTGCCCAGGGAACACCACGTGGAGGTTTGAGTCGACTTGAGACGATTTCGACATGGATAATGCTGGCCTCGCCAAATTGAGGCGGTCAGACACGTTGTCATGTGAAGGTTCGCCCCCTGTTCCCCATCATTCCATCGCATTATTTCCATCGCATATAAGGTTCTCTCAAGCGTACTGTGTGAAAGATTAAAGCCGATTACAAAAACACTGATTGGACCTTATCAGTGTGGCTTTCGACCTGGTAAGTCCACCATAGACCAGATTTTCACGCTACGACAAATCCTGGAGAAAACCCACGAAAATCAAATTGACACACACCATCTCTTTGCCGATTTTAAAGCTGCGTTCGATAGCCCGAGAAGGGATTGCCTATACGCAACAATGTCTGAGTTCGATATACCTGCAAAGTTGATTAGACTTTGCAGAATGACGTTGAGCAACACACGAAGCTCCGTCAAGGTCGGAAATGACCTATCCGAAACCTTCAATACCGAAAGAGGTTTCAGGCAAGGCGATCCACTGTCTTGCGATCTCTTCAACATCATCATGGAGGGGATCGTACGAAAGGCCGGTGTGCATCGTAATGGCACCATTTTCTACAAAGGCGTCCAGCTCCTTGCGTACGCTGATGATATTGATATTGATATTGATATTGAATCAGCTAAAGTGGGTTTGACGATAAATGAGGGCAAAACAAAGTATATGCTGTCTACAAGCAAGGGAGCGCGGCGTTTAGACTCCCACGTTTCAGCCGGCAGCTATAACTTTGAAGTAGTCAAGGAGTTCGTTTACCTTGGCAAGCGAAGAACAATAATTGCTAATAGGTGCTACTACGGGCTCAGTAAGCTACTAAGTTCCAGAGCCCTCTCTCGATCGACAAAACTAACACTCTACAAGACGCTCGTTCTACCTGTGCTGCTTTATGGCGCTGAGGCATGGGTAGTTTCGCAAACTGACGCAGCCGCTCTGGGGCTGTTCGAGAGAAAATTTCTTCGCAAAATCTTCGGTCCTGTTCGAGTCGGCGATGACTATCGCATCCGAAAGAACCACGAGCTGTATGAGCTCTACGATGATATTGACGTAGTTCGGCGTATAACTGTGCAGCGACTACGCTGGCTGGGTCATGTCCATCGTATGAGCGACGAAGCTCCAGCGAAAAAGGTGCTCGAGGTGAGGGTCGCTGGTCAACGACGACGAGGGAGACCATGCCTCCGATGGATGGACCAGGCTGAGGAAGCCCTAACCGCACTTGGTGTATACGATTGGAGAAGGCGCGCGCAAAGCAGAGGCGCCTGGCGAGAGCTGATGAGGTCGGCTGAAACCCGGACACGGGTTGTTACGACCACCTAAGTAAGTAAGTAATTATTTTATTTAAATATTATAAATTTGTGTACAGTTTCTTTCAACAAAAGGTGTCGTTTTAAATTAAAAAAGAAGACAATATTTTTGTGGAAAGTGTTATAATTGCGGAAAAACAGCTCTTATATTGCCTTTGAGTGCTTGAATGTTTGCTGGAGCATTGGCGTGATCCTTATCTTTTAAGTAGCCCCAAAGAAAAAAAGTCTATTGGTGTTAAGTCGCACGATCTCAACGGCTAATCAAAGTCTTCATTTTAAGAAACAAAATGTTGGTAAGGTACTGGTCATCATTTCGGTACAAGTGGGCAACTTATAGCATGTTCACACCGAGAGTTTAGTTTGAGTTTTGTTTGAGTTCAATTTAAGGTGTTCACATAGAGATGTGTCAACAGAATTGAGTTTAGTTGAGTTTGATATTTCGCAGAAAAAATCGTTCAATACTCTGTACGTACAGTACGGTCTAAAAATGTGCATCTGAATGTAGCTTTTTTTCAGAACATTAGCATACTTTTAGGCATTTCTCAAATTAAGTTTTGATTAACTCTGAAAGCAAACTGAGTTCAGTTGAGTTCAATCCAGCAAAAATGTATTGGAAACTCTAGAGTTTATATTGAAATCAGCGACAAAACTCAACTTTGTATTGGAAACTCAAACTTAACTCTCGGTGTGAACATGCTATTATCCAATATAATTATTCAAAATATTTCAAAACACTCCTTTGTTTTGGCATATTTTCACAAAAATTATGCCAATTCATGTTCAAAGTCAATTTTGGCAAATTAACCTTGTCACTTTTGTAAGCTAATCCATCATTCAACTTAAGGTTTGCAGCTTTGTCTTATTAGCTAGTTGTTTTTGCCAAAAAATGCAAATAATTTCGACTAAATAATCGTTGTGTGACCTTCACTTCAACCTGACCTTCAATTTCTGTTTGACTTTTAACTTTTCAACCGACTTTAGTTCAGTACAGATATTTTATTAAGTGCAATTTTCAAATTGTGCACAAGAGAAACATCTAAAAACAAAAATAGCACAAGAACTGGCTCAGCTGTTGTGTGTGCGTGGATAGTTGGTTGAATTTTATTACATTTTAAATGTCACACCCAACATTCGCAATGAACAGCATGTTGTTAGAAGTTGAAAATGGCAAAACTTTTTTGTTTTTTTTTTATTAATTCTTGCAAGAGACTTTAAATTCCTTATTTTTTTTAAAGGAAGTGATTCGAATAGTTGAACATAAAACAATTTTTATTTATCTACATTTCTGCCAAAGAAACACCTGTAAATCAATTAAGGGAGGCTTTAGGTAAAAGCAGTTAAAATTAAGTCAAATTTTAGAAGATGTTTTCTGAAAATATTTTTTATATATACAAAAAATTTCATTTGCGTTAATTTTACATCATCGTTTTGAGTAAAAAAATTTTTTTGTTTGTTAAGAAATATTTTTTTATATATAAAGCTGGCGCTGAAGTTGGTGTCCTTCAAAAAAAGGTGAAAATCGGCCCACACCAAAGCGCAACTCAAGATTGTTTGAATAAAGAAAATGCTTTCGAAAATAGACCCCTGAATGGACATCTTTTACCAAAATTTATGCAAAATTAAGAAAATTAGGACTCGTAGAAAAACAGTCGGAAAATTTACGTCATTTTTGACTATATTGTTGCGTGTAAAAACTAGACAAATTTTCCAAAGACGCTAATTTTACTAAACGATTTGTAGAAACCATAACAAACAGATTAAGAGAAAAAAAAATTAAAATCATTCGATTAGTTTGTTTGTTAGGGCCGTTTTAAAAAAGTATGTTTTGAGAAAAACGCAATCAAAGCTTCAAACTTTCATCAAAGCATCAAAGCATTTTTTTTTAATAAATAGAGGATTGTGTATTAGTTATCCTACAGATTCAAATACGTAACACATAACAAACACGTTGCTACTACTTGCTACAAGATGTCACTAGTTTCGGTGTGTTTCCATTGTGAATTCATTTACGGTGTTGTTGGTACGAGGAAAATTGAGCAATGCCCACAATGTGCGTTGACAAGTGCGTTTTTTAAGAGTCAAAAAATAGATGATATCAATTCATACGGAATTAACTAACGCAGGCGTGACACCGGCAAGGTATTTCAAATGTTTGTTAAATTTTGTTTCGTGTGTGCTCTTTAACATATACAGTGAACCAAAAAAATGTACACACAGAGCTATTCTCAAAGTTTGTATCTAAATAACTTTTTCCACCTAACGAAAATAAAAAATAATATGGCTTCATTTGAAAATTTAAAGTTTTTTTTATTATTCACTGCAAAAATAGTTTACTTTTCATTCTTGTTTTATGTACTATGTTATTAAAAAACAAAAAAGCCACAATTCTACATAAAAAAGTTTAGACACACGTGTAAAAAATTTTAGTTTATTTTTGGTTTTCATGCATTTAATATTTTGTTAGGCCTCCTTTGGCTTGAATAACTGCCTGTAAGCGCCTTTGCATTCTCCCAACTAGGTTGGATGTCTGTTCGGGTGTTATATTTCCCCATTCTTGGCGAAGGGCCTCCTTTAGTGAATCTTTTAATGATTTGCGATGGCTCCGAATTTTTTTCTCCAATAATTGCTAAATATATTCAATAGCATTCATATCTGGCGACTGTGGAGGTGTTTTGAGCTGTTGGCAATGGTAAATAAGCCATTTCTTCACAAGGTAGGACGTATGTTTCGGGTCGTTATCTTGCTGGAACAAAAATGGCTTCCCATTCATGTGCAACTTTTCAACACTAGGAAAAAAATTGCCTTTCAAAATATTTAAATAAGAGCACTTATTCATTTTTTCATCTATAAAGACAAGATTTCCCACTTTAAAAGCCGCCATACACCCCCACATCATGACATCACCACCGCCGTGTTTGACTGTTTTAATTACGTTTTTTTTCTTGGAGCTCATTGTTTAGTTTCCACCAAACTTTTTGTGCACCATCTGATCCAAAAAGGTTGAACTTCGATTCATCACTAAATATTACACTGTTCCAGAATGATTCCGATTGATGTACATGAAGTTTTGCAAACTCCAGCCTCTTTTTCTTATTAATAGCCGAAATAAATGGTTTGCGCCGAGGAACTCTCCATGAAAACAAGCTTCATGTAGAGTATTGCGTATTGTTTGGGTATCGAAGTTTTTACTGAAAATTTGCTGCATTTCATTGCATATTTTTACAGCAGAAATCTTAGGATTTTGGGGAATTGCAGCTACTAGAGTGCGCTCTTGGCGTGGTGTTATTATTTTTGGGCGTCCAGCTCTGCTTTCACGCTCTAATTTTCCCGTATTTATGTAATGTTTTATAATGTTCCGCACACTTGCATAGGGCCTCTGCACTATATTACCAATTTCGCGATAAGATTCTTGCTGCACACGAAGGTTTATAATAACTTTTCGAACATCTACCGAAATTTCTGTACGACTGCTCATTTTGCTCATTCAATCACGACATCAAGATCAACACTAACTTTAATCAATTGACACTTGGATGGCTGCGCAATAATTATGTGCAGAAAACGGAATAGATCAAAGAGAATTTATAAATTACCGTTATATTTGCAAAAACAAGGTACACATACAGCCTGTGCCTAAACTTTTTACATATGAATTTTTTCTTCTTTCGCTTTTATATCGAGTAGTGTAGTAGTAAAGGAATTTTTTAAAATTAAAATTCATCTAATAATACTTACTGCATCAAAAAAAATGGCCAAATTATTTGCTTTTAAGTATTAAAGCATAGTTCTTCTCAGAAAAATTTACTTTGCCTAAACTTTTTTGATTCACTGTATTTATATGGTTTAAATGCTAAAAACTGTAAAAACTGTAAAAAGGAGAAAAAAATGAAAAAAAAAGAAAGAAAAATTTACTGGCGTGAATATTAATGTATGTTATTTTAAATTTTTGAATTTTAAAGTTATTTTATTACAAAAAAAAAACCATTGAATAGTCAAGCCTATGTAATTGCGAAAAAGCTTCGCTTCTCTCATGTGTCCAACAACGCACAGTGTCGCCATTTGCAGTTTAAGCACTCGAAACTATAAAATACAGAATTGAAAATTTTAAACTTTTTTTTTATTCTAAGTCAAAATTGAATGAACTTTTCAAATTCGTGGTCGCTTTTTTTGTATCTAAAATACTTTTTTAGATATATGCGTCAAAAATTTGAACTTTTTTGTTCTTTGCGCAAATTTTTTACATTCAGAATTTTTTTTTCAAATTTGAAATGGTCCTTTAAATAAACGATTTAAGATATTTGATTGCTGTTTGTTTCCTTGAACATGGGTATTGTAATCTCTAATGATAGAAATCAATAAAATTTTCAAATCGTTTACTGTTTGACCACAATAGCTATGGTTTAGGTAAGGATAAAAAGTAAAGATTCCAAAAGATTCGTGAATGACATTCATAAAATAATTCCTTGGAGTATCCTCTTAACATCCATATATGAAATTCTGCCAGGCTCTGCCGAACATTGAACAAACTTGTCATTTGAAGAAAAAATTACGATGTTTTTCATTTATGAAAGTTGTGTTTTCATAATTTGCTTATGCACTAAGCAAAATAGTATAACTTAGAATTTTATGCACTATTTCTTTTTTTTTTTTTTTTTTTGTACATTCTAAATATGCCAATATGACATTATGGTATGCGACACAAGAACAATTCAGCCAAGGCAATAGAACAATTGAGGCTATGTATGAGTCTCCTGATGATATTGAGGCTATGTATGAACAAGGACTTTCACCTCTTCATGCGAGAATTAGGTTCATGAAACATTGTCTGCACATAGCTTACGACATAAAGTTTGAGAATTTTAAAAATTCCACGTTTGATTTCAAATCAAAAAACAAGAAGGAATAAGCAAAAATTAATGAAGAATTCAGAAAAACAGAAAAACAAAGAATTCAAAACGAATACAGGGATGCAATTGGGCTACGAGTGGATTTTTCGAAACAAGGCTCGGGAAACAACAATGACGGCAACACTGCTCGGCGTTTTTTTCAAGATGTGGAAACAACAAAAAACATTAGAAAACTTTATGGAGACCTACTTAGTCGCTTTATGGAAATTGTAAATGCTATAAACTCCCGACACCTAATCGATGGTGACAAATTTGGAAAATTCGCACGAGATACTCCTAATTTTTATAACTCTTTATATGGCGAATGGAGATATCTTACTCCAACCATACATAAGGTCTTATGCCATGGAGAGAGAATCGTAAACCATCACTTCTTCGCTATAGGAGAGTTATCTGAAAAAGCCCAGGAGGCAAAAAACAAGGAATATAAAAATTTTGGATTATCTAATACCAGAAAAAATAGCAAGAAAAGCAGAACTTGGATCTCATTACTATTTTGATGATTTCGCAAGATCCGTTAATAACATCGGTTAGAAGTATTGAGAAAATGCCATATTCTGGAGATTATGGCAGTATATTCGGTGATTTGAAAGAATTGATTAAAAAGTAGATATATATCAACTAATATATATCAAATGATATCATTTCAAACAAGTAAGCAATAAGAGCATTGTATGAGTTTTGACATTTTTCAGTTAAGTTACAGGTAACCCTACCAAGGCACCTACGATTTTTTGAACATATTTTTTCTGTTATCTTAAGCACATCGATTTTCAACAAAACAAAACAAAAAGATATTAAATATTCCCATCCGTGAAAAAGTTTCATAATTTCAATCACGCACTCAACGGAATCCTTTGTTCGGTGAGAATAGGGCAACGCAGCGAAGTCCCCCTTTAGCTTTTTTGTCAAGCTTTTTTTTCTGTGTTCATAGTGACATAGATTTTCAACAAAAAAATAAATAGAATTTTGAAAATATCTTTATAAAATACAGGTTTTGTTACCTAGGAAGTACAAACTTATATTTTAGTTGACTTTGGGGCAACGCCACTAAGCTCACCTCTGCTCAATTGAACTTATATTTTTCATTTCTGTAGCTAGATCAATTCCGAAATCCGGAGTAAATTGTTTTCCTTTAACGGCGGTGTTTTTTTTAAAACCTTCAAGAAATGTTTTAAAAATACGATAAAAATCGTTTGATTTTTCATAACAATTTTTCTCCTGTTATTTTTTTTTTTTTGTAACGCTTCGAAAAATTGTTATTAAAAATTGCTCAAAGTGATGCAATTATCGTTTTAGCAAAACAAACTACTACAAAGTTGTTCATATATAAGAAACGGCAAAAATTTTATTTACAATTTGCTTTGCATCAAAATTCGAAAATAAGCAAAACTAAAATATTCCCAAACTTATTTCCTAGTACTTAAAATTATATGTGATTTCTGATTTTTTGGGACTTTATGGGGTATGAAAAATTACCAAACAGAAAAATTAAATATGGCCCCAGAAATGAAATTAAGCACTAATGTGACTTGTTGTTGCTACAAATTTTTGGGGACCTTTTTCATTCGGTTGTTTTTACCATATTTTCTTGGAATGCTTGTTCGCAGCGCCAGCATATTTTACCTACCACAATTAATAGTTATTTATAACAATTTTCTCACACACACACTTGCTGTTAATTGTACGCATTAATTGTTGCTGGCTGCTGTCGAGTAACGCAGTATTTTTAAGGACAAAGTCAATGTTAAATTTAGTTACTGGATAGCTTTAAGCTGTGAGTAACTCTTGTCATGGTAGAAGCTGGTAGCCGATTTAAAAAGTTAATTTAAACGTTGACATTCAAATTGCTCAAATTTTTGTGCATTAAATACGTGACCAAGCAACACAATTTACGGCTTGGTCCGTTCGTCAGTTCGAATGTAAACATATGTCAATACCATACAAGCTCACACTTGCGTCTTAATCTACCGATACATGGCAGTGTTGTGTTCATTTTAAGCGGATGAAATTAAAATAATGTGATGACACCATAATCCACCATCACCAACAAAAGGTGAACAATACAGTTTGTACAATATGCCAAGCGTTCAATTGTCGCGTTGAAAAGTTTCACTTAAAACGTGTAAAATTTTTTAATGAAATAAGTTTAAGCTTAACAACACAGTTAATGCGAAATAGCTTAAAACGAGGGTCACTACAAAAATTCTTAGCCGGACAATGGCTTCTATCAAAGAGTTCACTAAAAAAGAACTGCAAAAATTCACTCATGTCTCTTTAAAGTTTTAAAGTGCTTTCTACTATATAATCCTTAAATGAGCACACTTCAAAAACAATTTAACACAATTATTGGCCTTTATGTCTTAGTTGCTTGTTAAATACATTTTATATAATTGCTGTTAATCATCGGTTTATTGTCAGGATGCCCTTTCAGTACGTCTGACTATCTGTGCATCTCTTTATGCATTCCTTTATTTGTTATATTTACTATATATAAAAAATATTTATGCACATGCATGCAGCGTTCATTTTCAGGGCCAATTCCGTTTGTTGCCATTAATCGTTGTTTGTATTGTTTGCACTGCTGTAGATTTGCTTTTATTATCACCGGTTCGTTCACTTCTTACTGTGCTGTATTGTGTACCTTTATCAGTTGAAGCGATGCATTTATTAAGCCCACCTCCACCAACGCCTGCTGCCGCACTCAGAATAGCCTTCTGTCAATAAATAGCTATTCTGTTCATGGCTATTCAATTGTATGGTTCGCTGGATCCAGTAGAACCAACGTCATTAAATGGCGTAGTGCTGTTATTGTTATTGGTTTAGTTGTTATCTTAGGTTTTTCAAAGCGCGTAATTTTATGTTTATTTAAATTGTATTGCATGGTATGCAAAATATTTGCAAACAATGCACGCACACGCTGCAAGTTTAGTTAGTGAATAGTAAACAAGTTAAAATTTTCAAGCGGCTAGACACGCAAAACTAGATTAACAAAAATAGGCCATGAATTAATTTAAGTTTTTCGTTACTTGCGTCAGAAGTCATATCCAGAAGGAATTTCAATACGTCTAAATTGTGTACATTATAGTTAATTTATGAGTACCGAACTAATTCAGCACTTAACCTAAGTACCAAGAACAGGCCCATAGTAAGGATATTCAATATGCAGAGGTTTTTGATGACAAAAATAAGTATATTAATTAAAGCGCATCCATTTTTTCGAGACGAAATTTTTATTTCTGCAACGATTTTCGTATTCAACATTAAGTTCTAAGAAAAAAATTCTTGCGGGTACATGTAGATACGGTGAATATGTTTTCAACAAAACTTCTTTTGCCCCTGGATGGTTATACTTCGTCGAATCGACGAAGCACTCGTATTCTTTTTATTGTATTGTTGTTGTATCTAGTCGTTGCACGTTTCTGTTTTTTCTTGCAATGTTAGTTTTTGTTAAAAAAAAAAAAAATCTATTAATAGAAGTTTTGCTGGTATGTTTTAACGTATGTAAGCTAAGCATAACCATCCAGGGTTAAAAAATTTGAGTTTATATGAAAGTGCACCGTGACGTATGAGTGTTATTGAATAAAATTGATGCATAATTTAATAATTGATATATAAATTGGAAAATTAAATGATACTCATATGCTGCAACATATTTTCATATAGGTAAGGTTATATATAATAAATCGGGGATTGGCCAAAGCGTACCACAGTGGGTCCCTTTTCGTCTCCATTGGACAAAGGATGCTACCGCTCGGAGCCCTCATATGTGAGCATGCTCCTTACATAAACATCCTTTGTCACCTCAAGCATATCCTTGTAGGCCAGCTGACCAATCTCGGCTTCGCCAATAAATGGACATCCTAGAATGGTCAATCTTGTGCTTGCTAATACCGGACACTGGCACAGAATGTGTGCTGCTGTTTCCGGCTCTTCTAGGCATAATCTACACTATTCGTCCTCGGTCAGAGTCATCTTCCTGAGATGGTACATGTAGGGGCCGTGTCCTGAGACCAGTGCAGTAAGCCAGCTTAAAGTCCATCGATTGTAACAGATAGCTTTTGCTACCTCACTACGAGATCACTTCAAGGCCGCCTTCGATTGCCTGCAATTAACAGCTTCTTCCCACCTTGTTCCGAGTCCGTCCATTGCTTAATAAGGCCTGCCACCATGTTGTCGCCTATGGCGATACGTGGCTCTGGTCCACAAAACTCTTCTGCTGATCCTTCTCTCGCTAAAGAATCAGCATTTTCATTCTGTTCTGTGCCAGAATGTCCTCTCATCCACGTAAGTTCTGTGATTTACTTGACTGAAACCGGCAACAACACAAATTTTTCTTTTAACAACACCGTTTTTTTTTTTAGAAATTAATGACATCTCGTCTTTTCTTGCTGATTGACGTATATTATAACAAGAACATTAAATTAAATTTAATTAAATATCAAATATAAAAATTTTACCTTCGCATGCCGTTGACATTCGAACCCACACCAACCAGATACCACTGTGTATGAAGACACTACGCTACGCATTGAGCCAAACTCCTTCGTTAAGCGGAGTGAATTATTCAATATTAGTTACAATTGAAGCTATGCTGCAGCTATCAACAGAATACTGCGACATACTGCATCTGTTAATACAGCATTTGTTAACATCTGTGAATCAAATATTTTTTTTTGCAGGGTTTCGAAGTATGTGCTTTCAAAGCGTTGTATTAAACAATAAATTGCTTAGGTGAATAACCACAAGTTTATAATTCCCATACAATTCTCTTTACCCAAGGCGACTTAGGTGATTTATCTATTTTTTTTTTATCGGTGTGTGCGATACACGTATGTTCTACATTATAATAACCCTGTAGGAAAATCAACTAATTTAAAAGTAGTTGATAAAGTAGTTTTTTGTCAACCACAACTAGTTGAAATTCTGACTTTTTTCCATAGAACGAACTAACTTATTTTCTTTTTTGATGTCCGCTAAATAAGTCAATTGACTTTCGTCTGCATATATTTTCAACTACTTGTTAAATTAGTTACATTTAAATTATTTTTTTAATTGCTTTTAAATAACCAATTGAAAACTATTATTGATGGCCTAAAGTTAATAATATTTGATGAAATAACATGGTTAAATATATATAAACTTGTAATCTAATAAAAATTTGCAATTAAAACATGTCAACATCAGAGTAGTTGCCGCCTTAATATAATTAAAAGTAGTTCATATACTGGTTTAATTTAAACTAGTTTTTTAGTTTTTTAATTAGTTGTTAATTAGTTGTTTTTAAAAACAAGTTAGTTTGTTCCTAAAGGGAATTGTAATATTTCCGTAATAGTATCTATGCCATACATGTATGTTTTTTCCATTATAATAATCGTACTAATTTTTCGTTATTTGATTTATGCAATACATGTATGTTCTACATTGTAATAATCGTATTATTGTTCTTTAATAAGATTAAGATTACTTTCTATGGAAAAAAATGTTTGAGCTTATTAGAGCTGGGAAATTTTGAGGTATTTAGAATCGAGTCTGTCAGTAAGAATAATTCGGCGTCAGGGACCTTTTATGTTGATATATCGTTCAAGTTATGCAATGATATAAATATACGGTAAAGGTTTTTGATTAACATAAAAAAGAATGAAAAATCATTCCCTTTTTTTATCAAAATTGTTATAGATTAGCTTAGGGTGCATGTAAAAAAAAAAAAACCGACGCCCAGTTTTTTTGCAAGTCTTATTTTTTAGCTTCAATCTAATGGAAAATGGACGGGGAGCGAAGAAAATCAGAAAAAGGCACATATGGGTGCTCTTATATATATTCATAAGTTCGACATTTTATCTGATTTCTAGATTAATGTTTTTATCGTAATATATACGTATTAAAAAGTATATAGTTATATTTGAACACCAAACTTCTCTTCTATTTTCTATTCCTTACTCAATCCTTAAGCTTTTCTAGCCAATTCTTTTATAATTTTAAATTTCAACCATTAGATGGGCTTATCCAAAAAATTTAAAATTTATATCATAAAAAATAGTATTATAATAAACTTTATTATATCATTACTTTTTACACGTTAAACATTTCGCATACAGCAACACAAAAAAATGCCGATTGCTGTAGCTATACAGAGAAGTGAAAAACCTTTGCATAAAACATGAATATAAATTTTGCACAATAATCACAGCCAACTTCTGGTGCATTTGAAAAGTAGGCGAGGAGGTCGACGAACTGGAAAGTAAAGAAAAATATTTAACATTTATGCGTGTTTCCGCTGTTCTAAAAGTGTCTCCCTTTCAAGAAATATGAAAACCATATGCAACACACGTACGAGTACAATCAGCAGTAATTGTAAGGATAGGAAAAAAGGATTCATTGCATAACTAGGTGGCGTGTTAGTGTTATTGAGCCGACACTAGACATTAGATGCACTCGAAGAAATGTGTTGATGCGAAAAAGGTAAAAGTTAAAATATTTTGTGAAATTTCTATTAAAATTACTCATACGCTATGAAATTCAAACGAAGTCTTTTAGCATCTTGGATTGGGATAATTTTTTTTTTTTATTTTTTGTGTGCTGCTATAAATTGTTGCAACTTAGCTGTAAGAGTGTGTTTTGAAAAGTTTTTGATTAACATTTATTCAAAATTTTTTTTTTTATTGTAAAACGTTTACAAATCCTTTCCCACGCATTCAAACACGAATGTAGGTAAAAGTTTTAAACGTTTGAATTTTAAAAATTAGTCATTGGTATGAATTTGCAGAAGGCGTTTATTCATGCTTTAAATTATTGTTGTTTCTGTTATTTTATTAAATGCTGTTTATTTGTTGCCGCAACATAGTTGTTAGTTATTGACCGCAATAACTTTATTGCTTTTAGTTGTGTCTAACCGCGGGTGAGCAACAAGTTACACGCCCACTCATACTGAAACAACAAGTATTTGTTTTTTAAACGAATAATTTAGCAATTTATGTGGTTTTTTATGATTTTTTTTTTTTTTAGTGAAAGTGTGAGCTACATTAAGATAATTTAAGGCTTTTGTAGAAATTCAATTATGGCTTGTTTTCAATTTTTTAAAACAATATTAAATTTTCAATTAAAGATAACAACTAAGACAAATTCATTTAATAATAAAAATAAATATAATATAATCAAAATAAACTTACTAAGCTCAATACAATGCAGTCGGCAATGGCAGCGCTTCGAAGCACTACTAGCTGGCCTTCATATGGATTTCGTAGCCCTTCTGCACTCATATAAAGTATATTTTGCTTTTTATGTGAAACTAGCTGGAATGCTGTTTCATATGCTGGCGTGGTGTATCATTTGAGTTATAATGTATGTATGTATAATAGGGTGGTTTTAAAAAATCGATGTCGGATTTTTTTTGGGGGCACCCCCTTAAAATGTTTAATTTTGTTGGATTTTAAGATTGCCAAAATTTGAGCACAATTGGAAGATGTTAACCCGTGCCACTGGGGCCTCGAAGTTTTGAAAATCTCGATTTTTTGGCAGTTTGGCGACTTCGGCGACCCATATCTCTGGAACGGCTTAAGCTATTTGCCCGTGTCATACATCAAATTAAAGGTCATACTGTTTTTAACATTTTATTTTCTGTACAATAAGTACGAAACTAGTACTGAAACCCAAAAACTAGAGCCAATGTCCCTAAAAACGTGACTAGGTACCCCTGAGAGCGAAGATGCGTTATTTGTATTATTAATGCTTATTATGGTCAAATATTTGTACTTTGGAATCCCATTTCATTTAAATATGTTTGCTATGGTATACTGTTAATTTTAGACCCACAACAATGTTTTTTTTTATGTCAGGTATGTATCTATTTTTTCCTCATACTGTATCACTGGCGACCCCAAGCAGGTAAAGTAGGTAAGGTAGAAGTCCAGGGGTTCAGAGTCTGTTATTGAAAAAAAAGAAAAGGATAGCTAGGTGGTTCTTGCTTTTATGATTTTGTTTCTTGGTCAGTTGAAAAGTATTCGCTGAACAGTGAAAGTCGTATTTTGTTCTACGTTAGTGTGATCGAGTTTAAAAAAACCCATTAAATATTAACTACAAAAAACATTTTTATTTTAATTAGGTCGGTACCTAGTTAGTTAGTATCATTCTGTGCCATTTATTCTTTCTTGTAGTGAACATTTTCATTTCTCGTAAAAGTGATGGCTTCTACATCTGGCATAAGAAGTAGAGATAGAGACAAAATTTTTCTAATTGACTATCCAGCTCATCAGATAACTGGATGTAAGCTGCCCTCCAATCGACAAGTTCTAGCTACTATGTTCTACTATTTGCGTACTGTGAAGTTAAACGTGAGAGACTCTGCCACAACTACTGTTGACGAGGTTTTCGTTTTTTGGACAAAAGCTCGAATTCCTACAAAACAAAAGTAAAATGTCATAGTAAAGCTGGAAAAACTGTACGATGATTGCAGAAAAATGCAAAAGTACAAGGATCGAAAAACAGAAAGTGCAAGAAATGCTGTAAAAGAGTTTACCCTAAAGTTGAATGATCTCTTTGATATTGCCCACCAAGATGCCCTGACAATGATGACTTCAGAAAAAGACAAGGAGTTTCTGTTGAAACAAAGACAGAAAGGAAGACTAGGCTCCATGCTCGGAGTTGACCTGAAGTTGGCTCAAGCTGAAGAAAGTCTACTACAGAAACAACGGAAGGTCTTGGACAAACAACTTGAAGCGGGAAATTTGGGTAAGCATTTAAAAAAAAAAAAAATATTTTCCTTGTAGCGAAACTTTATAAGATCTAGATCACTAGCTGAAATTTCCATCAATATTAACTTTATACTTTTTGTCTCATCTCATTGTTCACAGAGACGGTGGAGCTCACGGACGACGAGACAACAGAAGAGTCAGAAGAACGTGTAACGCCGTATGAAGAGCTCGAGATGAACGTAGAATCTGAAGGAACATCTGCCCCCAAAAGAATCAAGCGTCAAGCTCATCACAGATTACAACCAATTACTTACAAAGAAAGAGCAGCAAAAACCATACGTTCTCCAAGTAGTCAGCAGATGCCGTCAGCTGTATCCAGATAGCTCCAAAGCTACTTTATGTCAGTCCCTTGAATACATTTAAATAAGAATAAAATGAAAAGACATTTATTATGCTTGATTTTTTAAATACACAATTGTTTTCATTCCAAAAATTGATAATATAGAAAGGAAAATCGGCTTTTTCACAATAGGTTCCATCTTTGCTCTAATGGGTACCTAGTCACGTTTTTAGGGACATTGGCTTCATTATCTCGAAGTACTACTTACATATTTTTTTATTGCATATAAAATATTATAAACAGTATCGCCTTCAATTTGATGTATGACACCAGCAAATATATTAAACCCTTCTAGAGATATAGGTCGGCAAAGTCGCCAAACTGCCAAAAAAAATCGAGATTTTCAAAACTTTGAGGCCCCAGTGGCACGTGTTAACATCTTTCAATCGTGCTCAAACTTTGGCAATCCTAAAATCTGACAGAAAGAAACATTTTAGGGGGTGCCCCCAAAAAAATTGTGACATTTTTTTACCCTATGAGATAACACCACCCCAATGTATAATGTACGGAACATAATACAACCCAAAATGCACAACGCTCAACGGATTCAATCTCAAGCAGCATAAAATTTGCAATTTGAGGACTTTAGCTTCAGTCGTTATATAAGTGGTTCTTAGTCCAGTTAAAATTATCAAATAAACCTTTTTTGTCACTTGCTTTTAAGACAAAGTTCCCGGGCCAAATTGTATAGGATTCCAGCTTTATCACATTTATAACTGATGTTTAAAATGTTAAAATTTGAATACGCACGACAAACCAGATACTTGCTAAAAAGTTTAAAATTGCTTGCATCTCCTTATTGCTGCAGTTATTTTTTTAAATATATTTATGCAAAGCTATTCCTTGACCAGGAAAGTTTAAAAGAAAACTATTTTTATTATTATAATTATACATTTTAAAACTGATATATAGTTTTAAAAAAAATTGGCACGCCCTTTTTATAGCCCTACCCACTATTTGTTGCATGGTGCATGGAATAGACCCTACACACTTCTAGGATTACGTAGGACATAATAAACTTTTTGGACTACACTAATGATATGATCTACACAGGATAGAGACGAGTTAATATAGAAACCTAGATTCTTTATTTTTGACACCACTGCTAACTTACTTTCACCGACAAACAGGTCAAGGACATCATCAATACATGTTTCATATTTATCAATAGCATGTACATATTTATTTTTTTTTTTTTAGAAGCATTTGTACAATAAGAACTACATTCTTTTATAGTACGACATAAAATAAAATAAAATAAAATGATTACAACAAAAACTTATTTTACAATAATAACAACGTATTTATTAATTACGCATACAGGTTATATATTTATGATTTCAAGTGACAACATACATTAATCAAAATTTAAGCTTAATCATAGACATTATTAAGTGTTATAAATTATTCGGAGAAAATGAAGGAAAACAGAAAAAGTACAGTAACTATAAGTTAAGAAGAAGAAAAGAAAGATAGGATAGATTGTCTAAAAATATTTCTCCTGCTGATCTCTCGTATCCTACGTGGCAGAGCATTCCACAGTCTAATGGCGTTGATGGAAAATAGACAAGGCGAATTCAGTGAATTGTGCCTAGAGACAATAAGACCATGATTTCTATTCGATACACAGAACTGAAGTTTATTATAAAGGTAAAAAGATGTTTTTTCATGAATGAGTTTATGCAAAAATATGCAGTTTCGTGCATTGAGGTAAGCTGTTATATCACACCCATGTATAGCATTGCGAAATCTTGAGAGATGATCAAATTTACGCAGCCTATAAACATAACGAGTGGCATAGTTGAAAGAAATTTGTAACTTCAAACGAGAGGTTGAGTCAAGTTTACTATAAACTATATCAGAATACGTTATTAAAGGTAAAATAAGTTGTTTTACCAACCTATGCTTAACATTGATAGGAGTTAGACTTGACGACATCCTTAAATTACGTAGGACATAATAAACTTTTTGGACTACACTAATGATATGATCTACACAGGATAGAGACGAGTTAATATAGAAACCTAGATTCTTTATTTTTGACACCACTGCTAACTTACTTTCACCGACAAACAGGTCAAGGACATCATCAATACATGTTTTGTTCTTGCAGATAGGGAGGACATACGATTTGGAAGCATTAAGTTGGAGTCCATTACTTATGGCCCACTTATTAATGCTGCTAAGATCATCATTTAGTCTATAGCACAGGTCTTCAAGAAGACAAGTACTACGCGAGAAATAAAGCTGGACATCATCAGCATATGCGTACACAGACGCATGCTTGCAGACACTTAAGATATCATTGACGAAAATAGAAAATAATAGTGGACCAAGTATGGAGCCTTGAGGAACACCACTTAAGACTAATTTATATTCTGAAATTTTTTGATCAATCTTGACTCGTTGCAACCTATTACATAAATAACTAGACATGAGATTGACAGCACTATGACAGAACCCGAAGAGACACTTAAGCTTTCGACATAAACACAAGTGGTTAACCTTATCAAAAACCTTAATACAATCAAGTAAGCATAGTAAGGTCATGGACCCAGAAACATATTCAGGTCTAATATCATCAAGTACCTTAGCTATTGCAGAAGAGCACCCATGCCCTGCCCAAAAGCCAGATTGAAAAGGAGATAATAATTGTTTTTCAAATAAATATTTACTAATTTGTAGAGCCATGAGTTTTTCGCATACTTTTGCTAATGGTGACAAAATGCTTATTGGTCTGAAATCATTAGCTCCAGAAGGGTTTTGCTTTTTTGCAATTGGATGAACAATAGCAACTTTTCACAAGTCAGGGAATGATGATGATATGAAGCAATGATTAATAATATGTGTGAGCGGGCTTACGATATGAGGTAATAACAACTTAATGAGGTAACTAACAATTTAATATTTATTGAAATCAAATATTAAAATTAAATTGACACGCCCCCTGGTCTAGCGCAGACCAATTTTCTAGACTTCGAACTGCTCATTACACGAAGAATATATGTGCAAAATTTAGGCAAACGGTGTTGAAGGAGTTCGATTAAAATTAAAGTGACACGTCCTCTAGTCTAGTCCCGCCCACATTTCTGTTCTGCGAACTGTCCAATATTATATTCAATATGGTATGACACTCGTACAGTAAGAAAACTTCACTCTTACACTCTTATAGTAACAAACTTAAATGCTTTGATATAGTTAGTCTGTTCACAGACCTATTCTAAAATTGTATGTTTAATACTTTTGCAAAATTTGTTAACCCTCTAGCGCCATTTTTATGGATTTTTTTACCGTTTTGATTAAATGATTGAAATTTTCAAATTAAGGTTTCATCATGACCTAACTTTAGAAGCGAAAATAATTTAAGAAATCGGTCAATCAATTGCTGAGATATGATCACGATAACATTCTGAAAAAAGTTGCACCAGCAAAATAACAATTTTTCGCATGAGTGCAAAACAACAACAAAACACTTTGGGAAAAACACGATGGTGCATTCACACCGCTTGTTTTGCGGGTAAAAAAAAGAACTAGAATTTGAGAGTCTTCCACACCTCGCTTTAAATTTGGCTTTAAAATGCCTATATTTCCAGTTTTCAGTGCCAGAGACTCGAAGTTCTTTTGCTGCAATTCCCTCTGCTTTCCGAATATAAAAAAAAATGGTATATAACGGTAGAGGTTTAAACAATATTGTTTTTAAGTTCTATTTATAGACGAAAGTAAATTTAACTTATTTGTTTCAGACGTTAAGAAGATGGTATGGCGGCAAAATTTCAATAATACACATCAAATTTTTTAGGTATTTGTCTGAATTTGAAGAATCTGAATTTGATTTTTGTAAAATTTGTTGAACTAATAAAAATTTGGCTTCGTCACGACCTAGCTTGAGAAGCCAGGAACTGTTCAGTGAAAAAATCATCAAATCGGCAAACCAACTGCTGAGATCTGTGATCCCAAAAACATTTGACTTTTGAGAATAAGTTGCCCCGTGATAGTTACGATCGATTCACTAGCTTGCGCCAGTTATAACTTTTAGCGGAATAATTACTCCCAAATATAAGCCGAACTAGGCATTGCAGGAAAAATATTACTGCTGTGCTGTCGTGGATGTGTCTTGACATGAAGTAATGTGCCTTGTCGCCAAAAATGGCTGTAAATACATGTCTACCTTCAAAGATACCTATCCCAATTGCCTATTGGAAAGGAAGCCTTTTTTAAATAGTGGTCATATATATCCTCAACTATCCTTAGAAATATATTTTTAGCTTATTACCATTAAAATAATTCATATAATAAAGCCTTCATAATCCATGCAAGTGATGCCAATGAACTTTATTTGTAGTTTTTGCTGTTGTGGTAAATGAATAGAACAAAAAACTTGTCCAACAAATGCACTTAGTATTGCATCAAGTGTCCCTAACAAGCACTTATTATTCTTCAGGTTAGTTACCTTAGTAGAACATCTAAACAATATCAACGGCAATAGCAGAAACAACAACAACAAAAACAATGAAATTGTCTTAAAAACATGTCCCGTCGATTGTCCTTTACAAGCACCTACTACCTATGTATGTGGTTTTTGCTGTCATAGCCTATTATTGTAATGTTAAAAAAAGCAATATTACTGCAGTGCCTGCCTAGCTCTCGGTCTGCATAAATATATCTGTGTACAACACATGTTCATGGAAAATAATTCCTTATAACTTTCCAACAATTTGTATATGGAATAGTGTTGTGTAAGGCTAGTTTGATGCAACCTGCATATGCCTGTTCCTTGTTTTTAAAGTGCAGTCTTTTAATGGAACATTTTAGAAACATGCTTATGAGACTCTATCGGACAATAATTGTAGCTCCTCTTTGAGAATAAACCGTCCTTGATGTGGGACGGTTTCATGATAATTTTTGCAGTAATTGGTCGCAATTATTATGGCATTTAGATATATGGAGTAAACGATGTGCTAGTTATAAATGCATATGCAGGCTTGATGGTAGGTAGTGATGAGTTCTTAATCGATTTTCTATACCTAGTACAGTGAAGTCTCAGTTATCTAAACACTAACATAGTATAACAATAAAGGCCCCCTATAATATTTTAGGAAGATAATATAACTTGCAGCTCTTTTACGAACTCGCAAGCTATATTTTTTATGATCGATGCATTTAAGAAACTTTAGGTAAAAACTGTTTGAAAAATTGGTGATCATTTAATGTTGAAATACGGGTACACTTATGTATAAGTTGGATTTCGCTAAAAATAAAAAATTAAATTAACTAAACATTTTTTTCGCCACGTATACGATAAAAACATGTAAAAAATTAATATACGGTCAAACAGAAAAGTATACGTACCCTCCCTTAATATGCAGTTTTAAGCAAACTATACATTTCTAATCTAAGCCAACTAAGTATTTGCAAGTGCAATGACACATCTGTTTAAACAAACAACAAATTGTCCCGTTAACTTTGCATTTGATTTGTACAAACATATTGCATCACAGATAAGTATACGTACGATACGAAGGAAATATCGGCATTTTTTCAAATTTCGCATGATTAACAAAAAAACCAAAAACAAATATGAATCTTCTTCTAAAGAAGTTTACGGTCATCCAGAAAATAAAATATATTTAGTAAAAATGTATTCAAATATTGAGATTTGAAATCTAATTAATTTGAAGATGTCAAAAACAAAGATGGTTTATATAACGAGGTAAAAGCAAATATTTATGTTTAACATGTATATTAAATACAAATATTTTTGTATTGAATATTGTTACTAAAAGACTAATTAAAAAAGTCGAAGTTATCTTACTACACGCTGAGAAATAATAGGCCTTCCCAAACATAATTTGCAGGAAGTATAATATGTTTCTGCATGTTTCTTGGAAACAAGTTATCATAATTGGTTCCACATATTATATGATTAATTAATGCAATTTTTCTTTATATATATATTTGCATATTAACATAATTTAATTGTACCTTAGCACTTGTTGTTTGAATTTAAAAACAATATAATTGGTTTTAAAGAAAATATGTTTTCATGTAAATATATTGTTATTATAAATGGACCGAGAACACTTTTAGTGTATTACTATTTGTTTGGTTAGAAATATAATTTAGTCTAGAATGACATTAAATATTCGCGGACAAATATATATTAATTGGAGAATACATAATTTAATTGCGGTTAAGCAGTTATTTTCAAAACGATAATTAAGAACAACATAATATATTTACCGATGATTACACTATATTTACTTGGAAACATATTTTAGCAAAAGAAATGCCAAAAGTTTTTCACTGTGATTACAAAATATTTGCTTAGAAGTAATTGTTGGTTTGAAGCAAACAAAATATGTTTAGAGAACAGTAAATAAGTTCTTCTCGGATTAAATTATTTTGAGAATTAACCATATTATGTTTATCCGACATTACAATGCCAGCGAATTGCCAACGAAGCACCCGCTTTATCAGCAAAGTTGCTTTAAAACTCACCTATTTTTCCGCCTTATTTTTCTTTTATTTTGTTTTTTTATTTTATTAATTTGAAAACACAAACACTTTTAATTTAAACGAACTTTCCAGAAACACTTTTCACTAGAGCTAAACTTTTCGAAACGTTTGGCGCGGCTGCTTAAAACTTAAAATAAGGCCAACTGTTAAAAGCAAGCGCATAAAGCAACAAGGTTTCCGCTATTTTCCGTGCAAGTGCAAAAGAAACAGATATATGTATGTCTAGGCGAAACACATAAAAGAAAGGAGTTCTGTTTGCTTTAAATTTGCAGAGTTCTGTTCTTATTGAGTTTAACAGTGATGCAAATATATTTTTATTGGATAGAAACACACAATTCTATTTTGTCACAAGCATATTAATGTAGACGTTAGTTTTTTAGCTAAGGCAATTATATTAATGTTGCACACAACTAATATCTTCTTATATCGAAAAATTATACTATTGAAGGAAAGTTCTTAATCATTAGGTGGTTCCATCTGAATATTTTCTTTTTGAAACCAAACATATACAAACATATTTTTTTCTCTGCGTGTAGATGCGTTTAAATATAAAAATTAAAGTTTTACTACATTTTTGGCAATTTTTTATGTCCGTGGTAATTATTGTTTTGTTTTTTAATAGAGGAGGGATTTATTGTGCTTTTTTTATATATGAATCGGAGTTTTTCGAGTATTTTTTATTTGCGTGGAATTTTCGTGGTTATTTCAAAAGTGCATGGGATTTTATGTGGTTTTTTTTTTTAATTGTGGTGGGAATTTTTGTCACTTTTGTAGCATGGAAATTTTCGTGGATATTAATTTTTGCTATTGTGAGAAAAAGGTTTTTTGTGGGAATTTGAGGTGGCAACCGTGCGTGTAGCTTACATGACTTGTATATTCTAATTTTGTACCTAAGAATCAAGGGAAATGTATTCCACTTTCAGCTATTTGAAGATGTTTGAAAAATATTTTACGTCAAGGAAAATCTAATATTTAAATTGTTTTTGATGCTTTGTGAGTTATGGATTGAACAACTTGCCTTGTTTATCATGTAAAATGCAAGAATATAAATTTAATAATAATTAATAAACATTTTTGGAATGGAGTTATTTTGAATATAAACAACTGGAATACAGTGGTGTTGATAATTGAATTCCATAATTAAATAAATATTAACAAAGGGAGGTTAAATATATATGAGTTACTCAATGCATTTATCGTGATTCATGGGTTTTATAATTTACATTAATTATAGTTTGAAATGCAACCAAAAAAGATTTTATAATATTAAACTCATTAATTTTGGAATAAAATTTTTTAAATGTGAATACAGTCGTTTTGATTAATAATTTAATTAAACTTGTTTAATTTTTGAAGTCCAACTTTTTTAGTCGAATTAGAATAGGGGATAAAAGCGATGTAACGAAAGGTTTCAAAATAACAAACAATAATAAAAACGGCCATTACTTGAAGTAGGTATGGAAAATTGATATATCACTATAAAACGAGCTCGCGATTGAAGAAACAATAATCTACAATAGTTAAACTTTTTAGCACGGGAATAGTCTTTTCCACTAAAATGATGAGGAGACCTGATATATTGCTGACATAAAGACCTTTAGAAAAAGGGATTCTACAGTGTCTCAAAGTAATATGGAACAAACGTAAAAAGTTTATTTAGATTAAAATTTTAGTTATTTTAATTGTCCAACTGTTAAGTATTTGCATTTTTTATGTGTGTTTGCATGTGTTTAATGAAAAATAAATAATAATTATGAATTAAGATATCACTGATTTAATAAAATAAAAAAACAAATTTAGTAACAAAAATTCTCATCAAAGTAATAATGGAACACCCTATGATTCCGTTCTCAGCTTGTCTCGAAAACTGCAGTAAGTTGTTAAATTGTATTGAAAAAGTTAGTGACGGTGTTTTTTTATTTCATTTAATTAACTTTTGATTTTAATATATATAAACAAATTACGTAATGACACCGCGTGGTAAAATAACAGCAGTTGAAGAAATTGTTTGATCACGCTCCAACTACCGTATTTAATATAATAAAACGCTATAGAAATGAGACTGACTACGAAAATAAGCCGAAGCCCAGTAAGAGAAAAATATTCAATAACTTTGACGAAAAGTGGCTGCTTCGACAAACTAAGCGAAAACTTAATATGAGCGCTTCAAAATTAGCTATTGAGGCTGAGAATTATCTAGGAAAAAAGGCTGATCCAGAAACTGTGAAGATTATACTGAGAAAGCAACAGTTTCATGGCAGGACTGCTAGGAGGAAACCGTTCATAATCTAGACGAATAAGAAGAAACGCATCGTGTTTGCCAAAACACACTGTGACAAGGATTTTTCTTATTGGAAGCAAGTTCTCTTCACAGATGAGAGCAAATTTAATGTTTTCCGGTCAGATGGTCGATACTACGTGTGGAGAAAGGTGAATGCGGAACTTGAGGAAAAGAACCTGCGGCCGACAATAAAGCACGGTATGGGTTGAGTGATGGTGTGGGGTGCCATGTCAGCTGCAGGTCCTGGAAAACTTTATATCATCGATGGTATTATGGACCAACACGTATAGCTTAATTTATTAAAGATAAATTTGAAGGAAATTATGCGAAAGTTGGGTATTGAGAGTTCGCTTTCATTTTACCAGGACAACTATCCAAAGCATAAGGCCTATAATGCTTCTATGTAATTGCCCACACGTTTTGGAAACTCCATCTCAATCACCAGGACTCAAGCCCATTGAGCACGAAAGAAGTTATGTGGAGGGAAAGTTGGAAAAATACACTATTTCTATACGTGAGCAATTAAAACCAGCACTTGTTGAAGAGTGGGAGAATTTGGAGCCGTCCTACTGCCGAAAACTGGTACAATCAATGCCAAACCATTTGAAAGCGGTTATTAAACAAAAAGGCTTATCAACTAAATATTAACTCTATTTTTGTTTTTATTATAATGCTTATAATTTCATAATTTTGTGCTGTGTTCCATTATTACTTTGAGATTAATTTTTGTTATTAATTTTGTTTTTTTATTTTCTTAAGTCAATGAACTCTTAATATATAATTATTATAATAATTTTTTATTAATCACATGTAAGCCTTTTTAAAATACACAAATACTTAACAGTTGGGCAGTTAAAATATTTAAAATTTTCATTTGAATGGATTTTTTATGTTTGTTTCATTATTCTGGTTTTTATCAGCAAAAAACTGAACCAGGTACGATTTGACATCATCATTATTATTGAAATTTTTACC
Source organism: Coremacera marginata (assembly GCA_914767935.1). Taxonomy (NCBI): domain Eukaryota; kingdom Metazoa; phylum Arthropoda; class Insecta; order Diptera; family Sciomyzidae; genus Coremacera; species Coremacera marginata. The sequence goes on along the minus strand of OU612046.1, from coordinate 40,663,257 downwards.
ATTCAAGGAGTTTTGCAAAGATCGAAATAAAAAATAATCAGATGGTGCAAGGTCAGGACTATATGGTGGATATGGCAAAACATCCCAACCAAGCTCCAATAATTTTTGCCGAGTGGACAAAGATGTCGACATATGTCCATATGTCGAGTTTTCGTACATAGCAAAGTTCTTTTAAGCGATTTTCAATGCATGTATGTGTTACATGAAGCTTCTCTGCAATCTCACGTGTTGTACTGTGACGATCCGAATCGATTATTGCTTTGATTTGGTCATCATCAACTTCAACTGGACGACCAGAGCGTTTTTCATCTTTGAGTGAAAAATCACCAGAACGAAATTTGGCAAACCAATTTTGACACCGCCGTTCTTTTAAAGCTTCGTCACCATAAACAGCACATAACTTTTTGTGAGATTGCGATGCGTTTTTTCCTTTCCGAAAATAGGAAAAGTTCGTTTTGATTTTCCATTTTTCAACAGACGCCAAACAAAAACTACACAACCGATCAAAAAATTTTTTTTACTGATTGACAGTTGAAGTACCAACTATAAAATAAAAAAATGTGTTTGACATTTCGATTACGTCAGCAAACCTAAAAATTCAACTAAAGCCATCTATGAGTGAAATCCGCAATTAGTTAGCTGCCAACCCAATATTTGTACATTTCAAATAGATTTACATAAATAACACTAATGTTTGTAGTGCTATTCAAGATACTTGTCCACCTACAAGCCAGGTTTGACTATGCTAGTGTGGCCCTACTTATAACTGAATTATATTCATTTCCGTCACTATTTCTGAACTTACTGCCGAGCCATAAAAACTTTAACTTAAAAAATTTTTAAAGAACAGTAAATTTCAATAACAACACCATTTCTATGCACCATAATGGGTACACGTAAATGTCATTTGTTGTAGTTGCAACTTTCTGCTAGCTGTAAGAATGGCGAATTATTTAACTTGAGTCAGAGCTTTGAAAAACCTTCGAAACGTGCAGCTGAGCTTAGTTGCAAACTTTAAAATGCCAGTTTTCTATTTTTTTTTTATCTCTATCTTTTCATTTCTCTACTTCTAAAGCTATTTTTATGCTTTACCCTTAAACAATTCTGTTACGTTTTCTTAATTTTACTATCACACTACGTGCATTTTTTAAAATTGTTCAAATTACAAAATATTTTTTTTTTCTAATGGATTTATTTGTTGTAGTTTTGGTTGAATGCTTTTTTTTTTGCACAATGTAAAGATTGTAATTGTTTACGCTGATAACCTGAATAAATATTTGAAAGATGATGTTGATTCTTATCTATAAAATAGCAAAAAATTCCCTTAACAAAAATTCAGTGTTCAAGTATTCTGAGCAAATGTATTGTTCGAGATAAAATAAATTGTTTGCTATGAAGGTTTAAATAGCATGGTATGTAAAAATGTATGTAACTATACATGAAGTAACTCTTAAAATATTCTGATTTTTTTTTTTTTAATTTTAGTCAATATTGCACATCCCAAAAAAAAAAAAACGATTTCTAAACCCTATCACATAAAAGTGATGAGTTTTTATCACTTTTTCTTTCCACATTAAATTTACAACTTTTATATAAAAAATTCGAAATAAGTGATCAGCAAAAGTTACTCTATCCAATTTCGGCTTTGATATGATTAGATTTCGACTTGTGCCCTTCCAGCTTCAAAGATTAAAATCTTTTTTTATTGCTAAAGCGTGGGAAATTCTATAATTCTGCATAGTTTATCATGTCATATTAAAACTAGGTAATAAAAATAAAAAAAACTAATCTGTTTATTTACATACCGTAAGCCAAATGAAAATAAACAAATGCATATTGGTCTGTATAAAAATGTTGATCTGATAAGCGGAAAGGTAAACATTTATATGATAATTATAAATATAAAATTATTATATATTTACGATTTTAATCGTAAAATTCATTACGCTACGTTAATAGCACTGATTGTGCACTTAATTAGAACAAAGTAAGTAGGTGAAATGGTTTGTGTTTTCTATCGTCATGATAAGATTGTATGACTAGGATGGAAAATATATATATTTTATGGCAATTGCTATTGAATTTAACGTTTTAATTTATTCTCTGTTTATTAAAAAAAATTTTTTGTGCTCTAATAGAATATATGAAAGAAACTTCAGGTTGGTATATTCTAAATGCGCAAACTAGTATAGGGTCCGCCACCTAACTTTTTTTTTTCAACTAGTGCTTATTTCGTGAATAATAACACTTAGCAAATGTCTGATTTGACAGATAATTAGTTTTATCCTTCCGCTATACGAATATGGTTGTGTATACGCTTGAACAACGCTGGGAAATATTGCCTGCGATCGACTTACAGAAGATGCCGATTTTGCCAAAAAAATCATGTTTTCAGATGAAGCTCATTTTGATCTTGGCGGGTATGTAAACAAGCAAAATTGTCGCATTTGGGGCACAGAAAACCCGCACGCATAGATTGAAAAGCCGATGCACCCAAAACGAGTCACTGTTTGGTGCGGATTTTGGTCCGGAGGCATAATTGGTCCATTTTTCTTCGAAAATGAGCAAGGAGTGGCCGTTACAGTCAATGGCCATCGTTATCGGGCCATGTTGAACGAATTTTTGTTCACAAAAATTGAAGAGGAGGAATTGGCAACATTTGGTTTCAACAGGACAGCGCTACGTGCCACACAGACGAAGCTACACTCGATGTTTTGCGCCAAACATCAAAAAAAAAAAAAATGTTATTTGGCGGACCCTTTATAATTAGACTAAAAACAGAACGTAAATCAATTTAATGCTTGCTTTCCCGTGATAAATAATGCAAGTTTTACTATTTAGGAGTGGAATCGACTAAAGTGATAATTAATAATTGATAATCAAAATCATTGCTTTTGCTCCACGTAAGGTGATTACCAAATTAACAATCACTTATTTTCTATTGATTTCATGTGACAACAATTTAGGTGTTTTTTTCAAAAACGACAATCAAAGCAGCGACTGTCAACTATCAACTTAGCCGTTTTCACCCCAGTTCTTGGTCTTCAAACTTACTCAAATTACAAGTAATGTAATTTTAATTTAAAATTATTCAAGTACAAGTAAGTTTTGAGGAATTTAAAAAAGATGGCGATGGAACCAGTTAAATTGCATTAGACTGCCTTTGAGCCAACAAAACACAATTTGCGGAAAGGAGTTTTTCGCGTGCGAGCTGATGCTCCAAAGGTAAAATCGGAACGTTTTCTGTGACGGTAGACAAAAAGTGCAACCACTACGACAACCTAAAGTGCAGCAAATCGTGGGATAAGCTTGGCCATGCATCAATTTCAATGGCCAAACCGAATATTAATGGCAAGAAGCTAATGTTGCGCATGAACTACTTTAGCTATTGTCAAATCTGTCCAAAAGCTATGAATATCGTTTGCCTGTGCTCGCTTTACCTTTTCAAGGTAATCGATGTGAATGACGCCACAGGCATCCCAAAAAAATGTCGCCATGACCTTGTTGGCCGACAACCTATCTTGGTCTTCTTTGGTGCACTTTCACCCAGAGAAGTTCACTGCTTTGACTGTCCCTTAGGCTCTGGTGTGTTGTGATTTATCCATGTTTCATCCACGATTACGAAACAAAAACTCCTTCGGATGGCGGTTGAACATCGCCAAGCACTTCTTTGAAGTGGTCACACAGCTGCTTTAATGGTGGAGTGTGAGCTTTTTCATGTTCAATTATTCATATAAAATATGATGTATCCGTTCAATTGATATACCTATAGCCTCAGCCACCTAACGCACTTTCATTATCCGATCGTCAAATATTATTCCATGGATTTTATCGACGATTTCTGGCGTGACGACCTCTTTCGGACGATCTGAACGTTCGACGTCACTAATGCTGGAACGACCAGAACGGAATTTAGTAAAGTCCCTTACAATTTTCTTCTTTTTTTTTTGGGCTTGGCAAAAACAGCGGAATCGGTTTTTTCCATTACTTGATTATTTGTAGTCTGAATGTTTAGTTTTATTTACCGTTAAAAAAAATATAGTTAGGGCTATGTTTATGATTTGAAGTAATACTAAATCCCTATTACTCAATCAACTTCACTTTTTAAAATATCCCTCTAATCACAAATTTTGCTGAAGCAGAACTGAAGCTCTTGAAAAATTATTTAACATTTGCGAAAAATGTGTCAACATTTATATATAAACAAAAAGGTTATATTCGTTCGTTCGTAAAGAAAAAAATTAGACAGACCTGTTTCGTTGGCCGCTACGCCAACTCATCAGTAGCTTTTATATGATAGAAATGATATCCTAGGCTGTTCATGTTTATTTGTTTTCGTCAATGTTTAGAGAAAATTACTCTGAATTACATTGTACACACAAATGATACGAAAGCAGCTTAAAGTTCTTCTAATTTGTCTGTCTAGTCTGCAGTATGATTGCTACTCTATACAAAGGGTATTGTTGTTGTTGGTTGTTTTCTTCAGAAAACAACACAGACCTTGAGCTCGTAAATATAACTCTTAATTAATCATTGAAAAAATATTATTAGAGTTATAAACATAACATAAAAATTATTAAAAAACTTATATTGAGTCGAAAAAGAATCAGTTTTTAATCATTTTAATAGATTAAAATTCCTCGTAAATGTTCATAAATGTGTTCAGAAATAAATTCACAAATGTTCCTTTTTGCATTCTTAAATGAGTTTAAAAACGAGTAATTTTTTATCATATCAGTAGGAAAAAATTTCTCATAAACGAACCATTTCTTGTTCTTAAATGAGTTCGGAAATGAATCACAATTGCTATTTTTTTATAGTCTAAAATGAGTAAAAATTAAAGAATTAAAAAAAAAAGTACAATTTGTGCTTCTTTTTTTTTCAAAAAAAGGTTCATTTTTGAGAGGAATTGTAGTCCGACAAATGATACAGAAGGGTTATTTTATGAGTGCCGAAAATGAACATTTCTACCTGAAAAGGTTCATAAATGACTTCAAAAATGGTAGTTTTGGTTCACTGGGAACACATCTTTGCCAAACATGGCCCTACTACTTTGTTGAAAAAAAAAAAAAAACAAATATAGCCCGGGACTCATCTAACCTCCGAAAGTTTCTTGTACTCTGTTATAGTAATTTTTATAGTTACAGATATCAAATTTATAAGGTATATATTTTTCATGCATCTCAAGAGTATCCCATATCGTATTTAATGTATCGATATGGGAGTATCCCTTATCGTATTTAATTCTGTTATAAGTTTTAACCTAGCAGAAAACTAGTTGCGTTCAGCATTTTTAAAAATATTAGATTTTTCTCAAAAGCTTTTAAAAACTTCTAACGTGAGTCCTAATGTAATTTAAAATGTTCTTTCTAATTTAATTCGCACATTTGGGAAGGAATTTCAATATCACATTTGAAGCTTCTGGATCGAATTCAACGTCGTGCGATATATTTGCTAGGAGATGAAAATATTTCATCTTCTCTCAACTCTCTTGGCCATCGATGCAATGTTGGATCATCGTGGGATGATCCCATTCGGCTATCATGGGAAGTGTTCAAAGAAGATACATAGTCTGACACCACCAGCTCTTGTGTTTCCTAGGTCCACTTGGGCAGCTCTTCAAGCCCATACCTTTACCATTGCCTCTTTGCTCAATAGAACATCGCATTTTCCAATTCGTAATTCGTTTTTCGGTCGCACAGTAAGTTTTTCCCGGCAGTTTCGAGCTGTGTAAATTTAAAACAAATATTCACCGACACTACTCCATTTTTCCACCCTCTAACTAACTATCAACCTTTTTCCGAATCAACACAATGCTTTCGCATTTAAAGGGGCATCCCCTAAGCGTTGGTTTAGTCTAAAAAACAAAATCTACACTTTAAGAAGTTATTAGAAGTATATTATATGATTAACAGACAAAATCATAGTCAGAAGTTACAATTTTTCACAGAAAAAAGTTGTTATACAACAAACTAATATAAAACAAATTAGAGTTCAACTGGGTTAGGTTATAAAAACTTACTTGATATTGCTTTTGCCAAATTTTAAGAATTTCAACATACCTGTAAAGATAAAAAAAAAATCATTAATATATTTATATCGAAAGTTTCTATATAATAAAATTAAATTTCTGCTTATTTGTTTGACCTTTATACAAATCTACATGCCTGAGCGGATTTCGCTAAAATTTGGCATTCAAATTGCATTCAAAAATAAATTGTTGCATATTACGTTTTGATCACTAATATTCACTGCTTTTAATCAACGTAAATTGATATAAATTCCAGTTAAATCATTTCTTTTGTTAAAAAATAGTAGCTATGTAATAATAGTAGTATGGTTAATACGAGGATTGTTAAAAAAAGTTGGGTTTTCAAATTTCGCAGTCTATGTACTTACATTAGATTTTTTTTTGCATGTTGGTACATATGTTAGCAATATATTTGACATGATCAGCCATTTTGCATGTTCAGTTTGTTTTTGACAATTATAAAGGTTAGACTAAAACGGTGTGCTTGTCTATTTTTCAATAATAAATTATATAAAAAAAGATTCCAATATTTCTTACCAGTCGAAAGCTATAACCTAGAATGTATTTTCATACCCTTTGACTATCTAAAAAATAAAACTGATTTTCTGTTTCTTTAAAATTCTCTATTCTTTCAGCCCCCGAGTGGGTACTCGTATTGTAAGAGTATGGCAAGTTTTGCTTTAATCTTAAAGTGTTTGGTCTTAGCTTATTTTATAATAAAGGGTGATCCAATACAAGGTCCCTTTTTCAATTGGGTTGTTTTGACAGCTGTTATGTGTCAAATGGCTTGTCCATATGACGTTTCTGCTCAGTATTCAATATGATTCAATCATGAATAGACTTACCCCTGAACAACGTTTATTAATTGTGGAAACTTACTACCAAAATAATGTCATCAGTTTATTAAACAATCGCAACATCATCTCAAGAAATGGTCCTGTTAATTGGCCACCAGGATTATGTGATTTGACGCCATTGGATTACTTTCTTTGCGGATATGTTAAATCACTTGTTTATGTCGACAAACCCGAAGCTATTGATGCTTTGGAAACCAACATAACTCGTGTTATTCAAAGAATACCGGCCGATATGCTCGAATTAGTTGTAGAAAATTGGACCCACAGAATGGATCATTTAAGAGTTAGTAGTGGGCAACATTTGAAGGAAAGAATTTTTAAGCATTGTAGGAACCGAACTATCATTCCAAATAAACATTGATTTTTATATATTTTATTTAGAAAACAAAGTAGGATTCGAAAAAAGATTGGATCACACCCTTTACGAGTATTCCTACAAAAAAATATCCGTGAACTATATATATTGTGAAATTTTAAAAACAAATCTCATAGCTTTAAACCCCTTTGAATGCCTAAGCACTAGTTTAAGAGCCTTAGCACATTGGACACTACAGCAATATTACAACACGAGGTCAAAAGAGAGCATTTATGTATGACAAAATTAACATAAATAAAATAAAAATAATTATGTCTAACTTTTACAAAATTTTTTCTATACTGAGTGCAAATATCCAATCTTCAGGAGTAAAGCTTGAAAATATATTTTTAGAAGCTATCGGCACGAACGCATAAATCACGATTTTCTTAACTTTTTCCCCGTAAACTTCTCATGTTGAAGCTATAATTTTGATTAGCCCACTGAAGTTATTGATTCGATTTCAGTGGTAGGAAGGAAAGTTGCGCTAAATATTCTTTTAAAAAATTTTGAAAAGTTTTTCTAAATTGACGAGTTAGGTTAAAGGCTACAGCTGTCCAGGTGAGATTACTTTTTCACAAAAATCACGAAATGGCTCCGTCGTTTTTCGAAAAAATGTGATATTTGGAATATGAAGTTCAAAATATTCCACAAACAGTTATCCAATCGCTTAGAGCAAACATTTTTTTGTAAAATTGTAGAGTAGCTTTAAAGAGTTGCAAACAAAATCGTAAATAATATAACTTTTTTAAACTATGATTCTACAAGATACATCTATAATAAGACACATTGTTACATAAATTGATAAATGAGTTTATCTTTAAGTAGATTTTTTTTTTTTTTTTTTGAGTAATTCTACATTCAACTCTGGAGTTTTTAGCAGCACTATTGGCACAATAGATAAACAGCATTATTTTTGTTTTGCATAGACCAGCATATTCTTTATTTTTTTAATCGCCCATCAAATAAATTCGAGTACAAATATTTTCCCCCTCAATCCTTACATTGTTTTTTCATAACTTGGGGAATCTTAAACAGCAGAAAATTATCTATAATTATTTTTCAAGTAAGTCGGGGCTTAAATCTTAAATATGCAAATTAGCATGTACATTTTTTCATTAATCTGGTTTATTAAAAATATGAAAATAAAAGCTGAATGACAAAAATTATTTATATAAGCTCCTAAGTAACGCCGACTATTTCAGCTAGTTATATAATATTTGCATTAGTTTAAACGATTATTTGAGCAAAATTGACGTCTTTTATGAGTGCATGCTTTTAATTTTGGAGGTCCAAGTTAAATTTCAGCTGACGCAGTAAATATTCTAAATAAAACAAAATGTTTTTATAATATTGAAAATAACTATAATCAACTGAATTGGATTTCATTAGTAGTTAAACGTACGTTTTTCAAAATTGTTATTTTTAAACTTAAAATGTTTTTATTAAATACTGAAAGCTTCATATTTAATTGAAAGTTTTGACGCCTCGAGGCACTATGCTCCGCCGAGGAGATCGAGGAAACGATGATGATGATGATGATGATGATGAGAGCTTCATAAAATGTTGAAATTTACAAATGAACTATTTAATTAAAATAAATAAATAATACTCACTTAAATGTGGCCCATACACGCTGCGACCAAATTAAAGCTGAAAGTGTAACCTGCAAGTATTTGACGTTTATCAGAATGAAGTCGCAGCGTGTGTCGAAGTTACGCAACTCATTGCCGGTTACAACTCAGGTTACGCCAATATTAAAATCATTTTTTTATGGTATTATTATAAAAAAAAATTATTTTTATTTATTTTATTTATTATTCTTATTTAAATTATTATTTAAAATAATATAATTATTTTATTATTATAAAAAATAATTTATAAAATATAAATAAATTAATATTTTGGTCGCAGGCAAGGCATAAAAAAAACCGTTTTCAAGTTACATTTCCAGCTTTGTTTTGGTCGCAGCGTATATAGGCCGCATAAGAAACAAAAAGAAATCCACAAATTAATCAGTTTATAAATTCGGCAACTTTTGTTTCCATACCAAGTTGTTGCTTAGATGTGAAATGTCCAATATATGTCTTAATATATGGAAACATCCATTATTTAAAAGAATAAATGTAATGGAAAAATATAAAAACCATTTCTAATTAGATACTATAAATAATTCAAGGCCAAAAATTAAACAACCTTAAGGAAAATGTCTAAAATAAATGAGCAAAAAAACAATGCCAACAAATTACAATCAATTAATGCACAGAATAGTTGATATAACAAGAAAGGTTTCAGTTCAGAAAATTGATGAAGCCATTGAAATGAAATCCCTGGATAGAAAAATGATGCAAGCAAGCTGCTGATAATCATCACTGTTGGATGGATACTACAGAAATGTAATTAGCACGCAGAGCACTTGAAACCAGTTTATTAAATGTTCTGCTGTAGAGCAGACATGGGTAATGCAGCGCTGCGCTGCTTTGCGTTATTGAGTTGAAGCACTTAACTGCACAATACTGTGCTATTGCGTTGGTTTTTAATGAAATAAGTGTATTAGCGCAACATATTGCCTCTTGGATCCTCGTCTTTTTTCGTTTATTCAAATGTGTTCAATTTCAAAAGTGTTAGCAAACTCGAATACAACTTCAAATTTTCAATTTGTCTTACAAACAAGAATTGTGCATGTATCTGTTTGATTGCTTATCAATCATGTCAACCCTGAGCAAAGTATTTGGCTGCATGCTTAAAATTGTTAGTGTTTGTTGAGTTATGCGCATCATTTACATGCTTCATGTCTATCAAAGAGTGGATTTTTAATTGATTAAAATTTTTCTTATGTAATTTTTTGGAGCGAAGCTTTTTACGCCTCGTTATGTCATTTGCTTGAGTGAAAGCTTAAAAACATTTTTTTTCGACAGCGTTTTTTTTAGAAATTATTGATGTTTCTCTGTTCCTTGCGTCTATTGTAACAAGAAAATATAATTTCAATATCAATATATAGAAATATTTCTTCGCTCTTCCGCGGGGATTTGAAATCGCACCGTTGTGATTAGCAGTTCAATACACTATTCACTGATCCAAAGCCTCTGTTAAGCGCAGTTGTTGATTCAATATCAAGTATGTAACGGTCATTCAATAAGTACGTAGGATAAGTAAGAAAAAAACAAAATTTTGATAAAACTCGATTATATTATTCAACATAGTTGCGTTCGAGAGCTATGCAGCGAGTATAGCGATTTTTCAACTTTTCGATGCCACTTTTATAGTACGATTTCTCCTTCTCGTCAAAATAGGCCTCAAATTCAGCGATTACTTCATCATTGGACTTGAATTTCTTTCCAGCAAGCATTCTCTTGAGATCTGAAAGCAGGAAAAAGTCGCTGGGAAAATTCGAAGCCCAATTAGTTCAACTTTGCCATCGTTTTCATCGATTTATGACACAGTGCATTGTCTTGGTGAAACAACACTTGTTTCTTTTGCAAATGTGGCCGTTTCTTGGCGATTTCAGACTTCAATCGATACAAAAGTGCACAGTAATAGTCACTGTTGATGGTGGTTCGTTTTTGGAGATAGTCGATGAATATTATTCCTTTCGCATCCCAAAATACAGACGCCATTACCTTACAAGCCGACTGTTGGGTCTTTGCTCGCTTTGGTTTCGGTTCGTCGACTGCTATCCACTCAGCTGACTATCTTTTGGATTCTGGTGTGTAATAGTGAAACCATGTTTCATCCATTGACATATATCGACGATAGAATTCGATTTTATTGCGGTTTAACAGCGCCAAACACTCCTCTGAGGCATCAATTCGTTTTTGTTTTTGGTCGACTGTGAGCTCACGCGGCACTCACTTTGCACAGAGCTTTCGCATACCCAAATGTTCGTGTGAAATGGTAAAAACACTATCATCTGATATCTTTACAACGTCAGCTAGCTCGTGCACCTTCAATTTGCGATTGTTCATAACCAATTTGTGGATTTTTTTGATGTTTTGTGAAATAACAATCTGATTTGGGCGTCCACTGTGCTCTGCATCATTTGTGCTGGTACGACTTCGTTTAAATTCAGCAATCCACTTTTCTACCATTTGTCTCGATGGAGCAGAGTCCGGATAATGTTTATCAAGCCATTGTTTGGTTTCCACTATATTTTTTTCATCAAAAAGCAATGCTTTATCAAAACTCGATATTCACTTTTTTCCATTTTTTTTTTTTCAAAAACAATAGTTGCAGACAAAATGCTATAACTCACGAATCAATTGCAAGATTCTTGTGAAATTTTTATACGTATCGTCTGAAGGTTGGTACTTGATAACGCCATCTATGTGTCATCCTATGGACTTTTGTGTATTGATTATTCTACATATAAATATGTATATTCCACATAAAATGTGCTTCTTCTTGCTATACAAGATGTCCCCAGCATCGGTGTTTTAATAAAGTACAACAAATGGTATTTTGCAGAAGATTGAAAAATCTATATATTAAAAGGATTGCGTTTTGGCTTTTCTACATATCCAACATATTTAGCAGCTATCCAAATATAACAAAAGTGTTGCTTTTACTTGATACATACTAGATGTCATCAGCATCGGCAAAAATTAAAAATTGCCCACAAGTGCGTTGAAATAGCCTGAATGAATGTATCACGTAATAAAATAAACGTGAATATAAACGTGTGTTTTTTTAATTTACTTTATGTTATTTAAATTTTTTTTAATTTAAAAGCTATTTTATTAAAAAAAAAACATCTAATTATTAAATCTAGGAAACTGCAAAAAAACTTCGCTACTATCGTGTGTCCAAAGACGCACGTGTGTTTTTCTTACGAAAAAAAAAAAAAAACGAAATGGCCATCTCAGCCCTTGAAAGGACTTTGGCCGAGCTTCTTATGATCAATTGTGTTGTGTGGGATGTGAAATGTTTGCACACAAATGATCGAGAACTGGACCTACATGTTTTACGCCGACTCCGAACGGCTTGTGTTCTCAAGAAGCTTTTCATGACAGTTTTTACTCTCTGAGGTTTGCCATTGTCTGCAGAGAGTTGACGACCGAACAGAAAAATTAATTCAATTGAAAAAATTTTCTGTGTCAGATGGAGGATTCGAACCTGGGTTTTTTGGCGTAAGAGTCACACAATCTACCCACTACACCACTGTTTTTTTTTTACACGCAGAGAAAAAATATGTTTATATATGTTTGGTTTCAATAACAAAATATTCAGAGGGAACCACCTAATGATTAAGAACTTTCTTTCAAAAGCATTATTTTTCGATATAAGAAGATATTAGTTGTGTCAAACATTAATATTATTGTCTCTAAAGCTAAAAAACTAACGTCTACATTAATATGCTTGTGACAAAATAGAATTGTGTGTTTCTACCCAATAAAAATATATTTGCATCACTGTTAAACTAAAAAAGAACAGAACTATGCAAATTTAAAACAAACAGAACTCCTTTCTTTTATGTGTTTCGCCTAGACATACATATATCTGTTTCTTTTGCACTTGCACGAAAAATAGCGGAAATCTTGTTGCTTTATGCGCTTGCTTTTAACAGTTGCCAAGTCTTGGCGTCATTTTAAGTTTCAAGCAGCCGCGCCAAACGTGTTGAAAAGTTTAGCTCTTGTGAAAAGTGTTTCTGAAAATGTTTAATAAAATAAAAAACAAAATAAAAGAAAAATAAGGCGGTACAGAAGTAAAAATAGGTGAGTTTTGAAGCAACTTTGCTGATAAGGCGGGTGCTTCGCTGCCAAAGTGGGTGCTCCAACCATATTATGTTTTCTCCAACTAGAAAATGTGTGCTTATAAAAATTATTGTAATGTCGGATAAACATTAAATGACTTCTCAACATAATTAAATCCGAGAAAAACTTATTTACTGTTTTCTAAATATATTTTGTTTGCTTCAAACCAACAATTACTTCTAAGCAAATATTTTGTAATCACAGTGAACAACTTTTGGCATTTCTTTTGCTAAAATATGTTTCCAAGTAAATATAGTGTAATCATCGGTAAATTTATTATGTTGCTCTTAATTATCGTTTTGAAAATAATTGATTGACTACAATTAAATTATGTAGTCAAAAAAGTGTTCTCAGTCCATTTATAATTACAAAATATTTATATGAAAACATATTTTCTTTAAAACAAATTATATTGTTTTTAAATTCAAACAAGTGCTAAGGTACAGTTAAATAATGTTAAGAAGCAAATATATATATAAAGAAAAATTGCATTAATTAATCATTTTATATGTGGAACCAATTATGATTACTTGTTTTCAAGAAACATATAGAAACATATTATACTTCCTGAAAATTATGTTTGGGAAGGCCTATTATTTTTCAGCGTGTAGATGTGATGTACCCAACTAACCACACTCAACAAATTCAGCTCATTACTCAACGCAAAAATTTAATTCATAATCCAACACAAAATCTCACTTTGTTGATATGGAAATCATTGTATTTCAAATTACGTCATCACAATCAATTGCGTTAACTTCTTAAGCTGTTATAGTAAACTGCGCCTGAATAGGTGTATCAGCGCAGCATATTTTTCTGCGTTACCCATATCTACTATGGAGCAGAAAAGTGGCAACACTAGAAGTAGCAACAACAGCAGTAGCACCAGCTTTAAACAACGTTTTGTTGCTTCAAATTGAAGAAACCACACTTGAGAATTTCAATGCCCGCTGGAGTTGAGAGCATTTTATTGACATTGAATAATCAGGCTATATAATGACTGCTCATATGACTTGTAGCTGTTAAGCAACTTGAAACTACGCGATGGAGTCGTTCAACAAAATCGATAAAGAAGAATTAGTAGCTAAAATAAAGCCATGATTTTATTAATTAACATGTTCATAAGAAGAGCTACTTTAATATGTAAGAGTAAAGTGTTTGGAGTGGCTTTTTTTTTATAGCTTAGCTGTAGTGAAAACCATAGCATGACCGTTCTGTTAATTGTGTTAATTTTTTGAGTTGTTTTTTTTTTCTTGTTTTTTTTTGTGGACTTTGTATGAGCTGTTTTGAAGTATTTGTTGATTGTTTCGATTGGTTTATGGATTCAATTAGCAACAACAATTGTGTACATGAGCTTGCAGTAGTAACAGCTGTCTTCAAATCGCTGTCGTGTTCTATCTGTTTTTCAATTTGTACCTTTTTTTACTCTTAAAGTTGGCAACGTTTACTTTGGTGTAGGCGCTGTGTTGATTCAAGCTAAAATCGTGATGTTTTTATTTAAAACTTTTTGTCATACTTTTTGTTTTTTGCCATATTTTTAATTTTTTTTTTAGGATTATTTTGCGGTGTCTTTATTTACAGTGTTTTTGTTGTGAAATAATTAAAAACATTTGATTTCTATTTTTAAATGTTGAATCTTTAAAAACAATACCAACTCAGTTGTGACAACCAAAGTAAAGAGGTTTATTGCTTTATTTTATATTATCAGCATATGTAGCTGATATATAACATTGACTGAATTAAAATTGGAAACAGATCAGACCCGTTGCCAAGGGGATTTTGGTAGTTCAAACCCCTTTCCTCTTCCTTTTTAATAAAAAAAAGTGATGCGAATTTACTTGAAGAAGCAAAGGTTAACATATTAAAACAAATTAATTTAGACAAACAAAAGTTTGGCTTTGCTAATGAAGGTCGCAATCATTATATGTTAATTAACTAAAAGAAGCTTGTTTATAAAACTACTCGTATCATTATCGTGTATAGTTTTCAATGCTTAAAAAGTCTCTGATATTCGACTTCTTAACTTAAACTTAAAGTAAGTACTTAACTTAAGGATTTCGGCACGAATAGTTGCTCGAATCATTGATGAGCCCGTCGAAGGTCAGAGGTTTGCTACCGTACACTTTGCTCTTCAAATAACACCACAAAAAGAAGTCCAGAATGGTCAAATCAGGAGATCTGGGTGACACGTCAATGTCGCCGTTTTTTGACAGCGCACCGTCTTATTGAATCCATTTATGGTTCAGGCCATTTTCACAGATTTGTTGGCAGACATAATGAACAAACATCCACCGATATCGATTTCCAATGACTGTTACGCCTTCTCTGTATAAAAATGGCCCAATGATGGTTTTGACGCAAACGCCGGCCCAAGCCGCCAGATCTAAGTCATGCAATGGTATTTCATGGATCTGGTGTGGATTCTCCATTCCTCAAAAGTCTTAGTTTTGCTTGTTAACGACGTCAGAGAGTTTGAAATGGGCCTCATCGGTCATCACAATTTGCATCCAAAAATCAGGTTCCACACATAATGACATGAATGTTCGATTTTTCAGCAAGATAGCAAACCAAGCTCATACAATCAAATTACTTAGAAAATGCTTTCAGGACCATAAAAACGTTTTTGTGTTTTTTGTATGGGGACACTAACAATGGTGGCAAAAAGGGATTAGTTAAGTTTAGAAGAAATATTGAAGGGCCAAAAATGATAGCACCAGCTCATATACTTTACCCCTCTATGAGAGATTGTGGCGGCCATGGCACAGTGAGTAGAGTGTGTGGTCGATACGCCAGAGAACCCTGGTTCGAATCCCACCTGACACAAAGTTTTTTCAATCCAGGTCCAAGGTCCAGTTCTCGGTCATTTGTGTTCAAACATTTCACAACACACACAACACAATTGATCATAAGAGGCTCGGTTAAAGTCCTCTCAAGGGCTGATATGGCCATTTCGTTTTTTTTTATGAGAGATATGATCTATAATCGACAGTTTTTAGGTTTTTTGTATGGGTACCCTTAGAAGGGTAACAGATTGAGGGTAAGTGTGACCAGACGAAATGTTGAAGGGCAAAAAATATTAGAACTAGCTTATTTACTTTAGGAATCAATTCGAGAGAGATATGAACTAAAAAACTAGTCCACAAATTCAATAAAATTTTTTTATCTAGAGACCTGCAATACTTTTCTAGAACAACTTGTTATTCTAATTCTACGTCTTTACTCAGTTGTTCCCTACTAGGTCGAATTTTTGAGACACAGGGTGATTTGAATTTTTAGAATTTGGATTCAGTTTTTCTACCCAATACAAAACAAATTTTTCAGAATCTTGGAAACGGTTTTTAACGTTATTTGATTTTTTTTTTAAATGCCAAAAATTGACGGTGGACAGGATATCACCAGTCTGGAACATCTGAGGAAAAAAAACACACAATGAATCCTTGTTTAAGTGAACTAGGATAATTTTCTTTAGCCAAAAGAAACAAAATGGCGGCCATTTGAAAAAAAATCGATTATCGAGGTTACAAAATCGGCCGCCATTTTGTTTTTTTTCGACGGAAAAAATTATCCTAGTTCAGGCGATAGCCACTTAAACCAGGATTATTTTGGTTTTTTTTCCCCTCAGATGTTCCAGACTGGTGATATCCTGTACACCGTCAATTTTTTTGAATTTAAAAAAATTCAAATAACGTCAAAATCTCTTGAAAAATTCTGAACTTAATTTTTTTGTATGCTTTAAATGTTAATAAATATTTGTGCAAAATTTGAAAACGATGTCTTTTTCCTTTTATGAAAAAAAATTCCCGAAAAAAATTTTTTTTTATTAGTAATCTATATGTCCCCCCCCCCCCCCGCTCTTCCCCCTTAACACAAATTGATCAAATTCTATAGCAAGTAAAAAATATTAAGAGAAGATACATACTTATATGTTATGGTTGAGTAAAAATATTATTGATTTTATTGTTTAAATTTTGTTTAAATTTTGTTTAAATCGTTTTCTTGAAATCAGATGCTAAAGTTGCGGTATTCTATTGGGTCTGTCAGGCCGTGGTCAAGACATAAGTTTTTTAGAAAATTTTGCTTTGGAAAGCATTTAGATTCTAAAATTATAAACAACTTTCGATAACAAAAATTAAAGCGTAGGGGACAATTTCACAATGAGTAGCTTTCACTTGACTAAATATATTAATATAACGATTAATAGATTTATTGAACAGTTTATAGAAAAACCTTTTGTTTGCTTGTCAATCACAAATCATTTTATTCTTTGGCAGGTGTGCGAAAAGTTCTGTACATATATAATGTAGCCAAGGCACGCTCATGTCAGAAACTTATTTAAAAAAAAAAAAGTAACGCGCCAAGTGTTTAAATTAGCTGAAGTGAAGCGATCAATGATGGCGTAATACGAAGTTTCATTTAATTATATATTCCGTAAGGCTATCAGCACCAGCACCAGCATGATTGCAACGCCACTTAAAAATGCAAGAAAAAAACCACATAATTCAAAATAAGCATGCGTGCAACTGCTTTAACTCAAAACTATTTAAGCTGACTGTTTCTATGGGCAGGGATGCATTACGAGTTGATGTTGAAATTTTTAGAAACTATTAGCAAGTAGTTAAAAAAGTTACAAAATTACTAAAATCAACTTCCTCAATTATTATATTTAAAACATCATTTTCTTTTAGTTTAAAGCTATAAAAAATAATCAATTTTAATTGTTGACTATAAAGAAAAATTCTGTCGAAACTCATAGCTCGAATGTTTAAAGCCAACCACATGAATAATTTTGCTGAGTTTAAACTAATTAAATTCAATCGTTTTTTGACTAATTAGATACATAACAAAAAATTCGTATTTCATTACGTTGAAAACTTTAAAACGAAATGTTTAGTCAAATTATAGGTTTTGATCTTTACTCGCTCTACACATTAGTTAAAATAATTTATAACTGTAATTAATAATATTAAATAAATAAATAAAATCTTTCTTTATAGTAAAAATAATTTAAATATTTATCAGTGTTAGTATCTGCTTACAACAACAATTTCGGAAAAAAATACTAAAAAAGAAATCACATGCTTTATCCGTGTATTTAATTATTCACGCTCATTTAGAAGCAAATCCGTAACATTGAAAGATTTATTTTGATTTTTACTTTTTTTTCGTATAAATTCAATTATTTTTATTTATTTTGAAATTTTCACAGAAAATGTGGCAATAGTTCATGTTGGCGTTGTTGTTGTTGTTGTTGCTATTTGTATTGTCACATTGCATTATCATCAATCAATCAATCGATCAAATAAATCCGCGCTTAAGTGTGCCACTATAAGTGTGGACATGATCATCGAGTACTACTTACTCGCTTGAGTTGGCGCAGTATATAGCTACTAGGGATGGTAATATCTGGTATTTTTTTAAGCCCGCGGTTATCGGGATTTAAAAATGCAATCCCGGGATATTACTTTTTTTTTTTATATGAAAACTTCTTTAGGTGCGTTGAGCACTTTTTGGTAGGGTAAAAGTTATCGTGTTAGTACGGTTAACGACAGCAAAGCTAACGTCAGCAATGTTAACGTCATCACCAGTGTTAATGTCATAACTGTTAGCGTTGGCGTGTATTGAAAAAGGTTGAAAGGTAAGAAATAATAGGATCACATTATGATTAACTTTGCACAATGTTAAAAAAAAAATGTGTTTTATAATCCCGGTGTTCACGTCGACTAACAGCGGAATTTCCCTAGTAGCTACCTTTAAGTTAGATACCCTTCATACGCCGCCCACCTTATTTATTCAATGGCACCAAAATAATATTTAATTCATTATTTGCTATCGAAGAGTGGTTGGCAAAAAAGTAAGTACATGGCTAGAAGCAAAACCCGTTTAGTTTTTTAAGTTCGTTTTTGGCTAATACAACCTGCGCCTCAGTTTATGTCAGTGTGTTACCAGCTTATTTGCATTTATAGCACGTACGACGCAATGTCATGAGCTATGTTGCGGTTCGGTGCATTCATCACCCGCAAATATGTCGATTTTGTGCATTCCACTTTTTTTCTTTTGCTTGTCATAATTTTTTGAGCGTCAGAAGTATTGAATAAAATTGTAATTAGCTGCGCTGATTATATTGTCACCGGCATAGATCATGAATTTTTATCTTTTGATCTCAGATAAAAATTAATATCTTACTTGTACTCATGTGCATGCACATGCGCACGCACTGCAGTTGTAGCTGCTTGATTCGCTTGCGTTTAACAAATTATTTTGTTGAAGTAAACAGTTGACAGCATAATGATTAGTCTACTATAATTCTTATATAACAATGCATCAAAGCTGGACCTTAACCCACTGACAAACTCTGTGCTTGCTTGGTTAGTCTATTGAATTCAAAGAATAATTTCAATTGCGAGACTATTTTTATTAAATTTATATAAGTATTGAGATAAAACTAAATTGTTAAACAATATATTGGTTTCAAAACAATTTCTATAGTTGAAAATATGTGTGTGTAAAGACTTCCGAAATAACTTAAAGGAAAACTTTTAGTGAATAAAATATGTTTGAATTAGTATTGAATTTATTGTTTAAATTGGCTGATTTGAAAAGTATCTTCACTGAACCAAAAACGCAAAAAAAAAAAAAATCAAAAAAAAAAAGTTATTCGTTTTAATGAATACTTTATTAACAATGAAACAATGCAGTCCCCGTAGGGGACAGGGATTTCCAGGGCTTATCCTTCCGTCACCCTCCCCCCCCCCCACCTCCCCCGCATGAGTCCAGTAAGCATGAAAAACATATTACAAATTAGACTTTTTAGATTAAAAGTTCTTTTTTCATTTTTGAGAAAAATTGAAATAATGATGTTAAATTACTTGTACAACCAAATATTATATCAAGGGCTTATATTCAATAATGTATTTCTATCTACATTTTGACGAAAAAATTTTTTTATGTCAAACTCATCGCTGACCTCAGCTGCATCTATAGTAAAAATTTATACTGAAAAAACCCATATTTAGAACTACTAGTAATATCCTAACTACTACTAATATCCTGTATTTTATCATATTTCTATCTTATACACTTATTATGAATGCAAAACTGTCTATCTACATCATAGAATTGTGACATATGGTATATGTACATGTATATTTTTTTTTTTTTTTTTTATTTCAGGCTGCTTCTAAGTAATAGAAAACAACATAATCAAACAACAAAAATACTTAGAGAAAGGACACACACAAAAAAAAAATAGAATGTGACGGTGTTCATGCAAAGATAGAGGCAAAGTTAAAAACCAGACTATACATAAATCGTCCCCTTCATGGCAAAAACGCCAATGCGTACTTTAAACGGACGCTTATTTTGAAAATTTTTCATTCGATCCAGAGGTATATTTAGGATAGGTGTATATTATCCAAAAGTTATCTATTGAAATAATAAAAAAAAAAAAATAAAACAATTTTTATTCAACATAATTTTATAGCATTTTATAGTCATTTTGAGACTTATAAGGAAAGGTCCCCAGATGTCACTCTCCGATTTGAATGATTTTTGGACATGTGATAGAGGACAAAAATCTAAGGTTTACATATTTTTTATACGTGCTCAATCGATGGTTTAGGGTTTCAAAATGGCGTTTTAAAATCAGCGATAATTTCGTTTTTTCGCGATAATTTAACTATTTTCCATAGAAACATACACATAACAGTACGTTCAAAAAGTCCATAGGATGACACTAGATGGCATTACTACATTTTTTTTCCATGTGATTTTTATTAAGTACCAACCTTCAAACGGCACGTATTACAATTTGACAACAATCTGACAATTGATTCGTGAGTTATAGCATTATGTGTGCAACTATTGTTTCTGAAAAAAAAAAAAATGGAAAAAGTGAATTTCGAGTTTTGATAAAGCATTGCTTTTTGATGAAAAAGATACAGTGGACACCAAACAATGCCTTGATAAACACTATCCGGACTCTGCTCCATCGAGACAAATGGTAGAAAAGTGGATTGCTGAATTTAAACGTGGTCGTACCAGCACAAATGATGGAGAGCGCAGTGGACGCCCAGATCAGACTGTTATTCCACAAAACATCAAAAAAATCCACAAATTGGTTATGAACGATCGCAAATTTAAGGTGCACGAGCTAGCTGGCATTGTAAAAATATCAGATGGTAGTGTTTTTATCATTTCACACGAATATTTGAGTATGCGAAAGCTCTGTGCAAAGTGAGTGCCGCGTGAGCTCACAGTCGACCAAAAACAACAACGTATTGATGCTTCAGAGGAGTGTTTGGCGCTGTTAAACCGCAATAAAATCGAATTCTATCCTCGATATATGTCAATGGATGAAACATGGCTTCACTATTACACACTAGAATCCAAAAGATGGTCAGCTGAGTGGATAGCAGTCGACGAACCGAATCCAAAGCGAGCAAAGACCCAACAGTCGGCATGTAAGGTGATGCGTCTGTATTTTGGGATGCGAAAGGAATAACATTCATGACTATCTCCAAAAAGGAACCACCAGCAACAGTGGCTATTACTGTGCACTTTTTGACCGATTGCAGGCTGAAATCGCCAAGAAACGGCCACATTTGCAAAACAAAAAAGTGTTGTTTCACCAAGACAATGCACCGTGTCACAAATCGTTGAAAACGATGGCAAAATTGAATGAATTGGGCTTCGAATTGCTTACCCACCCACCGTACACTCAAGATTTAGCCCCCAGCGACTTTTTCCTGTTTTCAGATCTCAAGAGAATGCTTGCTGGAAAGAAATTGAGAACTGAAACTGAGACCTATTTTGACGAGAAAGAGAAATCGTACTTTAAAAGTGGTATCGAAAAGTTGGAAAATCGTTATTCTCGTTGTATCGCTCTCAAAGGCAACTATGTTGAATAATATAATCGAGTTTTATCAAAATTTTGTTTTTTTTTTCTTACTTATCCTACGGACTTATTGAATGACCTGTTATTTGGTATCAAACAAAAGGTATTGAGAAGGTGCACATGATGGCATCTAACTTTAAGAAAGAAGTTTTATTGTTATTTTGTTGTTGAAATTTTCAACAGTATTTAGTCGATATCATGAAGAGCCCGTACTTGAAATTGTTTCATTTTCTTTTATGTGTAATTTCAGCTAAATCTAAAATTTACCTTTTTTTGTTTTTTTTTTTTTAACTTAAACTTTTTTAAATTAAAATTTTCTTTTTTAGAAAATGCATAAATATTTTTGAAAATAACACATTTTTTTATAGATAACGACCACTTTATGGGTACCAAAAATTTTATTTTTTCTCGAACTTTCCGTATGTGTAGATATTTGATCCGAAATGTTGATATTTTACAGTGCTATCATACAAACTGTGTGCTTCTTACTTGTTTGCCGAAGAATGAGAAAAAATCATCCGAAATTTAAAGATATGACTTTCGATGCAAATATCTCCGCTGGTTTTAATTATATTTTACTCAACTCTTTTTGGTAAAAAGTTCAATAAAATTACTTTATAAAAACTATAACAATGGTATCATTTGCTGTGCGTCTTTAATCTTTTTCTCCAAAAATGATCCAAAATAATGAATGTTTCCCAAAAAGTTACATAAAAGTTGTTTTTGTTGTAAAAGAAATTTAAATCAAAAATTACATTTTAAATTTTCTTTTATGTGGCATTATATTTTTTAGCAAAAATTGTTTTAGTTTTACACAAAAATGAATTAGCTGTTTCAGTACTTAAAAAACAAGGGTACTTTGATTTTTTTTGATGAAATTAATTTTTTTAAATAATGTTCCTTTTATATTTTTTTTTTTAATAATCTGGATTAAAAAATAATTTATTTAAAAAAAAACCACAAAATTTCTCTCCAATCAAAAGTTATTACTAAAATATATATTTTCATACCATGAGGATCTGTATTCACAAAACTCATTTACTGTCAATTATGAAATTCTATATATGTAATTCCCTTACTTACTTACTTAGGCGGCCGGAACAACCCGTGTCCGGGTTTCGGCCGACCTCATCAGCTCTCGCCAGGCGCCTCTGCTTTGCGCGCGCCTTCTCCAATCTGATACACCAAGTGCGGTTAGGGCTTTCACGGCCTGGTCCATCCATCGGAGGCATGGTCTCCCTCGTCGTCGTTGACCAGCGACCCTCGCCTCGAGCACCTTTTTTGCTGGAGCTTCGTCGTTCATACGATGGACATGACCCAGCCAGCGTAGTCGCTGCACAGTTATACGCTGAACTACGTCAATGTGTTCGTAAAGCTCATACAGCTCGTGGTTGATTCGGATGCGATAGTCATCGCCGACTCGAACGCAGCTTTAAAATCGGCAAAGAGATGGTGTGTGTCAATTTGATTTTCGTGGGTTTTCTCCAGAATTTGTCGTAGCGTGAAAATCTGGTCTATGATTCCAGGTCGAAGGCCACATTGATAAGGTCCAATCAGTGTTTTGTAATCGGCTTTAATCTTTCATACAGTACGCTTGAGAGAATCTTATTTGCGATGGAAATAAGACTGATACCTCGATAGTTGGCGTAGATTGTTTGTTACTTTCATATGTATAGGGCAAAGTACGCTGAGATTCCAATCATCGGGCATGCTTTCCACTAGCCATATTTTGCTGATGAGCTGATGCATGCGCCTTATCAATTCATCGCAGTCAGTTTTAAACAATTCAGCAGACAGGCCGTCAGCACCCGCCGCTTTATTATTTTTGAGTTGTTGGATAGTAACTCTAACCTCTACATGGCTAGGTGGTGGTACTTCCACTCCGTCACCGTTGATTGATGGCACTGAGCTGCGCTCTCCATGGGCGGCATTGATGGAATCGTCGCCTGTAAGTAAATTGGAGAAGTGCTGTCTCCACAATCTCAGCACACACTGTATATCCGTGTTTAGATCTCCATTTTCGTCTCTACAAGTGGATGCTCCGGGCTTGAAACCTTGGGTTAGACGCTTTACCTATTGATAGAATTTTTGTGCGTGCTTCTTGTCCTGGTATACCTCTCTGCTCTCTGCTCTCTTTTCTTTCGTTTGAAAAGGCGGCTTTCTTCCTTCCTCTTTTCGCGGCAGTTTCCTCGCACGACTCTCGTTGCAGCTGACTGCGACGTTTTTCTATAAGCGGCGTTTTTTACTGCTGTCGCGATGGGACACTCCTGATTGTACCATTGGTTCCGAGGTTGCGGGCGCCGGAAACCAATGACTTCTTCAGCGGTAGCGCGCATGGAGTGGGATATATGCGCCCAAAGTCCGCCGGCGTCGTCCAGAGTCCAGTCCAGAGGTTGGTTGGTTGAGCTTAACCGAGAGATGAGCGGAGTAGGCTTCGGCAGTCCGTTGTAATTGCAGCTTAGCGACATCTAGCTTTCGTTGCATTCCTGTGCGTATGTTCTCGCATTGCATAATAACATGCGGATCTTGGCTGCAACAAGATAATGGTCGGAGTCAATGTTGACCCCCCGAAATGTACGCATATCTAGAACACTAGAGGCATGCCTTCCGTTGATTACAACATGATCAATTTGGTTTCGCGTTTTTTGAAATGCAATCATTGCGTCGATAAATTCGTCTTCCGAATTCATGTTTGCAAATAAATTTAAAAATTTTTTAAACTTGATATTAACCTGACAGCAAGTTCTACGTCGCGCTACGTTTGGATAGTTCAACGTTTTGCCGCCACGCCACGCTAAGCCAAGTTAAGTTACGTTCGGGTAAATAGGCCTTTAAGCTCAATAACTTAAGCAGACTGAATTTCTTACAATTTTTGGGAAATTTTTCCCATTTTTAGAACAGTTACCATTTATTTGTCAAAAAGATGTACATATAAGTGCGAAAGTGTGCGAAAAGAGAATGGTATCGGAAGAAAGAAAAACGTAGCTTTCATACAAAAAAACAAAATAGGTGATAACCGGTGGGTAACAGTAAATTTTACTCTCCAAAACTAAGGAATTTAAATAGAATATTGAACTTTATTAAGACTCAAGTTTGTAAAACTGTTATTGAAAAACTATAAAATTATTTTCTAACTTTTATGTTAATTTCATTTTGACTTTGAAAAACATTAAAAAAAAATTTGTTAAAATTATGCACAAGCGAAAAAAATTCGCTTATTTTCACCTGTAGTCAATTTCAACTGAGCAGCATTTGTAATTTTAACAAAACAACTTCACTCACTTCCACTGCCTATAAATGTTAACTTACTTATATAAAACAAAAACAATTGGTGATTTCCCGACATTGAGAATATTTGTTGTTAAAATATTCCGGTATTTTCATTAAACGCAAAATTCAATTTTGTCCAGCTAGCTTGTTCTGGACACAACACTGTGCGTAGTAGAAATTAAATCTAGTCGCAGTTAAGTCTAGTTAATTTCATTTACATTTTTTAATTTCGATTTTTTTTTTTTCACTGCCAAAAGTTACGATGCGCAATATTTTGTGTTTGATTTTGTTTTTTTAAAAAATCATTTGCTCTTTTGTAAAATTTCGTGAGCTCCACTGATTTATATTATCGCTTATGCGGTAAATACAACTTCGAATTCTATTCTATTTGATTCTATATAAATAGTTACCGACTCACAAAAAGTATGTTTCTTACGCTACTTCATTGACTTCAAATATATTTGTGTGCATTTATTAATTCTCCATATTAATGCCTGTGCTAAAAATACAGCAACGCGAACATCTCATATTCGGCACGCACAGACAAAACTTCGCAGAATTTATTCACCATAAATTAAGATAAATGTTTTGAAAAATTCCAACTGCAAAAATGTCTGCTGCGTTATTTGCATGAAATCATGATATTCTATGAATTATAAGATTAAAATTTAAAAATTTTATGCCGACCGGCAGAAGTATCGAAAGAATGCAAAGCAACAATTAAGCATTTTCAAGATAGACAGACTGCTTATTTTAAGATTTTTTTTTTTATTATTTTTTGGCCCATAAAGAGCACTCGAAGCGTGCTGCTCTATTGCAGATACTTAGATAAAACAGCAGCATTTAAATATAGTACACTAGCTTATGCAATTCCATGCACTGCTGGTTGTGTGTGTATGTGTGTGTAGAGCTTTTAATTATTGTTCTTTAAATTACAATTCGAACTGAAAGATTTCTAACTGCATTTTCAGTTGTTCAGCTTGCTTAAGTTGTAGTGTTTTTTTTTTTGTTTTTTATTATGCATGTTTTTGTTGTCATTGCAATCAGCCAGAGCGCAGTGCATTCATTTAATTCTTGTTTTGAATTTAGGTCACTCACTCGTTCGTCGACGCAGTTAAAGTCACTACTGCGGTTGTGCCGCAGCTGAATATCCAGCAGATATTTTTTTAACATGCATCGAACTAAAACGTCGTGCTTCTAAAATATTTTATTTTATTTATCTACAAATTGCTAATTCCAAACAGAATTCGTCAGCTACAAATTACGCTGTATATTGTTGTTGTTTTAGTATCTATTATTTTTTATTTTTACATTCTTTACTACTGCTTGTATCTGATGGATTGTTGCAACGGCCGGCAATAAAAATACATAGTTTCCTTTGAACGCGTCAAAGAACTATTTCTGAGATATATTTATTTGTTTAATTTTATGTGTGAAAAAGTGCAGTAGCAGACAAACTTATGAGCTTCTTCGCTTATAGCTTATGAATTGGATGAACATGATTTGTATGTTTGTGGGTGTACTGGTCTGGTTAGAGTGTGATATAGGTGAAACGCCTTGCATAGTGTAAGGTATGCAAATGCATGCTTTTAAGCTATTTTGTATCTCACTCTATATCTTAACACACGATGTATATATATATATATTGGATAAGATAAGCGTGGCTAGCTTTAAAATATTCATTAATAAAAAGAAAACGAAGACTACCATGTTTGTTCGTTGCGACATTAAATAAAGAAAACAAATTAAACAATTTTTGTGACTTGTTAAAATAAGACTAACCTCGACCTGATTAGCGGTGTACATTAGAGTCCAATTGGGATAATTCATTAGATTAAAAAGAAAAAAACTTCGACATAATTTGCCTGTTTTGTGAAGTTTACTTCTTGAGAATTTTTGATGAATTTTTGCAAAAATTTAGTTTGAAAGCATTTCTCTAAATATTAAGCATTAAACTTCAAAATTTATGGTCGAACCTAAGCTAATATAGCTACAAAGCTTAATTTTTATTTTTGAAACCGAGCTGACTACCGAGATAATTTGTGCTTAGGTAATGTAAAATTGTGGAACGTTTTCCCTGCGAACATGTTCTGCTGCAATGAGCTGTGTAAATTAAAAACAACCCAGCAAACATTATGACTCTTAAAATACTCTTTTAAGACTCATATAAATGAGTAATTATTATCATAATGGGCTCAGAAAAGACTCTTCTTTAAGTACATTTTCGTAGGTTGTAGTCTCCAAAATATGATTTATAATAATGACTATTTTATGTCTCTTTTTGAACTCAAAATTAAGACGCTTTTTTTTCTTCTTAATTCTTTTTGCTCCTTGTGGAGCATAATGTGCTTTTAAGACTCAGCACTCATTTAATAATTATATTAAAGACTCGTTCAAGAATGCTTTTAATGAGTTCTCATAAAGCAGCATCAAAATTACTCTTTCAGGAGTTTTTCTTTTTTTCTAAGCAATCATTTAACAATTACATCAAAGACTCCTTCATGAGTCCTTTTATTGCGTACTTTTAAAATACGCATAAAAAATACTCTTTTTAGAGTAATTTTTTTTAAGCACTCAGAAAATTTTTGCAGAGAAATCTTGTGAAGACAAGAAATTGTGGATCAATTTATGTTCCACAAATGATATATTTTGTGGAGGGAAAAATATTTGAAACATATACAGTGAAAGCTCCCATAAGCGGACACCGATGGTAACCTACTTTCTGTCCGCATATGAGAGATGTCCGCTTGTGGGAATGTCGTGGCCACAACCAAAAATTGTTCGTTCCGAAGAATGTGTCCGCTTATAGGAAATGTCCGCTTATTAGAGCGTCCGTTTATTGGAGCTTTCACTGTATATATAAATATATCTTTAAAAATGTATACAGTGAATCAAAAAAGTTTCGGCACAGAGCTATGCTCAAAGTTTGTATCTAAATAACTTTTTCCATCTAACGAAAAAAAAAAAAATTTGAAAATTTAAAGTGTTTTTTAATTATTTACTGCAAAAATATTTCATTTTTCATTTTTGTTTTATGTATTATGTTATTAAAAAACAAAAAAGTCACAATTTTACATAAAAAAAGTTTAGACACATGTGTAAAAAATTTTGATTTTTGCCACTGCAGCTACTAAAGTGCGCTCCTGGCGTGGTGTTAATATTTTTGAGCGTCCAGATCTGCTTTCACGCTCTAATTTTCCCATATTTATGTAATGTTTTATATTGTTTCGCACACTTGTATAGGGCCTCTACACTATATCATCAGTTTTACGATAAGATTTTTCATGCACGTGAAGGTTTATAATAACTTTTCGAACATCTAAAGAAATTTCTGTACGACTGCTCATTTTGCTCATTCAATCACAACATCAAGATCAACACTAACTTAAATCAATTGACAATTGGATGGCTACGAAATAATTATGTGCAGAGAACGAAATAGATCAAAGAGAACTTATAAATTACCGTTATATTTTTTTTTAAACAAGGTACACATACAGCCTGTGCCTAAACTTTTTTCATATGCATTTTTTCTTCTTTCGCTTATATTTTGAGTAGCGTATAAAGTAAAGGAATTTTTTCGTGTATTTCAATTAAAATTCATCTAATGATACTAACTGCATCAAAAAGTTGGCCAATTTAGTTGCTTTTAAATATTAAAGCAAAGTTCTTCTCAGAAAAATTGGCTGTGCCTAAACTTTTTTGATTCACTGTATAAATAGCGAAATAAAACTTAAATCAAATGAATTTAAGAACACAATAAAAAAAATAAATATATAAAACTGAATTTAAACAAATAGAAATAATTTTTGATAAGAAATACTAAAACAAATTTGTATACTTTGTATTTTATTAGTAGCCAAAACATGTAAATATATACAGTGAGCGTCAAAACAGAGTGCACACCATATTTTTGAATACTTTTTACTTTATTCCAATATTTTAAAAAGTAATTTTATAAAAATGTTCGTATTTTTGGAATTCATATTTTATGCTCTATTTACTTAATACTAACTTTAACAATAAGTTATTTGACAACAAAAAATTAACATAATTCAAAAACGAAAAATACTCCATTTTCTTCAAGTTAAAACAAATTGTACACTTAAAGTTGAAAATAAGAAAAAATAATTTCAGTTCAATTATTAATATTTTGTTTGTCTTCCTCGTACTGAAATTACAGCTTTCAACCTTCCCGGCATTGATTCCACCAATTTCTTTGTTACGTCTGATGAAATTGTGTGCCATTCTTCAAGTAAAACGGCTTTCAGCGAGACTTTCCCACAAATGTTCTATCGGATTGAGGTCAGATACAGGTACAGATACAAATACAGATATTGATATAGATACAGATACAGAAGAAACAGAAACAGATACAGATACAGATACAGATACAGATACAGATACAGATACAGATACAGATACAGATACAGATACAGATACAGATACAGATACAGATACAGATACAGATACAGATACAGATACAGATACAGATACAGATACAGATACAGATACAGATACAGATACAGATACAGATACAGATACAGATACAGATACAGATACAGATACAGATATAGATACAGATACAGATATAGATACAGATACAGATACAGATACAGATACAGATACAGATACAGATACAGATACAGATACAGATACAGATACAGATACAGATACAGATACAGATACAGATACAGATACAGATACAGATACAGATACAGATACAGATACAAATACAGAATCAGATACAGATACAGATACAGCTACAGATACAGATACAAATACAGATACAGATACAGCTACAGATACAGATACAAATACAGATACAAATACAGATACAGATACAGATACAGATACAGATACAGATACAGATACAGATACAGATACAGATACAGATACAGATACAGATACAGATACAGATACAGATACAGATACAGATACAGATACAGATACAGATACAGATACAGATACAGATACAGATACAGATACAGATTCAGATACAGATACAGATACAGATACAGATACAGATACAGATACAGATACAGATATGGATACAGATACAGATATAGATACAGATACAGATACAGATACAGATACAGATACAGATACAGATACAGATACAGATACAGATACAAATACAGATACAGATACAGATACAGATATAGATACAGATACAGATACAGATACAGATACAGATACAGATACAGATACAGATACAGATACAGATACAGATACAGATACAGATACAGATACAGATACAGATACAGATACAGATATAGATACAGATACAGATACAGATACAGATACAGATACAGATACAGATACAGATACAGATACAGATACAGATACAGATACAGATACAGATACAGATACAGATACAGATACAGATACAGATAAAGATACAGATACAGATACAGATACAAATACAGAATCAGATACAGATACAGAGACAGACACAGACACAGATACAGAAACAGATACATATACTGATTCAGATATAGATACAGATACAGATGCAGACACAGATACAGACAAATATATACAAATACAGATACAAAAACTACCTAACTTTGTTTAAAAAACTACCTAACTAAAGATTTGTAAATACACTCTAATAATTTTTCAATTATTAAGAGTTATATTTTCGAACTCAAGGTGAAAACAGAAAGAAGAACAACTAACCTCAACATGCCCTTGAGTAGTAAAAAGCTTTGATCTATCTTCGAAAAAAGAGCTTACTGAAACCAAATAAATCATGCTATTAAATTAGAAGAACTTTAAGCTGCTTCATATAATTTGTACACCATGTTCACATATAGTTCCAAGTAATTTACTTGTGACATGGACAGAACAAATAAATATGCACAGCTTGGTGGATCATGGCTATCATGCAAGGCTACTGATGAGTTAGTGTAGCAGCCAACGAAGCAGCTGTCCAGCCTGCTGTGTGATTATTACTCTATATAAAGAGTATTGTTGTTGTTGTTGTTGCTAAAGCAACAAATACCTCGAGCTCGAAAATATAACTCTTAATTAACAATTAAAAAATTATTAGTTATAAACATAACATAAAACTTATGAAAAGAGGTCGAAATTAATTTATTAATAAATTTGTAAATACGTTTAATAGAAATCATAGCATGGCATCGTCTATTGATTACATTTAATATTAACATAACTGTTAATTGCATTGAGTTAACAGCAGTGGCTTGATTTTAATTCGGCCAGCAAAAAAAAAAAAAACTTCATTATAAAAGCTTCAAAATAATCCTCAGATAAATATGAAATACATCTTTTTGTTTAATGGCAAGCCAGATAAACATGCATTCAAAGTTTATATTTGAACATCTGCACACCCGATGTTCTTTTTGCTGTTCCATCAAAATAACACCAGGAGATCAAATTGTTTACATAAAAATAAAAAAAGTATGCAAAAAAAATATTTAACTTACTGATATGATTGTCGATTTGAGTTGTTGTTATTTTAACGCATTTGATTACGCTGAGTAAACTTAAATTGTTTACGTTGTCAATTTTATGCACAGCGTAGAGAATTTTCTCAACGCTACTTGTACTTCGCTACTTCACTTTAATGGCAAACAGTACAATTTTACAGAAGTTAAAGAAACTGTTTTTTCTTTAATAATCTAACACAAAAAATAACAAATTCTATACTTTTCATAAGAATTTGATCCTTATACAACCCCATTTTGGCGGGCATTAACAATTTGAGAATTCATCAAAAAAGCTTAATTTCGGAATTTGAAATAAATTTAACAAGGTCACTAACAAATTGATTCTTTTTATGGAAGAAAATAAAACTTTTCTCTTTAAATTTATTATGTGAAAAGAAACACAACGAAGAACATTTAATAGCTCCAGTAGATACAATACAGGGCTTCTGGCTCAGGTGGAGCGGTGGAGCAAGCCGATGACGTCACGCCCGCACCCCAGCGCCATCTAGTGGGGGGCTTTTTGCTCAAATGTACAAAGGTGTATGTCTTTGCTAAAAAGCTATTATGGTGTATGTCTTTGCTAAAAGCTATTATGGTGTATGTCTTTGCTAAAATGTATTAAAAGTAGGCAAGTTTGGTGTATGTCTTTGCTGTAAGCTTTTAAAAATTGGCAAGTTTGGTGTATATCTTTGCTAAAAAGCTATTATGGTGTATGTCTTTGCTAAAAGCTATTATGGTGTATGTCTTTGCTTTTAAGCGTTAGTCATAATTTCATACACTACATTATCGGTAGTGGTAGTCAAGCGAGTTCTTATCAGTGTTTGCATGTTTTGTTTTTCTTAACCCTCGAATACCTAATAGCAATGACTCAAATCCTGAGTGACGAGCTTAGCTGAAATGATATGACTTGCTATATGAAAATATATATATTAATATGGATTGAAGCAATTTAGGTACGGCGAAGGTTGAAGGGTTAAAGAATTGTTTATAAATTTATCATAATGGTGCTAAGTATTAGGTGCGAGTATTAGATTTGTATAAGTAGTTTAAGAATTGGATGACAACCATTTGAAACATAGGCGTATATAAATATCCATTCGTCAGCTGGGGGACATCGGGGTAACAAGCCCCCGCGTAATAACCACCGGTCAAGTCACTTACACCCAGCAACTTCTCCGCCGCTGTATTTTATTTTAAGTAAACGAAATACACCGCAACCAAGAAGAGTCAAGAAGTTTCTAGAAGCTTCGAGATGCAGAAACTTCGAGAACATTTTAGAAGCTGACTTATGTCATTGTATGCCGAAGCGAATGGTGTGAGAGAGAAAGGGAGAGAGAGAATTTGATAGTAAGAGAGAGAAAGGGAGATAGCAAATAGCGCGATCCTATACAAATAATACTTCAGAATCAACCTAACCTTAGCCAATGCCATAGGTATAGGGGGGCACCCTTTATATATATAGGTATATAGGCTACTCTATAGGTATAGACTATCAGTTTAAAACGAATACGCATAATGTCAATAACAATCTCTTTAAGCGGAACCACTTCAACTCTTGTTGCAAAATATTTTCCTCCGGTTGAATTACCTACAAGATATGTTTGTGGACTTATAGACTTTGTATCTATTAATTCTATACCAAATGTACATGATTACAATAATTTATTCCATATCGGACCACATACTATTACAATTCCAGTTGGTTCATATGAACTGAAAGACATTGCTTCTTTCTTAGAGTCAAGTATAAAATCCATTGATGATTCAATTTACTTAAAAATTGAGCGAAACAATAACACCCTAAAAACTGAAATTACTTCCTCCGAAGACATAGATTTTTCAAAACCAAACAGTGTAGGACAATTGTTGGGATTCAGTAAAAGAAAATTGATAGAAAATGAGCTACCGTACGAGGAATTTATCAATGTGGTTACTATAGAGCCATTACAAGATATAGAAAAAACAAAATATATAAATATAGATCAGTCAGGTACAACTAGATATTTTCAATCTGACTTACCTTTGAATATTACAAATGTAAATACAATACGTATCGAAAGCAACTTGACAGATGGATCATATATTAATAGCACTTTGGTTCACACTATTCACGAATTTCCTCTAGATGTTCCACCCGGATATAAAATTAAAGAGAAACCTCAAAATGTCATTTATTTACCTGTCAACTGTCAACAAGTAAACAACATAACGATTAGAATCTTAAATCAAGACGGCGACCTTATAAATTTTCGAGGGGAAAAGATTACCGTAAGACTACACTTCAAGCCAGAAGAATTATAATTATGATTATTTATAATAAAAAAAAGATACAAAGAGAATTTACAGTTAGTCCCACATCAGCACTTGAACGAGGAAGAAGAAGATCTAACAAACCATTGACAAGATATAATATAGAATTTTTAAAATCCTTGGGACTTAATCTTGGGAGAAGAGTCAACAACAACTATTACTAAACTGCTAAACTGGTCTGTACTATTCAACAGCTAACTGCTAAAACTGATCTGTGCTGTTCAACAGCTAACTGCTAAACTGGTCTGTACCACTCAACAGCTAACTGCTAAAACTGATCTGTACTGTTCTACAGCTACCGGCTAAAACTGATCGATAATTAGTCAATCAATCACAATATCGATAATCAATCAACCAATAATTCAATATGAATGAAATACTCAATGTACTTCAACAACCTATGTACGATGAGAGTATTATAAAAAGAGACTATCATAGTTACTATCCATACCAAAAATCGTTTAACAATAACGATGAGATTCGTATACCCATTCAAAATCAAGATCTCTTTGTCTTACCAAGTGAGAGTATGATTTACATTCATGGTTTTATAGTAAAACAGGAAGGAGGAAATGATGTAGTAACAACAGGTGTGAAATTTAAAAACAACTTTGTTTCATATCTGTTTGATGAAATTCGTTATGAAATTAATGGTTTTGAAGTTGATCGTACACGTAATCTTGGAATTTCATCAACCATGAAAAATTTCGTTTCATTGAATAAAGCTGAAAGTGGCGCATTAAGAAACGCAGGTTGGGTTCCTGATGAAAATTTCACATTGGAAAAATCTCATTTTAGTTGTTGTGTGCCGTTGAAAATGTTCCTGGGTTTTGCTGAAGATTATAATAAAATAATATTAAATTCGAAGCATGAACTTATCCTTCAACGTTCTACATATAATGATAGATCATATCATTCTACAAATGGAACTGATCAGTTAAAGCTAACAATACTGGACATAGTTTGGAAAATGCCTCATATACAATTATCAGACTTTGCAAAATTGGAAATGTACAAGATAATTAAAAACGAAAATTTGCTAATACCAATGGCGTTTAGAAGTTGGGACTATCATATGAATCCTATACTACCAAAGGAAACAAAAGTTTTATGGAATGTTAAGCTTTCACCGCAAAATGAAAGACCACGATTTCTTATAATCGGTTTACAAAGAGAAAAAAGTAAACAGGAAGGAAATATATTTGATCATTGTAATATATCTAATTTAAAAGTATATATAAACTCTGAATCATATCCCTATGATGATTTAAATAGTCGCTTTGAAATGGGACAGTATGCTGTACTATATGATATGTATGCAAAATTTCAACAAAGTTATTATATGCGGGAACCTAAACCATTGCTAGATGTCGTTGGATTTAAGGCTATTGCACCACTTATTGTTGTTGATGTAACACACCAAAATGAAGCAGTTAAAGTTGGACCTATTGATGTACGAATTGAATTTGAAACCGAAGCAAACAAACCGATTCCAGATAGAACCTCAGCCCACTGTTTAGTAATTCATGATCGAGTAATTGAATATTCACCTCTAACCAGCGAAATCAGAAAAAATTAATTAAATATAAGATCACTTTTTTCAATTAATAAAATTATACAATTTGTTTATATATATATATATATATATAAATAATAATAATAATAGTAATAAAGAAAAATTTGAATAAATTTTTAAGTCTATACCTATAGAGTAGCCTATATACCTATATATATAAAGGGTGCCCCCCTATACCTATGGCATTGGCTAAGGTTAGGTTGATTCTGAAGTATTATTTGTATAGGATCGCGCTATTTGCTATCTCCCTTTCTCTCTCTTACTATCAAATTCTCTCTCTCCCTTTCTCTCTCACACCATTCGCTTCGGCATACAATGACATAAGTCAGCTTCTAAAATGTTCTCGAAGTTTCTGCATCTCGAAGCTTCTAGAAACTTCTTGACTCTTCTTGGTTGCGGTGTATTTCGTTTACTTAAAATAAAATACAGCGGCGGAGAAGTTGCTGGGTGTAAGTGACTTGACCGGTGGTTATTACGCGGGGGCTTGTTACCCCGATGTCCCCCAGCTGACGAATGGATATTTATATACGCCTATGTTTCAAATGGTTGTCATCCAATTCTTAAACTACTTATACAAATCTAATACTCGCACCTAATACTTAGCACCATTATGATAAATTTATAAACAATTCTTTAACCCTTCAACCTTCGCCGTACCTAAATTGCTTCAATCCATATTAATATATATATTTTCATATAGCAAGTCATATCATTTCAGCTAAGCTCGTCACTCAGGATTTGAGTCATTGCTATTAGGTATTCGAGGGTTAAGAAAAACAAAACATGCAAACACTGATAAGAACTCGCTTGACTACCACTACCGATAATGTAGTGTATGAAATTATGACTAACGCTTAAAAGCAAAGACATACACCATAATAGCTTTTAGCAAAGACATACACCATAATAGCTTTTTAGCAAAGACATACACCTTTGTACATTTGAGCAAAAAGCCCCCCACTAGATGGCGCTGGGGTGCGGGCGTGACGTCATCGGCTTGCTCCACCGCTCCACCTGAGCCAGAAGCCCTGTATTGTATCTACTAGCTCCCAAATGAATTTCTTATAAAAACTTATAGTATGCCGGAACTATGAAGCTATGTAGCAAATTGGCGTCGGGCGACTTTATCTTCAACGTTGTGTCGCCTCTTCAAGTATACGAAAAGTTTATGCTGCAATTTGTGTGTTGATTAATGGCAATTATATTTGTATGTCATTTCATTGGAAGTATCTAGCTCCACAACATTTCTGTCATAGCTATAAATTAGAAATGTTACTGAAACTAAAACAAAGTTCTAAGCTGAAGAAATAACGGCAGGGAGATGAAAAATACAATTTATTTGGTTGATTAGGCTAACATGGAAACAGAACAGTGGAAAGGAGTCGAGGCAAATCTAAGTGAACGTTAAAAAAAAAATGTGTAAAATCTTATTCTAAAATGTGTAAATGTGTAAAGTTTCAAGCTTATTCTCTCCCTAAACTCTTCAAAATTATTCAAAGTTAAATTATTTTGATTGTACTTTCATCATAATAGGTGAATGGCAAAGCCATATAAAGGTTGTTTACGAAGGTTAACTTTACAGTTTTTTTTTTTTGTTTTGCAGAAATAATAGCAGTCATTTGTACACACATTTCATAATCGACGGGCGATATTTTGGGCGATATTTTGTAGTTCTGGTCTAAGTCTCTTCTTACTAAAATTCCTTCTCTTGTCTTTATTTTCTAGACAGCGTTTATAGAGCGCGCTGAATCTGAAGCTGATTTGCGCTTTTGATTAAAGCAGCTTTATTCAACTGATCGTGCTTATAAACGCAGAGAATTGAATTTAATAGGATTTGATTATATTTGTATTTGAAATAAAGCTGAACTTAAGTTGAAATAATGTTCTATTTACATAGTTTTCGTTATTCTAACTGTACTAATTCTGCCATAAGCTCTATAAAAACCATCAGCTCGCATTACACGCTTGGGAAAAAACCCCATAATGCGGTTAATAGCACTAGATTTTGCATTCAATTGAATGGCATTATATTATTAGATCAGAATTTACACTTTCTTTATATAAAGTAAGGCTTTCCATGATAAAATTAACCAGGTAGCAGGATGGTAGAGAGCGTAATCAAACTCAAAGCTCATAGAAAATAAGAAAACAGAATATAAACAAACTAAAAAAGCTTTAAACAATTTTGGCAGTTATGGTTGGCAAAAAGAGAGCACAAGCAGCTCTACAGACCTAGTTTATTGTATCATGGGCTTCTCTTCAAGACAATCATTTGAGAACAAACTTTTAAAAAAATTCAAATTATTTAAAAATATTTGGAAACTTTCACAGCAAGTCAAAATATATTAAAAGGAAAAACCAAAATAATACCAACGCAGGAAATATAGGTATAGTTGAATTTTTCTCATTACTTTGATACTGTTGTTTACTTTTTATTTTATTTAGATTATTAAAAAAAATTTTTAAAACTCAAAATCAGCGTGCACTACAAGCTAGGCACGGGTAACGTAGCACTGCGTTGCGTTATTGAGTTGAAGCACTGTTTTATTAAAAGTAAGGCAATAGCGCAATATTACAAATAGCTTTTTGTTTTTATGTTCTTTTATTTTTCCTTCTTTGGTTATTCGAATGTTTTCGATTTTAAGAGTACAACCAAACCTGAATCTAACTTCAAACTTCTAATCTGGTTCTGTGTATGATTGATTGCTGTATCAATCTGGAACAACGTACAGTTTGGGTTTGAAATGCTTAAAATTAAGTTTCGTTATTTTTTGGCGAATGTTTAGCTCTGAGCTTCATTCAGACATATTCCTAGTAATTTCTTATTGATTGTCCTATTTCTAATGAACTTCTGACTAATATTCCTTTATTATACTAAAATTTTTTAGATGAAACACGTTGCTACAGGTCTCTGGTTTTATTTGTAGTATTTTTCTCTAAATGAAACTATACTGCGCTTACTTTACTACATAACTTAATACGCTACCCAACTCACCACAATCAAAAAATTTACCCCATTACTCGACGCGCCATCCAAATCATGATCAAGACTGCTCTGAAAGAAGTTCATTTGAGCATTTTAAACCTCATCATGGCGCAGTTGCGTTAACGCATTGCGCTGATACTGTAGCCCGCCAGTCGCTGTAAGTTGCCTGCTCGGCAGGCACTATACGCACTTTGAGCTTATTTCATATGATTGTATGTGTCGCTTTAAGCTGCTTGCTCGGCTGACACTATACGCTTTTTGAGCTCATTTCATTTGGTTGTATGAGTCACTTAAAGCTGCCTGCACGGCTGGCACTACACGCACTTTAAGCATATTTCATATGATTGCATGTGTCGCTTTAAGCTGCCTGCTTGACTGACAATATACGCACTTTAAGCATATTTCATATGATTGTATGTGTCGCTTTAAGCTGCCTGCTTGACTGGCAATACACGCACTTTAAGCTTATTTCATTTGATTGTATGTGTCTCTTAAGCTTTGAACTTATTCCATGTGATTGTATGTGTAGCGTTTTTCAGCT
This sequence comes from Coremacera marginata, assembly GCA_914767935.1. Lineage (NCBI taxonomy): Eukaryota > Metazoa > Arthropoda > Insecta > Diptera > Sciomyzidae > Coremacera > Coremacera marginata. The sequence continues at coordinate 40,624,233 of OU612046.1, read as the reverse complement.
TTCCTTCTCGGTTCGGCACGGCACGGCAACCAGCCGGCACTATAAACGCGCCCAGAGAGTAAAAAATATCATGTAAAGTTTCTTGAGCACAAACATTTAATAACATGCGAAGAACAAATGATTATAAGAACGCTGGTCAAAGTATTTTCAAGGGCTGAAATAGTCAAACATGTTTCTTTGGCAGTGGTTCTATAATATTTAGTTCCTTTTCTTCCGTTGCTTCTTTTTGTCTGACTATTTCTATTGTTTTCTTTGCACACATCGTCGTATTACTCGTCGTATTACTCGAGCTAACTTACATTTTTAGCATCATCTACATAGTATTCATTCGCTTTAAAAATGCTCCCCCAGAGATTTGCCATTGTCTGTAGATTGGTGATGGCCGATCAGATTCTGTGTTAGAAGGGATTTGAAGACGGGTGTACTGTAGTTCTTTGACATACTGACCACACACCTTTACCATTATACGAATATTACGGCAGCCGTTTATTCAAACTAAAAACTTCAAGAACCAATAAACTTCAAGACATTTTCAATAGTCTTCCCATTTCTTCAAAGTTCTAGAGGTATTTATAAGCTGCTGAGATGCTTATGTGTAAGAAGCTTAATTAACAGTACTATATTAAACACAAATGTGAGCGTATTCGTTAAGCATGGGATCAGGGTCTACTCACAAGAATGACAATGCTCAACATGGGGTTCGCAGTTACTGGGAAGGGGTAGCTACTCCCCCTAAATATCAAAAAAATTTAAACAATTATATAATATACTAAACAGTTTATAATATTTTGCGATTGGTAAAAAAATAGCATTCAAAAACAATATACCACTTTTTAACTTTAAATTTAAGTTTTTCTACTTCAAATTCAACTTTTTCCAGTTAAAGAAACTTTTTACAGGTCAAATGGAACATCACACGAATCAAATGTAGTTAAAGGTTTTAAGTTGCTTTTTATAAATATTTTCAATTAAAACAGTTTTATTTTTAAGACAATTTTATTTAAGAACAATATTCGTTCGAAACGATCAGTCGTTTCAAGCGCCCTGTTGAAATCTAGAAAAATCGCAAAAGCCTTGTCTCCATCATCAATCTTTTTTTCACATTCGTGAATTGTCCATATCAAAGCCGTTTCACAAGAATGCCCGGTTCTAAATCCTGACTGCTTCTTTATTATGATGTTGTGTTCTTGTATAAACTTGCTGATTTGCTTGCCGACGACCGTTTCAACAATTTTTTCTAAAATCGTCATCATATTTATACCCAGCAAAAAATTTCAATGCGCATTACTTGTATGCACATAAAGAGCGCTTGTAACCTGCGCTGTTTGTATAGCGCTGTATTTGTACGAGTAGCACTTTCCGTAACGATAACTTTACACTTGAAATGAAAACAAAGTATAAGATATTAATGTAAAAACAAAATTTAAATTCAAAAACTTTAAAAATTCATCAAACCGTTTCACGTGAATAAACAAAATTTGATTTGTTTTTATCCAACTTGCTGTTATTTTTTATTAAGAAACAAATTTTTCAATTGAGATGTGGCAGACTGATTGACGTGTTTGCCTTGTAATCGAAATGCCTGGGTTCAAACCTGGCTGGCGGATTATTTTTCGTTTTTGTTTTGTTTTAAAGATGCTTATAAGTTATTCTGTTATTATAAACCAAATTTTATGCCTAAATTGTGGCGGCCATGGCATACTGGTTGGGGTGCTTCTTTGTAAGCGATATGCCCAAGTTCAAGCCCGTGAGTGGGCTTTTGCTTTTTCTTTTGTTTTAAAAATTTTAAATATTTACGTATTTGATTTATGCTACAAGGAGAACAAAGCGCTCGGCTCTCGATACGATTTCATATTTTCTTCAGCGGGAGCGGAGCGCATACATCTGATGACATGACTATGTTAAAAAATGCGCTATACACAAGGAGAATGAAGCGCTCTACTGTTTATTTGGAGCGCTTTAGATGCGCTAAATGAGCGCTCGCTTTCCTGCTGGGTAGGTCTAAGATCCACTCCAGCTTTTGGGTTCGGACTTTTTTGTACTGGAATTACCATAGACTTCTTCAAACATGACGGGAATACACCTTCAATCAATGAAATATTTATTATATGGAGAATATTATCTCCCACAGTATTAATATTTTCCAGCAATATTTTTGAACTGAGGCCCAATAAGTATTTTTTATTATTCATACTTTTAAGAACTTTTTTAAGCCTCTAAATGATATAGTTTCAAACCGAAAATTGCTTTCAATTGAACGAATGTCAATAAATAGCTCTATTTCAAGCTTGGTTTTCACTTTGTCAGTTTTATGACGACGTAAAATTCAATCAATTGAAAAATCACCTAAGCAAAATTATTCTATACTTTCTAAATTTGTTAATTCAGTTGTTTTAAGTTTTTCAACATTGCCAAAGATAGAAAAAATGCCAGCATCTTGTCATTTTTCATTTAATTAACAACAACTGACCATTGAAAATGACATAGTGAAAACCAAGCATTAGGCTTTAATTATAATTTTTGAGTGAAAATATTGAAATGAAACTTCAATTAAAATTTTTGAAATTTGAATTGAAAATATTTCTGAAAAATATTTCCAAAGAAATTCAGACAGAACTTTGAACTTTTGTCTGAATAAAATCGAAATAACATTAAAATTTACAACACTAGTCTACAGCAAAAAAAAAAGCCATTTATTAAAAGGTTGCAGCTTTATAGTTTGGGGTGTACTCATTTTTTACCGCAGTGGTTTGACTGTTCAACCTATATATCGGGTTAAATTTAACTTACATGAATCTTGAATACATCTAATTTACTGAAAAAATCATGCTCTTTAATAAAGAAACGAAGCTATGAAAATATTGTGAAAGTACCAATATTTATCCTTTTCTTTTGCATTTGATTCATGACCGTTGCTTTTATTTTTCCTAAAATCAAATGATAAAAGTTCAATTTAAGTGCTTCCACTAACCTTCGTGAAAATCCATAACTTATACTTTCCTTGTGTCTACTTCAATATTTGACTATAGATTTTTTTCATACACTATACATATACCTGGTTAAATTTCTTTCATTTCTGAAAAGAATAACAATAAATTTTTTACCATAAATTTTAGACAGTCAGTTTAATCCAAAAAATACTATCATTTTTTAAGGTTTTGGTCAATTGCATAAAATTAACGGTCGGCTTATGTCAGTCTTATTTAACCCGAAATAAGAAGTTAAACTATGAGTTAAAAATATAACTCAAAAATCGAATGTAATAAAAGGTTAGTTTTAATATTTTTTTAATTTTGTGTTTTTTATTCAAGCGGAGCACATAGCACACATACTAAAAATATATAATATTTTTTATTACATCTGAAAAAAATAATGATAGCAAATAAACTGATAGCAAATAACAAAAATAACTAATAGTAAATAATAGTAGAGGTTTTTTCTTGCTAAGGTTCCATTTAAAGTTTTAGAGATTGAATTTGAAGTTTAAAAAGTTGAAAATGAAAATTTATCGTCTTGTCACACTGATCAATTTGACACCACTTACAAAACAATCAATTTAAAGTGTTTTTGCACAAATTCGTAAGAAAAAAAATTAATAGGTAAATAATAATTAAGAGAAGAGAAAAATGTATATTTATATAACTTCCAATGTATAAAAAAGGTCCCCCTCTAATATCCTGGCTACGCCCATGATGCTCAACATAGACTCTTTTAAGAGAAAACCTTTAACAGGTCGAAAAACGCCGGCTTTAAAATCGTTCTATGTCAATATCTGTCACATACAGTGACAATCTTATGCAACACCTTATATTATGTAAGCTTCTACCACCAATCTTCTTGAACTAGTTTATTGTGCTCATGTCTATCTAATATCTGCTATTTTTTCATCAGTGGCAGGTGGTTATGCATGCGATTCGCTATTTAAGTTTACACCTCCACTTAAATCAAGCGCAAGAAGAAGCTAAAGAAAATCGAACAAGAAGTCAGCAAACATGCAAGCCCACACAAACATACACATACACACCTAGTATGCTCACACGAGTGCACACTGATCCAGCAACAGATATCTGTTCGCTGGCCATAAGTCGAAAAAATAAATTGTGAAAAAAATTATTTTTGTAATATAAGTAAATTTAAGTAGATTCAAATATTTTTAGTTAAATTTTGACCTTGACAATTTTGCTTACATTTTTTTTGGACAAAAATGTTTACACAATACGTATACTATGATTGTGATACAAATATTTAACAATAAAGTGTGGTCATCACAAACACAATAATAATAATGTCATTGTCATAAAAAATAAAGGAAATGGCCATTTAAGTCCTTGAAACGACTTTGGCCGAGCTTTTTATGATCAATCCTGTGGTGTTTGGGTAAAGGTATTAATGTCGATTTTTGTGATTCCCATATATATTCATAGACGGCTTCAGCCAGGTGATTTCCGTGTTTGGGTAAACAGAAATAATTAATTTTTTTATGACGTTAGTGAAAAAAAAGAAGTGAAAAGAGGAGATACAACTGAGAACTTTCAGCTTTCGATTTGGGTAAAAGGGTATAAGTCAATGATCGGCATCTCGTGGCAGCGTAGGTAAAGAGGTTTCTCTGCCGCCACACGTATTTGAACAATCATGAGTGTAGGGTGTCGATGCTCATTTTCTCACTCATATTGACAAGAAACCCTAAGCTCATCTATAAAAATTTTGACAGGTGGGAATGATTTTCCAGTTTTTTTTTTATGAGATTCAAAAACCTTTATTGCATATTTATATTATTGCATAACTTGAATGATATATCAACACAAAAGCTCCATGACGCCCAATTTTTCTTGTTGACAGACTCCACTTTAAAAATTATTTCAATAAAAACGACTAACATAAATCTATTCCAACTACCTCAAAAATTATACCCGTTCCAATAAGACCAAACAGTTTTTTTAAATTATTTTTTGGTGAAGAACTATCTTTTGAACACATAAGAGTAGTTCTGGCTTATGCTCTCAAATACGCATAATAAACCTCGCTAATATGTAATCTGCAACTTGCATCGGCCTTTCCTCCGCATTAAGAGTTTGGAAACATAGGCTCTGACAAGTATTGTAGTGGCTGTTCTTGGCGATGTAGACAAAACGGAACTAGCAAATATACCCCACAAAAGCCATCTTCGCCTTCTCTGATACAGAGATGAAGTATTGCAAAGAATAACTTTCTTGTAAAAGACATTAACCTAATTCTGACTTATGCTCTCAAAAAAGGCGTGAAAAAGCCTTGGCTGTGCATACACATACACAACCACCGCAAGAGTTAAAGTTTTAAGAAACATAGGCTCTGACACGTATTGTAGTTGCTGTCCTTGGCGATGTAGCCAAAACGGAGCTATAACAAGGACATCACAACAAAGTTAACTTCACAAAAACAAGTCATCAAGAGTAACTACCCTTGTGAAGTAATAGCCTAGTTTGATAAAAAGAGTTCATGTCAATAGTTTTTAAATTTCAATACCACTAAACTTCAATATCAACACAAAATGCACATGTCTATGCTCGAGAAATATTCGAGCAACCAGCAGTTTCTACAAAATCTGATTTTAATGAACCTGATATTTGTGAGAAGGACCTTCAATCTTGTGATTGCATTTTTGAATATTTGCAAAATTTGACATTTACCCCTTTACCCCAACACCACACAATTGTATTGTGCGTGTCATTAAATGTTTGAACACAAATGTTTGAGAACCGGACCTACAAGTTTTATGCCGACCCGAACGGCTTATGTTCTCAAGAAGCTCGGAGGTTTGCCATTGTCTGAAAAGAGGTGACGGCCGAACAGAAAAATTAATTCAGTTGAAAAAACTTTCAGTATCAGGTGGAAATTGAACCAGGGTTCTCTGGTGTAATGGCAAAGCACTCTACCCACTGCGCTACTGCCGCCACAAAAAATTGTCATAACCATATGATTGTCGTAACCAGAAAACTATAATAATTAGAATCATAGTTTCTTGTTAACGTCAACAATAGTATTATTTGAGTCATAATATTAACTTTACTACAATAATTTTGCATATAATGGTTTTATAACGACAAAAAGAATTTTTTTCCAAAAACTATACTGTTTAATATATAGGAGCAATATAAATTTTATTGTGGTAATAATGCAACAAACATATCCTTTCTCTGCGTATATTTCTATCTTGCTTCAAAAACATATTTTTTAAAGAAAATCTGATTTTTTAAAATTAAGACCCTTATTTTTTAAGACAAACGTAAATATTTGTGTTTTTAATAAAAATTTGTTCATACCTAAGGATAAGTGGATTCTGTTTTAAGCTCGATTTTTTTCTGAGTATACTTTTGGTGAGTATACTCTCGATCGACAAAACTAACACTCTACAAGACGCTCGTTCTGCCTGTGCTGCTTTATGGCGCTGAGGCATGGGTAGTTTCGCAAACTGACGCAGCCGCTCTGGGGGTGTTCGAGAGAAAAGTTCTTCGCAAAATCTTCGGTCCTGTTCGAGTTAGCGATGACTATCGCATCCGAATGAACCACGAGCTGTATGAGCTCTACGATGACATTGACGTAGTTCGGCGTATAACTGTGCAGCGAATACGCTGGCTGGGTCATGTCCATCGTATGGACGACGAAGCTCCAGCGATAAAGGTGCTCGAGGCGAGGGTCGCTGGTCAACGACGACGAGGGAGACCATGCCTCCGATGGATGGACCAGGCTGAGGAAGCCCTAACCGCACTTTGTGTATCCGATTGGAGAAGGCGCGCGAAAAGCAGAGGCGCCTGGCGAGAGCTGATGAGGTAAGTAAGTAAGTAATGGGAGGTGGTCGTAGATTTGAACGGATTTCCAGCACACATCTTTGGACCAAATTACACATGTGTACTAAGCTAGTTAGTTTCATGCTTATCAAAACATTTTTAGACTTTTGGCCACTAAACAGGCGTTGTTGTACCAGTGTGCAGAGCTGTAAACTAGAATGCATGTCTTTAATTCTTTATTTTTTTATTTCTGTCTTCATATGTTTGCCATGTCTGAATATCTTTGAAACAATCACTGTTAGAAGAACATTTAAATGTAGCGATTGAGCATGAATTTGATCATGTAATCTGGAGAATGACATGCTTGCTCTTCTTGTGGCTTAAAAAAAAAATCAACGGAAATATCGTGCACTTATTTCTTGTCAACCAAGTATAGCTCAAATGCTTCAAATGACGTCAATTCAAGTGCCAACAATTCGCAAAAGTATTGACTAAATTTAAATTTGTTTTTTGTTAAGCAGTTTTGGCGTACCTTTCTGTGTTGGCATAGTAAGCTGATCCATGAAGCTTAAAAAAGCTGTCATAAATTGATAAGCAAAGATAAGCAGACAAAAAAAATAAAAATGTTTGCGGTTTATAGTTACATCTAAAAGCTATTAAATTGAATGGTATGAACAAAGTTCATTAAAGCCATTAAATCTATTTTGTTAAGTCAAATAAAGAAAAAATTCAAGGATGTTAGTTGGACTATTCACATTCTCAAATAGTGGGGGCATGGTCAGAGCTGGGTCGAAAAGTATTAATTTCTTTTCAATTCCAATTCCTTGGAACTAGGATTGGACAATTTTTTTAAAAAATACTCAAACTATACTTTTTTTGACTGTTTTGCGCGCGCAGTCAAGAGTGTTTTTTTTTTTAATTTAACAGATGGCTTTATTATTATCAGGCCCCTCTCCTAGCTCTTTCAAATAGCTTATATTAAATTTATTATGTATCAGGTTGGCAACTAAGTAATTGCGGATTTTTTTTTTTTAAATAAAAGGCAATTTTTTCATGGAGTGAAATAACTTTATTCTGTAATGTATTGCCCATTTTGAGCAATGACCTTTTGCCATCTTTCAGGCAGCATCATAATTCCACGTTCATAAAACTTCTGGTTTTTATCAGCAAAAAAACTGAACCAGGTACGATTTGACATCATCATTATTATTGAAATTTTTGCCATTCAAGGAGGTTTGCAAAGATCGAAATAAAAAGTAATCAGAGGGTGCAAGGTCAGGACTATATGGTGGATGTGGCAAAACATCCCAACCAAACTCCAATAATTTTTGCCGACTGACCAAAGATGTGTGTGGCCTTGCATTGTCATCGTGGAATACAACACCTTTTCGATTTGTCAATTCGGGCCGCTTTTCTTAAACTGCATTGTTCAATTTTGTTAGTTGTTCAATGTAAAAATCTGAATTGATCGTTCGGTTGGGTAGTAAAAGTTCAAAGTAGACAATTCCTTTGTAATCCCACCAAACTGATAACATAACTTTCTTTTGATGAATATCAGCTTTTGATGTTGTTTGATCTGGTTCACCTGGCTTGCTCCACGATCTTTTCCGATTGACATTGTTGTAAACAACCCATTTTTCATCACCAGTTATCAATCGTTTTAAAAATGGATCATTTTCATTACGTTTCTTTAACAAATCGCAGATGTTAATGCGTTGTGTTAAATGATTTTCTTTCAGTTCATGAGGAACCCATATATCGAGTTTTCCTACTAAAGGTCTGCAGAGAACCATCCATTCTATTTGTACAAACAGATAAAACAAGTAAGAACTTGATATTATTGATACGAATACAACAACGAGTAAAGCTTAACTTATGCCTACATGTTTTGGATTGAGCAGAAAGCTTATCATCTCTTTCTCTGGTTCTCATTATATTGTAAGCTTTTTTTGTCTTTATCGACTCCACTAAGCAGAGCAACTGTTTTAACTCTTTTTAAAATGAATATATCCATTCAAAATGGATATTCCAGATAGTTCTCTTTGTGTTAATCTCGTGCTTTTACTGTTTCTATGCTACTAAAAAAAAGTAATGGTGGAATGAATATGGATTCTGTGAATCGACAGCTTTATATAAGGTACTTGTGCCACATTTTTTAATTTTTAATTTCATTAAGTTGTCGACAAAAATGCCTATGTTATGTTTATTTTTTTTATTAAATAAATTTAAAACTTGAATGCATTGCACTTATATAAAATGTTTCTTTTGTTGTTTTATTGAAATAATTCGCTATTTATTTTTATTCTTTATGCTTTTGACGTCACATATCCATATGTTCCAAGAAGAGATAACAATAATACCGATATATCTGTTTGTTGCGTATGTTCTCAAACTAGTATTTTTGATGTTTGATAATTTCACTCTCTCATACAAGTTCTATCGTTATGTAAAAGAGGAATATTCCATGCATACTCAATGCTTAGAGAGCGAAACCAATACAAGTTGATATAAGAAAAAATAACAACACATAGCTAGAATGCTTGGATGGTTCTATGCAGAGCTTTATTTCTTACATAACAAAGTTGTTTTTAGCGATTTTCAATGCATGTATGTGATACATGAAGCTTCTCTGCAATCTCACGTGTTGTACTGTGACGATCCGAATCGATTATTGCTTTGATTTGCTCGTCATCAACTTCAACTGGACAACCAGAGCGTTTTTCATCTTTGAGTAAAAAATCACCTGAACGAAATTTGGCAAACCAATTTTGACACTGCCGTTTCATGATAGAATAAGAGAAGGTAGATGCATTTCGGAGAGGCAGACTGCCGTAACTATAAAAACGAACTTGACAGCTCATAGAAAATCTGAAAGCGGTGAAAAAGCTTTTTTGACAATATTGGCTATGAGAAAGAGAGCGCATTCCGAAATGCATATACCTTCTTTTATTCTACCATGTGCCGTTCTTTTAAAGCTTCGTCACCATAAACAGCACATAACTTTTTGTGAGCTTGCGATGCGTTTTTTCCTTTCGGGAAATAAAAAAGTAAAATATGACCAAAATGTTCGTTTTGATTTTGAAAAAATTTTTTTACTGATTGACAGTTGAAGTACCAACTATCAAATAACAAAATGTGTTTGACATTTCGATTACGTCAGAAAACCTAAAAATTCAACTAAAGCCATCTATGAGTGGAATCCGCAATTACTTAGCTGCCAACCCAATATTATATTATTTATGCATTATATTATTGAATTTGTATACGAATGACCATCGCCAAAAGTCGCAATACTGAATTAGCCAAAAAAAAAAGAAAATCGGACCAGCAAAAAAAAGGTCAGTTGTGAGCAGAATATAAGCAAGCAGAAGGCGTTTTGTATGCACCCGAGCAGCCGACTTGTAAGTTAAAAAAAATAAATTTAATTTTTATCAAAAAAAAATAATTTTTCGTTTTTTTAATCTTTCTACTTAACATTTCTGCACAAATACTTGACCGATTATTATGTTCATGGTCTAGATTTTTGGTTACCAATTTCTCTAGCCAAAATAAAATTAAAGATTAATTTAATCATTAAAAGTACCTAAAAACTTGTTTTGAAACTTTAAACGCGTTTTTCTCGAAACAGGTTTTATAAATTCGGTGTGCAAGATTGCGCAATAACTATTGAACCGATTTACTTCAAAATCGCTGGGTAATTAAAGAAATATATTTTTGAAGGTCTGACTTCGAGTTTTTTTTAAAGACCCTCAAAAATTTTTTACAGCTACTTTTGTCCAAAAATTGTAAGCCTTTTTTTGAATATTGACTTTGCGTAGCCGCGATTTTTTTTTTTTAATCAATTTTTTTGAAAAAACTCGAAGTCAGACCCTCATATTAGGTTTAAACTCTCACCAAATTTTTTTTTATTGTTCCAGATGAGCCAAATTTGAGATATTCTGCACACCGTTTTTGGTTTCTCTAAGATAATATCATTAAATCTGTGGCGACAAGGAATAACGACTAAACTCAAAATATCGTAAAAAACGATATTTTAATAGAACTAACTACGACCTTTTCTCGGAAATATATGAACCGTTAAACCAACGAAATAGGTGCATACATAAGTTGTTATCTATTTTGTATAAAAAATGGATTTCTGAATCCTTCCAAAGATTGACAAAAAAAGAAATACCATATCGCTTTTTTACAATATTTTGAGTTTAGTCGTTATTCCTTGTCGCCACAGAAATAATAAGTTTTTAGCCCATTAATGACAACGTATGATATATCATACGAAGAAAGTGTTGACACGTAAAAAAATTCTAGCGCGGGCTAGATATTGCGCCAATTTTTTTTTTATAGTAAAGATAGTAAAGATGGGTCAAAACAAAAAAAAAATATTTAACAGTCTAATTTTCCGCGGCTTACCTTTAGTTTGGCAGGTGCAACATCACAGATAAAAATCTGAGTTTTTTTGTGTCGAAAATTGCTCAGGAAAAGTGCTCCCAAAAAAAGGAAAATAGAAAAAAAAAGAAAACGCGCACCTTTTCCAGGTAGCTTAAGGTGTCTTCTATGGAAGTAAAAAAACCAACAGCGATTTTTCAGCATTCCCGGAAATTTCACCTGTAACCTTACCCATGTCATATTTCAGGTGTGTGCTCAGGTAAAATTTTGATTATTTTTTCTATCAACTTCTATGGTTCCCCAGACACATATTACCGAACTGCATCAAAATTGTACGAGCCGTTCTATGGGCGGGCTTTAATGGGTTAATAACTTTTAGTTTACGTGTCATGGTGTACTTTTTTCTGGAAATGCCTATAAATGTTTTAAGCAAAATAAGTAGTATAGTTCACGTCTATTTAAGGAAAAATTATTTTATGACTTTCCTTATAATATTTTGCTTAGCACCCTGTCTGTAATTCTTATGCCAAAATTTAATAACTGCAAAACTGCTGAAGTCACGATTTGTCTGCAAATCATTTTTGCAAATGCAAAGAATGCAAATTTGCAGCTAGTTGTCATTTTTTTTTATCATCTGCTGTATCTTTTTTTTTCTAGTAGTTTAATGTAGCATTTAACTATTTTGTCGTTTGTGTCAACTCGACATTCCGATGGATACTTGTACGCCGCTATGAGAGCGAAGAGTATCCTTGAATCTCACCCCACCAACAGTAGCAGTACCAACGCCCTTAGTCAAGAATCATCAACATAATCTTCACCATCACCATGTACTCCAACATGTTGGCACTGGAGCGCTGAATGTTTGTTAGTTCATTGAACCGGCTCAATGGCAGCAAATGTTGCGCACAAACAGTAACAGCGTCAGCATCTATGGCGCAAAAGTGCCTCCAGCGTTGACTGAGCCTGTCGCTAATATTGCAGACAGCAGTTAGACTGTGTGAGTGTGTCTATGACCGTGCCTGTGTGTGGAAGTGTAAAAAATTTAATGCAGCAACATAGAGATGTTGCTGCAACAGATAATTATGTGTCGTCAGGTATTTCCTGTTGCTGCTAAATGAGTTAATATATAAGCTTTGGTTCTATCGCTGCCTAAAAGCATGCTTGGAATTATTAATTTAAGCTTTAACTTAAAATTTAATTTTGATTTTCAATTTGAACGTGTCTTTTATACTACGAGTATTCCCTTTTGTTGTTATTTATTTGAACTTGCAGACAGCTTTCAATTTCAATGAGCTTTTTTCTTTGCATTGTTTCTGCAAACAATAGAACTTTTTGCCCCCTACTTTGTTTGTTTTTGTTGTTTTTATATAAGCACAATTTTTTTTTTTTCCAGTCTTTGGTAGTGGCTCCCAAGGGCGGGTGTTTTAAGTGCCATGCGTTAAGTTTGCTTGACGCTTGACGCTGTTGTTGTTTTTTTTTTTGTATTCTTTACTGTACAGTCTGCCTCCTTAATTAGCCCTTGAACTTTTTGTTCGTTTTAATTGTTGTTTTCACTCATGTTGCTACCATTGTTGTTGTTATTGTTGTTCTTGCGTAACTAATTTTTGCACCAATTGCTGCTGGTTGACGTCATTGCATTATTTTAATAGTTTGATGGTAGGAGCAAACAAACAAACAAAAACTACAGATTCGTTTCCATTGCGTTTTCCATTAACTCTAAGCAAACCAAAAAAAAAAAAAACAACAAAAAACAAAAAGTATGAATAAAGTACAGCGGAATTTATTGGAATCAACGAAAAAATCATTAAGGGGGGTAAGGGTTTCAGTGTAAAAAAAACACTACTTTTGTGAATTTCTTTTAAGAGTAGGGATTGAGCAAATTTATTCAAACCTTTTGTACATTATTAAGTATACTTTTAACAATATTCTGTAATTTTTTCTTGCGGTAATATTGAAAAACAAGCCGGTGACAGAGCTTGCCCCAGAACGTCTTAGAAAAATAACAATTTGCGGTGTTCACGATATCTCGTTCGGAAATTATCTGAAATCAAGAACCATTCAAATTTAGACAAAGTATCATCCTCCCTTAACATTCTATGATTTTTTTTTTTCATTAAGAAATTTTTGGTGGTCATCTAAAGTGTAAACTGTCTTTTCCACAAAAAATTCCACCATTTTGTGGGTGAGGACCTTAATGTAAAAAAAAATTTAATAAAAGTTGGGGGGAGGTATTTTACGTGTAGAAAATTTGTACCAAGTTTAAAATGAATCGGTCAAGTACTTTTTAAATGGCAGTGAACACGAACTTTGAAACAGTAGTTTTGAGAAAAACGCGTTTAAAAGTTTATGAGCTAAGCGTTAACGTTCGAGGAACACTTACTTAATAATTCATATCTCCGTTAATTTTACTCAGATCGACTTCAAATTTGGACACAATATTCTTGAGATATTGTGCATTCATATAAAAAAAAAGAAATGGTAAAAAGAAAAGGGAAAATATGACCCTTAATTTTACTCAGATCGACTTCAAATTTGGACACAATATTCTTGAGATATTGTGCATTCATATAAAAAAAAAATAAATGGTAAAAAAAAAAAGGGAAAATATGACCCTCCCCTTAAGTTTTAGAAGCCTTCACTCAGAAAAGAGAGTCATAAGCAATAAATGACTGAAACATTTCGAGTATTTGGAATAATATTCCTATCATTCTATCATCAGTATTTATGGCAAACAATAAAAATGTTCTTTTTTGCTTACTTCAACTGAAATCATTTCATATAAGCGCGGTCTAAGCGAACAGATTACCACTCAGGAGATCCGCGGTTCAGTTCCGGGTTCAAACAAGTTTTTGACGTAGAATTACATCTTACAGCGCGGTTTGTTTGGGGGTATTTTCACAAATTTCAAGGCCATGCAACGTTTTTTTCGGGGGACACTTTAGGGCCTTATACAGACTTTATTATTTATCGTACAAACGTAAAATTTATGCCAAAATATTAGTTATTTTGTGCATAAAAGGAATAGCTCACTTTGGATTTTGTCACTTCTTTAATAAAGCCACAAAAGATAGCAAAAGAAAAGAAGAAAAATTCACATTTTTGTATTAAAAAAAATGCATTGATGATTCAGTTGCTGCTGACGTTCCTATGCTTGTTGCTTTAGTTCGTGCCGAAATCTCGAACTCAACATTGTGTTGTTTGTTGAATAGAATCGTTTTATGAATTTCTCAGAGCTTTACAAGCAATGCATACGTACAGTATTGCCAAATGGTCCGATATATCAAATTTGTTACGATTTCCGAAATTGAATCCAATGATCCGATATTTTGCCAAAATTCTTCAAAATGTTACAATTTCAGGAAATCCTTACTCATAAAAACTATCAGAAAAAAACCAAAATAATGGGATTCTTTACAAAATTTTTTCTTTTATGTCCAAAATTCATAAATTGGTGATGAGTTCAGTAACATTCGCAGCATTGAGCTAAAACAAAGTGTTTGTAATCACATTTAATGGGTATACACCAACTTTCTGTTTTTATTCACGTTGCGCCGTACAACACGTGCAATTTTTGCTAGCTATATGCATACTTTTAACTTTTGCTTTGAGCATGTCATTTGCATTACTGCGCTACTGCGTTAGTTTTATTAAAACAAGTGTATCAACGCAGTAACGCATTGAAGTGCTTCAACTCATTAACGCAACGCAGCGCTGCGTTACCCATGTCTAAGCGTTACTACATATAAGCTAGTATATATATCAAGAATCGCAACTGCTTGTGTTGTTGTTATTAATACGGTTGAATGAAGAAATATTCGCATACATATATTTCTTCCGTTTTTGTAGTTTTTTTATTGTTTTTGTTAATCTTCAGCAAGCTTAATACAATAAATAATACAAAAAATTATATTACTACTATGCTGGTTTACATATACGGAGACTGGAGGCTGGTATTTTATGAATGCTATTAAAAACTTTATTTATTTTTAAAATATAATAAACTCGAATTATTTATTGAACTAATTTTATATATATATTACATATTAAAAATATATTTTGTTTGTTAAAATTTCAATTTTCAACTCAATTTAAAATAATATAAGTTCTTTAAAGCAGGAAAAATAATAAACTCATATTATTCCGGAACATTTATTTAAATTTTTTAAACAAAAGATTGCATTTATTTATTTTTAACCAATATAAACATGAACAAGAACAACAAATGCATTAACAAATATATCAAACAAAAATTCTACGTCCACACTTACGATACTATCGAAACTGTCTTTTTTTTCTTTTTTTGAAATAAAAAATGTGTGAGAAATTATTATAATAGAGAGTAATTTCTGTATTTAATTCATTAATTTCTTAATTTCACTCATTTCATTTAGTAAGTTGAGGCTCGAACCGTGGCATCGAAAATTGCAGAAAAATAATTTTCCACTGAGCTATTGATCGCGTTAAAAATAAGGAATCAAAATAGTGTTTGAATCAAAGTGGAACTATTTGGAATACACAATTATGATTACATGGAATCATCAAGCATTTTATTTGTAATATTTTTCTTGAACAAAAAATTGAAATCAAATTGAAATCAAACAATCAGTTTTTTGAGTGTTATTTTAACTTTAGCAGCTTCAAATGCTGACAATAATGCAAGCATTTTTTAGATTGAGATCTTTTTTTGAGACCTAGATAAATCAGCCCAGTGGCGGATCTAAACACGAGCTGAAAGGGCTTTAAACTCCTTCCCCCCTTGGAGAATTTTTTACATGGAAAAATAATGAAAATAAGCCTTAAAAGGCGTTTCAGCCCCTCCCCCCTCCCTCTGGTGAATTCTAGATCCGCGAGTAAAACCAACTTTTGCGGTCAGTTAGAGTACTGATGCAGCAAAACTTATGCAAAAATGGAATCCTCTCATCTGATTTACCCTTAAAATGGTCCAAGATTTATACGCTTATACAAAAATTTATCGTAAAAAATGCCTGAAGAGAAAATGTCACCACCCTCATTTCTTTATTTTTATTCTTAACTTGTTATACCCGAACCGGAAATCGCCCAAGCAACATAGGCTTGCAAGTTGACCCACTTCAATGGTTATTTTCTAATATTTTAGTCTCGACACCATGTGTATCATTTATTAGCACTTATTTCTGTATATGGATTGGTCTATTTTTCAACGATCAAGCCGCTATGTTTCTTTAGTTCCTTATGATGACGCTTCAAGCAGATTTCCGTTGTGGGAATTATTTGATCATAAATCCCGATTTTCTCAAAATCTTGACGAGATGGAGAAATTTGTATGGCAGATTTGTGATAAGAAGCCTTGAATTAATTAAAAACCATTGTCCGTATCTTACAGCAATTTTTGCTGTCGCACTGTGTAATTTGACTTTATATCGCATACTGATAATTAAGTGGAATCAAAATTTAAGAAGTAGCTTATTAATCATTAGTACTGCCAAGCTTATCGTAACAAATTTAATGATTTTTTAATATTTTATTTATGGATTTAAGTATTGACATAAAATAATTTTTTGTTTTAGTACATATTTTAGCGTGCACATTCGCTCAAATAAAATAGAATGTTGTTTTCGGCTTGTTTATGTTTTATTTTAATATTGCTTTTTTTTATAAAATGCCTTTCTGTCGGCTGTGCTATCAAAAGCCGGCTAGCTTATTGAAGATAAGAATGTCAGATGAAGATATGGTAGAGTATCTTTAAGAATTTACGTCATTGTTATAAATATATTGTGTGAAATCCATGCTTACAGCATGCATAAAATATAGAACGCAGCTTGATCAGATAAATATAGCCGCCAGCGTTTGACCTCTATGATGTCATGCACACCAATTAATTAACCCTTTTTTGGTTCATCATTGAATGGGTTTTTTCAACTTATTTTTTTTTTTTGTTTGTTAACACAACAAAAAGAGCCATATATTTAATGTATAAGAGATATGTTCATTAAAAGTTGTATGTGGGCTGCGAAAAAAATTCTTTGTGTTTTCTTTTATAAATAATGTGAACCTCAAAACCTGATAGCTTTTTTCACATTGTGCTATTTATAATGAGTGAAATTGCACATATTTCTCAAAACTAAATAAAGAATTGTTTTTTTTTTTTTATTATTATTTTTTCCTTGTGGCTTCTTACGACAGTCGATTATTATAGAACTTGTTATACCCGAACCGGAAATCGCCCAAGCAACATAGGCTTGCAAGTTGACCCACTTCAATGGTTATTTTCTAATATTTTAGTCTCGACACCATGTGTATCATTTATTAGCACTTATTTCTGTATATGGATTGGTCTATTTTTCAACGATCAAGCCGCTATGTTTCTTTAGTTCCTTATGATGACGCTTCAAGCAGATTTCCGTTGTGGGAATTATTTGATCATAAATCCCGATTTTCTCAAAATCTTGACGAGATGGAGAAATTTGTATGGCAGATTTGTGATAAGAAGCCTTGAATTAATTAAAAACCATTGTCCGTATCTTACAGCAATTTTTGCTGTCGCACTGTGTAATTTGACTTTATATCGCATACTGATAATTAAGTGGAATCAAAATTTAAGAAGTAGCTTATTAATCATTAGTACTGCCAAGCTTATCGTAACAAATTTAATGATTTTTTAATATTTTATTTATGGATTTAAGTATTGACATAAAATAATTTTTTGTTTTAGTACATATTTTAGCGTGCACATTCGCTCAAATAAAATAGAATGTTGTTTTCGGCTTGTTTATGTTTTATTTTAATATTGCTTTTTTTTATAAAATGCCTTTCTGTCGGCTGTGCTATCAAAAGCCGGCTAGCTTATTGAAGATAAGAATGTCAGATGAAGATATGGTAGAGTATCTTTAAGAATTTACGTCATTGTTATAAATATATTGTGTGAAATCCATGCTTACAGCATGCATAAAATATAGAACGCAGCTTGATCAGATAAATATAGCCGCCAGCGTTTGACCTCTATGATGTCATGCACACCAATTAATTAACCCTTTTTTGGTTCATCATTGAATGGGTTTTTTCAACTTATTTTTTTTTTTTGTTTGTTAACACAACAAAAAGAGCCATATATTTAATGTATAAGAGATATGTTCATTAAAAGTTGTATGTGGGCTGCGAAAAAAATTCTTTGTGTTTTCTTTTATAAATAATGTGAACCTCAAAACCTGATAGCTTTTTTCACATTGTGCTATTTATAATGAGTGAAATTGCACATATTTCTCAAAACTAAATAAAGAATTGTTTTTTTTTTTTTATTATTATTTTTTCCTTGTGGCTTCTTACGACAGTCGATTATTATAGAAAATATACGTAAATCATGATAATAGAAGCACTATTTTTAGATATTGGTTTTTCTGATTAATTATCCAACAGATTTTTAGCGACATTTACCGCTAAAGAAAAAGCAGGCAAACAGAAAAAGTTCACGTGGAAAATTGGCACAAAACCAGTGCTAGAAATTGTTTAAAAAAAAAAAAAAAAATAAATAAATAAATACAGAGAATGGAGGAGAAATAAATAGAAAGCAATTAATATTGATTTTTGTAGCTTGTGTATGTTTTAAGTATGCCTGGAGAGTTATATATATAATGTACATAATTATAATTAAAATTGAAGCTATTTTAAGAGAAATCAGTAACAAAAATGTGACTACACTCAGAAAACAGAAAACCAATAGGCAGCCTATGGATTTTATAGTACACGAGACAATGGGATTTTCCCATTTTTTATAGTTTTTATATGATTTCGTACAATTACTTTTCCAATAAAGTAACCCTATAAAAACAATGAGAACAACTAAGTCTTTAATTAGAATTTTACTATATTCACAATAGTATTAAATAATTATATTAAACTGAACAAAACTAGTGATTATTAATAGGTAAGTTCCAGGCGCGGATTGAGGGAGATTTTGGGGGTTCAAAACCCCCCTTTTCCCCGAAATTCTCGGAGAACCTGTATTTAAATGTGATATACTAATGTTTATTATGTGGTCTAAGGGTATTAAAAAGAAAAACATCGATGTAATCGATGTAATCGATACAAAAACTTTTAAGGTTGGCGCTAATATAATCAGACTTTTAATCAGAAGCGCCAACTTCAAAGCATTTGTATTCATCAAGAAATGAATATATTTATGATAATAAAACAAATAAGAATAAAATTAAGATAATAAGATTTCATATATAATAATATGTTTAAATAAATTATCAAATATGACCAAGAAATTAAAAGGAAAAGTATTTTTACTTTAAAATTATTTTTTACTTTGTAGTGATTTTGTAGTCGGTTGTTTTTTTTTTAAAAAATTTTTATTTCTTCCTTTTTAGAGAATATGATAAATTTTCGAAAAAAGTGTATAAACAACATAAATAAAATTGTTCCGAAAAAATTTGTTCTATTAAAATCTGAAAGTTTGTTGGTTATTTCAAATATCTGCCTCTTAAATTTAAATTAGATGTCACCTGTTTTGAAATTATTATACCCATTCTTGTAACCAGGCCCCTTTGTTAAATAAGCGCCCACTTTCTGGAGCGTTATTTCCAATAATTGTGCCTACCCCTGTACTTTATTTCAGTACCCCAGCGTCAAAATTAACTGCGATAGTGTTTATCTAGTATTGCCACGCCCATTTATCGAATAGCGCCTACTTTATTGACCATAATTTTTAATAATTCTGCCTACCCCTATACTACAATAAATTTCAGTGCCCTAGTGCTAATATTATTCGAGATACACTGTTTTTCTAATATTGCCACGCCCAGTAGTCGAAATCCGCCCACTTTATTCACCGTAATTTTTACTTATAATGCCTACCCCTATACCAAATTGTAGTACCATAGTATCAATATTATTCGAGATATACTATTTTTCTAATATTTCCACGCCCATTTGTCAAATAACGCCCATTTTGTTGACGGCAATTTGTAATAATTGTCCCTACCACTACACTAAATTTCAGTACCGCAGTGTCCATATTATTCGAGATACAGTGTTTTTATAATATTGCCACGCCCATTTGTCGAATAACGCCCACTTTATTGGCCATCATTTGTAATAGTAATGCCTACCCTTATACTATATTGCAGGACTATCGTATCAATATAATTCGATATACTCTTTTTCTAATATTGCCACGCCCATTTGTCAAAGAACGCCCATCTTCTTGACCGTTATTTGTATTAACTGTGTCTACCCCTACACTAAATTTCAGTACCCTAGTGTCCATATTATTCGAGATACAGTGTTTTTATAATATTGCGACGCCCATTTGTCGAATAACGCCCACTTTATTGACGATAATTTGTAATAATAATGCCTACCCCTATACTAAACTGCAGTAATCTAGCCTCAAAATTATTCAAGATACACTGTTTTTCTAATATTGCCACGCCCATTTGTCGAATTACGCCCATTTTCTTGCCCGTAATTTGTAATAATTGTGCCTACCCCTACACTAAATTGCAGTACCCTAGTGTCAATATTATTCGAGATACAGTAGTATCTAGTATTGCGAGATCTATTATTGCCACGCCCAGTTCTCGAATACCGCCCACTTTTGTACGGGCACCTCCATGCTTATCACATCTATCTGTTCCCCAAAAATAATGGCAATCAGGCATATGGTTTAGGAGTTATCGATGTACATACATTTAAAAAAAAAAAAAAAAAAAAAAAATAAACAGAGAAACCGACGAACTTGAGAACCTCCACCTTTTTGAAGTCGGTTCAAAATAAATATAACCACAAAAATTAAAGTAAAAAATCAAAGGAATACATATTCAAAACTTAAAATTAATGAAGAAAAAGCGATAGATAATAGAAAGAGACAGAGTAAAGAGGCAGAAGTTAGGACTGACTTTTAATAAGTATTTGCTATTGAAAAATGCCCCAGAACAGCATGCCTGAACTGTTGAAGTGACACTATTGATTTTATATGATTAGGTAATGCGTTCCATAATCTAGCAGCATTAATAAAAAATGATCTCGTAGAATTAAGAAAGTTAAAATTCGGAATAATTAGCATTTGGCTTCGGTGGGACCGACTAAATTGTAGTTTTTTTCAAATAAATTGATAGGAGTTTTATAATGGATGAGTTTATGCAGAAAAATGCAGTTTCTGGCATTAGAGTAACTTATTATATCACAATCAAGTATAGCATTTTTAAACTCAGCTAAATGATCAAATTTACGTAAGCCATAGACATATCGAGTAGCATGGTTGAACGCAATTTGTAACTTAAGCTGAGACCGCGAGTCTAGCTTACTATACACAAGTTCTGAGTAAGTGATCACAGGAAGGACTAGCTGTATTACAAGCTTACGTCGCGTATCAATAGGTGTATAATCAGCCGATATTCTTAGGTTCCGCAGGAAGTAATAGATTTTGCTCACTACTCTGTTTATGTGGTATGTGCACGTGAGGGACGCATTGATATTAAATCCTAGGCTAACCACACTATTAACAAATTTAAGGGTATTCTCGCCAAAATTGGCCTCTGGAATTGACCCAAAGTCAAATTTTTCTATTGAAATTGGTAACACATACGATTTCAGTGCATTGAGATGAAGCATATTATTTATAGCCCATTGGTTGATACTGTGTAGATTTTCATTAAGCCTATATACCAAATCTTCCAAAAGATTTTTTCAGATCAGATAAATAAATCTCTACATCGTCGGCATAAGCATGCATTGATGAGTATTTGCAACAACTAAAAATATCATTAATAAACATAGAGAAGATCAACGGGCCCAGAACTGACCTCTGGGGTACACCACACTTTACTGTTTTCGGCTGTGAAAAGTTCATGCCAACTTTCACCCTTTGTATTCTATCAGTCAAGTAGCTTCTTAATAGATGAATAGTACTATCACAGAAGCCATAAAAATGCTTTAATTTGCGACAGAGCAGTTCATGATTTACAGTGTCAAATGCTTTCGTGAAATCGAGTAGGCAAAGTAACGTTAACCTTTCATCATCATAACAGGGCCTTATGTCGTCTTATACCTTGAGCGTAGCAGTTGAGCAGCTATGACCAGCACGAAAACCGGATTGAATGTGTTGACAAAAGCTGATTTTGAGTTAAGAATGATAAAATTTGATCAGCCAGTAGAGATTCACATGCTTTAGCAAGGGACGAAAGAATACTTATAGGTCTAAAATCATTAGGCTCAGAAGCAGGGGCCCTACTCTCTATTGCGATGCAACAAAAAAATTCGCAAATATGATTTGATTGTACGGATTTGTGTATGCATCAAATTTCATTTTCGCATCGCATTGTTTGGCGCATCGCAGTACAGAGTAGGGCCCCAGTAGTTTTCTTTGCCACTGGCGTAACAATTGCAGATTTCCATAAGTTAGGAAACGAAGACGTAGTAAGACAATCATTAATGATATGAGTCAAAGGGCTAATAATATGAGCAAGAATAATCTTTAAAAATTTTATATTAATAGCATCATCACCAACAACGTTTGATTTAATCTTTGTTAAACTCTTTGCTACCTCATTTTCCGTAACCATAGAGAACTGAAATGTTTGCTCAACAGAGGGATACGAGAAAACAAGGGAACTTGAGATGCTATTATTAGCTTCATGAATGCTAGAAAGAAAAAAATTATTGAGAATGTCGGGGTGAATTTCACAGTTAGGTCGATGCTTATCACCAATGCTAAGTTTTTTCAAATTATTCCATAGAACCTTGGCCGGAAGGGACGACCTTAACTTAGCAGAGCAATACTTAATTTTCGACTGTCTTATTAAGCTAATTGAGGCATTTCTGGCACGTCACTAATTTTTCCATTTCTCAGGTGAGGGGTTAATTCTCCATATACTTCGCAGCTTGTTCCGTTTTTTTATTGCACGTTGCACATTACTTGTAAACCCAGGACAAGACACATTTTTAATGGTCACAGTCTTAACAGGGACATGTTTAAAAAATAAATCATTTATTGTACTAGTTAACATGGACAGTTTATCATTAACATCAGAACACAACCACACTTGATTCCATGGAGTTACAGAAAGATCATAAAAAAAGGCCTGGTGTCCAATGGACTTAAAATCATGATACGAAAACACATGTTGCAAATATATTCTAATATTCTTCAATACTTTGATCTAATGTCGAAGCGACATTACAACTACTTTGCAGATGTACCAACCGAGTGCAGCGCTGACAGAATTATAATAATTTAATGGTTACAATTTTAGCTAAACCATAATTATGTAATATTGTATTTCGTTTGCATTGTAGAAAGCGTTCAAGAACCTTTAGAACCTGAAAACTCAGTCCAGAACTGCCTTTGGAACAGGCAGTTGCAGGAGGTGGTAGTATTGACAGTAATGTTAAAAGTGGTCGTATAAGTAGTGTTATTAAGAATATTTCACTTTTTATGTTAATAATTCTAAGTTTGTGCATTTTGTGTGTATGCTTGTAGAAGTTGTTCCAGAAACAGAAATTTCATTCGATACATCGGAACTGCCTTCGACTTCGGCAGTACATAAAATTGCAGGCAACGATATTTCCAATTTCATTTCATTTCAAGTTTTCAAAACATTTAAAATTCGCCTCTTCCTCTCGCCTCTTCCCCTTCGTCCCCCCTTCCCCCCATTCTTTTAATTTTCTTGTCAATGGTTCGCGTAATCTACGATTTAAGCACTCTTGGATGCACCGTTGGCATTAGTTAGCTTACTCCAAATTGAAAAATGGAGCTTATTGTAAATTTTGCGTGTTTTTTAGCACCGACGCGGTATGTCAACCACTTGGGACAGCAAACATTTTTAAAAGTAAAATTTTCAAACCTTTTTAATGTTGTCGAAAAAGTCAATTAAATTTAAAAATTTTGCTAAGTGATCTGTTAAAGTTTAGGAGTTGGTTACGGATTTACTTATAAGAAAATGTTAGTCTTCTTATCGTGGTAATTTTTTTTGTAATTTCTAGAAAATATCGTTCGAAAAGAATTTGCATTGTAGTTCACATTTCTAATGGTGTGGAAAATTTTTTCCAAAATTACGGTTTATATACCTTTTCTTTGTGCAACAATTTACAACATGGAAGTACTGACTTTTGTCATCGTTCAACTTGATTTTGATGACATCTGAAAACGTTGGAACGATCAAAATTTTTAATTAATATGCAATAACAATAGAGTTCAGCTACTACAGCTATATCGCACTTCCTCAGCATTAACCCATCTAAAGTCACTACCCAGTAATCATTGAAAATATCAATGTTATGGATACCCGTGACCACAAACAAGTTAATGTGGGAAAAATTTACCCACCAATAAATGGGTTGGGCTCAGGGACAACACAAGACGTAACAACTAACCATGCGTATACATAGATCTAATTACACAACTAATTTTAATCTACTTTTGAGTTGACCTTTTGACAAATTAACATCAAAAACGCTACAATTGTTTACAAAGGAACTCATGCGACTTAAAGGAGCAGTAGCCATATAATTTGTTCTACTAAATGGCAAATAAATTAAGTTGTTAGCGTTTCTACTGCTTCTACGGTTAGTGTTAAAATTTATGTGAGAAAGAAGTTCTGGAGAATCGAATACACCTGTTATGAGCTGGTGTAAATATACGATATCTGCCGATTTCCTTCGATCACCTAAAGACTGCATTTTTAATAGTTTTAAACGATCCTCATAAGGAGGAAGGTCTAATATGTCAGTTCCACTTAAGCCCCTTAGAGCAAACTGAACAAAACGTTTTTGGATTCTTTCTATTCGATCAACAAGCACGTTGTAACTTGGGGACCAAACTTGACTTGCATACTCTAAGTGAGGACGCACGATTGCATAATACAACGTTGTAGTTGTAATCATGCTATTAAATTCTTTGGCCCAGCGTTTTACAAAACCAAGCATTGAAGATGCTTTTTTACAAATATTATCAATATGAATGTTAAACGACAGCTTAGAATCCATGCATATACCTAGGTCTTTGACGGTGTCTACACGACTCAAGGCAGTATCTTTAATCTTATAATCAAAAATAAAATTATTCCTTTTTCGCGAAAAGGTCATAGTTTGGCATTTATCTGAATTTAAAAACATATTATTTTTAGAACATCAAACTTCAAAGGGTTTTAGATCAGACTGGAGTAGATCTGAATTATCTCTAGAATTAATCGTTTTCATATCATCGGCATAAATAAGCAGATGAGAGTGTTCAATGACGTGAGTTACATCATTGATAGCTAAAATAAACAGAAGAGGACCAAGGTGACTACCCTGAGGAACACCTGATCCAGCAATAGATTCAGAAGACAATGCGCCTCGATAAGATCGCTCCATCAAATACGATTTAATCCAGTTCACAAAATATTGTGGAAATCCCATTAACTCAAGTTTAAATAAGATTAGATTGTGTGGTAGCTTATCAAATGCCTTACTAAAGTCAGTGTAAACACAATCGACCTGGTTACCAGAATCAATAGAATTTAAGCAGAATGTTGTAAAATCGAGAAGATTAGACACAGTGGATCTGCCATTCACAAAACCATGCTGACGAGTTGTTATGACTTCCCCACAGTGAATTTTCACCCGATCATACACCATCCGCTCAAAAAGTTTTGGAATCGATGAGAGCTTAGCGATAGGGCTATAGTTACTGACATCGTTCCTGCAACCCTTTTTAAAAATAGGACTTATAAATGATTTTTTCCAAAAAAGTGGAAAATAACTTTCGTTAATAGATTTATTGAATAATAAAGAAAGTGGTTGAGTCAAAACGGAACCGCATTGTGTTAACACTGCGGCAGGAACACCGTCAGGTCCAGCACCAAACTCCTCATCGCTCGATCTAATATACATTAAAATATCCTCTGGAGTGAAGGATATATGTTCCAAAGATACTCTGGGTTCGGAATTCATATATTCAAAGTACTCTCCATCAGGAGTAATATGCAAGAATTTTACCTTGCTCTGGTACACTACCATACGAATAAATTAAATCAAAATTTAACAGCGGATAGGTGAAGGAGTGCAATTGATATTTGAAATATATTTCTAGAAGATCTATGGGCGAGTACCGCATGAATGTTTGTGTATCCTTAAGAGTATATAGTAGGGCGGGTCGATTTAAAAATCGCACAATGCTCTGTAAAAATCGTATTCTAGGGATCAAAATAAGAAACTTTGCCGAAGGAACCATACCCCTAAAACGAATTCTGATGAAAATTTCACTTATTACTTTTTTTTTTAATATTTTTTTATCTGAAATTAGCACTTCACACTTTGAGTTCTTCACAACGACTTAATGCATTCACAAAAACTGTTGCGTTACATATGGTCTACGAGACGAGGTAATAAGAATGAAATGGTAATTTCAATTCTACCTGCTGTGTCTTGTGGTGGCTTAAAAACGCACACAAGCAATTTTAGGATCTGCAATTGTATCACAGTGATACCTTAATTTTTTAAAAGAGTTGCGGTGCATTCCAGTGATACCTTAATTGTTAAAATGGTTGCATAAAACGCGCATTTCTTAAGAAGGTGCCATAAAATACCCACAAAAAGGGTTGTAAAAACAACGTTCATTTCTTATGTAGGTGCTATAAAAAACTACACAAGTAAGTTTACGACATGCAGCTGTGTCTTGTGGTGCCTTAAAAAACGCACACAAGCAATTTTCCGATTTGCAATTGTGTCACAGTGATACCTTCAGTTTTTAAAAGGGTTGAATAAATTTCTAAAGAGAAAAAAAACTCCAAAAAGAAAAAACATAGGCATTTCGCTGATTTTTTTCATGTAAAGTGCCAAAACTGGCGATTTTTTGAAATGTTTGTATGGGGATAACTTGGCCTAGTATATAGGGATAGCAAAGTCACAGAGGATGTCAGAATTGGTAAAAAAAAAAGAGAAGACTTAATACAATACATATAAAAATAAATAAAAGTAAGTTTTAATAAAAATTCATTAAAGTTTTATACTAAATTCCTTTGATTCATCGATATCAAAAAATATCGATATATTTTTTATGAAAACCCCCGCCCCCCCTTGGGTAAATTCTGGCTACGGGCCTGCTCCAAGTGTTCGGCGTATGCACCGCTCATTATACCTTACGTACTTTTCTGACAAAGTTTCGACTTCCAAGTGTATCAGATTTTTTTACAAGTGCATCAAGGGCAGAGGTTATGTCTACTTGTTGACAAAATTTCAGGGTTGTACTATTTACCGACTGCGGATAGTGCCGTACAAGCTTTTACTGAACCTGCTGTATTATTTAAATAAAATTAAGTTATGGCATTAAATTATGGTATGACCATTTTCACTCTGAGTTGCCATAATATGTCATAAAAATTGACATAACGGTGTTTTTGAAGTTAAGAGAAGCAACAAAATTTTGTAGCAAAAGTAATGTACGATATGTTGATTGTGATTCTAAAAATTTCAAATTAAAACAACTCATAGATGCTGATACAAAGTGTCACTATCAGCAGATTATAATAAAAAAGTGGCCCCCCGCCAGCGCATTGTCAAGACAACTCATAAACATACAAAAGGGTGGATTTTGTACACATTATGAGGGTTAAAATTCGCATTTATTCCGAAAAGCTCAACAATAATTTTATAAGCATTGTGTGCATAAAATAAAAATAATGTATCTAGATGTGTTTTTTGGACATAAATCATGTAAAGCTGTTGGAGAACTTTGAAGAGCTGAACGATTGAAGTGCCAGTGTCAAGGGTGATATGCTTTGTTTGCCTGTGTTATGACATTTTTGAACAAGATAAAAAATGTTCAACAAATAATTTGTTTTTCTTTTGCCTATTTTGTAGACAAACTTTCTAAAATTATTGAAAAATTGTTAGTAAGTAAAGTAAAAAAAAAAAGTGACGAAATGTTGGTTAATTTTAACTTATTACTCAAAAACTAATTAATGAAGTAATTTTTGCTAAAAGATATCATGAAAAGATGCGGGAGCTTAATTAAATTCAATCACAAGAAGACACCGCTGGAGCATTTAATTGCAAATATATTTAGATGCCGTAAGTTCTAGATACAAACTCTGCATTAACTGATACAAAATTAGCAAAATTTTAATTTTTTTTTTTTTTTTCTTAAAACTACCTTTTTCTCGGTTAGCTGATTTTATAATTAATTGATTAAGTTAGCAGCTGCAGTTGGCTGCTTTTTGAGATATTTAGTTAGAAAAAAAAATTGCTAAATTTTAAAAGTTTCAGCATGACTCATGAAGGTGTTTATTTTATTTCCTTTTTCCGCCTAAGGATATCTAAGTTTGCGTCACGTACCTGTTTTATTTATTGGATCCTTAAAGTTTGTGTTGAGTTAAAATTTTTGTAACCTGGCGCCGACGGCAATATAGATGAACATATCACAAAATTATTTTAGCTTCCGATTTGCAGACGCGCTCTTGAAAAAAAAACAATAAAAAAACACCACGCAGATACTCGAGTATCTGAATGCGTTGAGTTTGCTACAAGAAGAAAATAAAAAACTTGGATTTAATGCAACATGCAGCAGACAGCCGTTTTGATAACAACAACAACAACAGCAAAATGCCAAGCAACTCAGCGCAAAACGCACGCACACACACACACACACTTGAAAAAACTTTTTGTTTTTCTTTAATTTATTTTGGTTTTCTTCTTGGTTCTGGTGTTTTTTTTTTTCGTTTCTTAACTTTTTCTCGTTCACTTAACTTGATATCTGCTAGATACTTCTTTTTCGCCGCTGCGACTTCCTTATTATTTTTCCAGATACCTTTAACTTTATACAAACTTTTTCTATTTTTTTGTTTCTCTTTGGTTGATGC
This sequence comes from Coremacera marginata, assembly GCA_914767935.1. Taxonomy (NCBI): domain Eukaryota; kingdom Metazoa; phylum Arthropoda; class Insecta; order Diptera; family Sciomyzidae; genus Coremacera; species Coremacera marginata. The sequence goes on along the minus strand of OU612046.1, from coordinate 40,595,264 downwards.
TGCTGTTGTTTTTGTTGTTTTTTTGATTAATATTTCACGTGAATGGTTTTCGTGCCATACACCTTGGCCCGCAGGTCTTTGAGCAGCACTACTTGCTGCTTCCTCTTCTTCTACTTCTTCGTCTTCTTTTTCTGCGGTGTTACAGACACAAGATATAAAAAAGTGATAGACACAAAAACGTGAGCAAGTTGCAAGAATTATTGTAGAAAGCAAAGAGCCAGAAGAAACACAAAAAAAAAAGAATAAAAAAATAAATAAATAAAAGAACGAAGGGCGCGGACAAGTAGCAACCGAACGCGACGTCAAAGAAAAAATTCGAAAATATTACAAAAAGCTGGAGCGGCAGTAGTCAGCGGTTACGCGATTTATCGTATGGCAGATACTCACGCGTACTGGCAGATACTATGATGACTGCAGCTTGCGCCACTTTTGTATATCTTGCAAATGCAGACTGTTAGCTAGACGTTATGGAGAAAAAAATTACTTGTTCGTGCAACTTCAATTTTAGGCTCTAAGCTTATTGTTTCAAATAGTACGTATCCAAAAGATACGAACGCAAACACTTTAGTTTTAAGTTTTCTTCGAACTTTTAACTCGCTTTTGCCTTGGCTTGAAAACTTGCAAAAATATTGATTTTTTTTCCCAACACTTTCTGCTCTCAATCTATGCAAATATGAGTGTTAAACTGCTTTTGTAACTTGCAAATAGATTTTGCACTTGTTTCAACGCCTACGATGCAATAAACACACCTTCCAAAATTTTTGACTGCTTTTACGTACAGCTGCTGAAGGTAAGTTTAGGTCGATATACACAACAAAATCTGTGCTGCACATGTACAGATGTAAATGCACAACTACATATATATGTATATCAAACAAATTTGTTTTTTTTTTTTTTTTTGGTTATAATTTAAAGCACTCGGTTTGGTTTATTTTGCGTTACGACGACTGTTCGCTACGAATCTAAATTGTTGACTGAACTTTTGAGTTGAAACGGTTTTCAATGAATCCCCAACATTTGCTTTGCACTCATATATACACCAAGATTATTGTGCCCAGTGTGCGCACTGAGCGTCGTCTCGCTGGAGCCGTGTGAGTATATATATGTGTGTGTGTGTGTGTGTGTGTGTGTGTTCGTGAGCAAGTTAAGAAAAATATTGTGGGAGCCCGCTGCGTACCCCAAGTTTTTTGTGGTTTGTTTCTTTTTTTTATATTTATTCAGTTGGGTAAATAATAAAATGCTTTGCATTTTAAGAGCGTGAAGCTTAAGGAGCGCAGATATTGCAGATAAGTCTGCGCTCTCTTTAACTGTCATTCTCTATGTCTGATAAGAATCTGACATTTCTTGTCAGAAATTGAATTAGAACAGTTAAAATAGCGATTTTGTTCTAGTACCGAATTAATTTATTTTTCAGCCGTAAATTCCAGAAAATATAAAAAGGTATTCAGCTGTAAGAGTTATTACTTAATCATTATCAAGGTGATAATGGTTTTTGTTAAAATTTTATTTAGTGACTTACTTTTGTAAAATGCAAAATCAGAATTTTTTTTTATCTTATCTAAATATGGTCAAAATTTACTCGAAAATTTAAAAGAAAGATATGTTCGCGTCTGTATCACTCTAATTGCACATGTTCCGCGGGAACAATTTTTCTCTTGAATTTTTTCCTTTATACATTGCACATATGAGATTGCCGGCAAAAGACTCATCCTTTTACCTTTACGCAATACCCGGTGTGCGTTACCACACCCGGCAACTATATTTAAAAAAAAATCAAGTGTATTTCAACCATTTTAGACCCTTAGTTTGACACCACGCAAGTTGTGTTTCCCAGTTCTATTTTCCTAGTAGCGGGATATCACCAAATAGTAACTCCATTCTGAGTTTCAATGACCCCTTTCACATTGGTCAAGAATTGAATTCAATTTTCAGAGTTTGTGGACAATTCGCCGCAAATCAGAAGCGACGAAAGGGAGAAAAATTTAAGGTACCAATGTATCTGTACCGTCAAATTTTTCGTGTTCCCTTTTGTTCTCACTTTCATTGCTTTCAATTCTTGACCAATGTGAAGGCGGTCAATGTTCTGACTTTTGCTTCCGAAAATATTTGTTATCAAAAATTTAGCTTGAATAAGCAGAGCCACACCCCCTTGTCAAAATGCCCGTCCCATTATTCTATAAGAAGGATATCACAAAGTGATAACTCCAGTCTGAGTTTCAATGTGATGTGACTTTTACTTTTATAGCTATTTTGTATCTCTGATACAATATATAGGTGATGGGCGGAGCCACGCAGTCGCGCCCCGTTTTGCAATGCCAGTGCCAATTTTCCAGAAGAAAGACCTGGCCAATTAGTAACTCCATACTGAGTATCATTGTTATGCGAAGTTTAGTTTCAAAGCTATTCGAAGTCGCAAATTTGTGTTGTATGGGAGATTTATATACATATAAATCATGTAGATAGGCTGCAAGAGTGGGCGTTGCAACATATATATATAAATTGACCACCACTTGGACCCATAGCATCTACATTCCATGTAACACCATCAAAACTTGTACAATGGATTGTATCACCTTGTATGGCAGAAAAGTAAACCTATATTTGACCCCGCCTCAATCGTTAGACATTTAAAAGACATTTTCAAAAAAAATTTTTTTAAATGGTCCCTATGGTTTTTTTTCCTTTTTTTTGTTATATTTTCAGTGTTTCTTGTCCGATTATTAAAATTTTTTATGTGTGCTTGTTTTTTTACTAATAAAAAGTCGAGTATGAGGTGACGAACATTTTCAAAGTGTTATTTTTGGGATAAAATGGGTCGGAACTGCGCCAAAAATAAATTTTATCGATATTATTTGTTGCCATGGTCTTAATATTTTTTTTTTATGAGCTTTAATATTTGACATTTTAAGAATTTTATTATATAGTAGAAACTGAGATAAGTTGAGTGAATATTCGCGAAAAAAAGATTCGTAAAAAAAAATTCAGAAAAAAAAATAAAAATTGGACACAAAAAACACCGAAGATATAACAAAAAAACCAAAAAAGCATCATAGGGACCATTTAAAAAAAAAAAAAAATTTTTTGAAAATGTCTTTAAATGTCTAACGATTGAGGCGGGGTCAAATATAGGTTAGTTTTTGTGATACGGTCTAATGTACAACTCAGGAATTATAATGATTTCTAAAAAAAATCAAAAATTTTCTTTTACACAAACCTTGTCCTAAAGATGACGAGCCCATTCTCAAGTGATGATTTATATAACTTTGAGAAAATTTGTTTGTGTTTTTTCCAATGAAATTTCCATTTACGTATAATTTTTATGTAGCAAGCTGCCGATCGTTTTGGACCATACTCGCTGATAATCGAATTTCCGGAAGAAAATTACTCACGTGCAGTGCCGGATTAAGATTACTTAATGCTGTAAGCAATCCAAGCCAGTGTGCCCCTCTATCCACTAGTAAACTAGTAAACTAGTAAAAAAAATTGTTTACGTATTTTTTACAACGAGATAAATCAACAGAAGAGATAAGTGGAGTTGGTATTACTATAAAACCCAAAGCATACATTTTTTTATTTATTGAAATGAGACTTGCGACTATTACGGGCATTAAATTGGCGGACAATAATTTTTAAGTTCAACGTTTTTAGTATATCTGCCTCTATATATAATATTGACGGGGGTGACGGCCGTGGCGTAATGGGTAGAGTGTGTGACTCTTATGCCAGAGAATCCAGGTTCGAATCCTCCATCCGACACAGAAAGTTTTTTCAATTGAATTAATTTTTCTGTTTGGCCGTCACCTCTCTGCAGACAATGGCAAACCTCAGAGAGTAAAAACTGCCATGAAAAGCTTCTTGAGAACATAAGCCGTTCGGAGTCGGCGTAAAACATGTAGGTTCTCGATCATTTGTGTGCAAACATTTCACATAACACACAACACAATTGATCATAAGAAGCTCGGTCAGAGTCCTTTCAAGGGCTGAAATGGCCATTTTGTTTTTTTTTTCATATATACTACTGATCAAGCATAGAGCCTTTGATGCAGCATCATCGTTCTTTTCACATGTTTTATTATTTTCAATTTCGAAAAGATCGTTCCGATGTACAGTTTGATAACATCAGACATAAGAATATACGCGGGGCTGTGTCCAGATTAGGCAACGCTGGTTCAATTTTATTATAGTCTATTATTTTGTACAACTGTGCGTAAGTTTGATGTGAGAGGCAAATCACTTATTTTATTTATGATATATGAATGAAACTGCTGCATTTCGGTTTCTAAATTGCTATTACTCGTAAGGTCTTGTGGATATGAGTCTACTAAATTTCTACAATGCTGGCTGTATTCTGATGTTTAATGGGTGCAGATAATTTTATCGGCATCAAGTATTTTAGCCAGGAATACGAATTTGTCTGGGTCTGTTCAAAAAGTATCGCGATTTTGATTTTCGATTTTTTTTGTGGCATATAATTTTTGACAGCTGCTGTACTTGTACGTGTTTTGGGTCGTCTTCGATTTTTGTCTATTCCTAAAAGACAAAAAAAGGGAAAAAAAGGAAGAATCTGTATCAAGTTATGTGGGAAAATTTAAAATTTGGAAGAAGTCGGGCAAACGGTATAGAAAGAGTTCGATTTAAATTAAAGTGGCACGCCCGTCTAATTTCGCCCAATTTTTAGACTAATAACTGCTCATTATTCCAAGGAATATATTTGCAAAATTTGATTGAAGTCAAGGAAGCGGTGTAGATGGAGTTCAATTAGAATCACCTCATTATACTTAAGAACATATGTGCGAAATTAAGTTGCAATCAGAGAAACAGTGTGGATGGAAATAGAATAAAAATAAAGTACCACACCCCCGACTAGTACAGCCCCTTATCCAATCACACCCACTTTGGTAGGCTTAAAACTTCTCATTATACTAAAGAATATATGCAAGAAATTTGGTTGAAATCGGGCAAACGGTGTAGATGGTGATAGTTTAAAAATGAAGTGCCACGCCTCCTGTCTAGTATCGCACAATTTTATAAACTTAAGGTTGCTTAAATTACCAAGGATTATGTGTGCAAAATTTGGTTGAAGCCAGAAGCACGGTGTAACAGAAGTTCGATTAAAAGAAAAATGCCACACCCACTTTTCTAGTCTAAAGACTGCACATTTTACCAAAGACTATATGTATGGGTTTGGTAAACGATATTTCTTGATAAAAGATTAAAGTTTGATAAAAGATATTTCTTTAACTTTTGTGGATTTTTAATAGATTTTACGTTCAGAATAAAGGCACTTTGTATGAGAGGTAGGCGTGGTTTTCATCCGATTTTTCGAAATTTTATAGTCAGGATTTATATTGATGATCAAAGCTTTTTAATTTTTTTTTAATTTTTGTGGATTTTTATGAGATTTTACGATTAAAATAAAGTCACTTTGTATGGGAGGTAGGCGTGGTTTTTATTCGATTTGGCTCATTCTCGAACTTGATCTCCATTTTTTTAGAAAGAAGCTTATATTATGAATTTCATCGCGATAAATTAAAAATTACGGCTGTAATGGGGACCACAGACGGACAGACACACGGAAATCGACTCAGGAAGTGATGCTGATCAAAAATACATATACTTTTCTATACCTGCCACACCTCCTTATTGGCGTTACAAACGGAATGACAAAGTTAATATACCCCTTACGCAGTAAGCATTGGGGTATAAAAATAGACGATTGATTTGTAAAGATTGGCGCACGTCACTAGAGTGGCTTCCGGGTATTGTATTACTATGCTGACTTTTAGAAAGGTTCACAAAATTTCATCCCACGTGACCAACATAAGTACGAACTCTAATTCCTGTATTTTATCTGACAATTTACGATAAAATACAATTTTCTGTGCGGTCGTCATTTTTTTGTTGACTATCGATACTCTCAAAGAGTAAATAATTCCATGTAAATATTTCTGAGGAAAATAACCGGATCTGTATGTTTGTAGAAAATAAGTATTTGGTAATAGATTTGAGAATAAATTGTCATTATTAGAATAAGAAGGTATTCTTCAACCAGTACTGAAGCAAATAGTAATAGTAGTCATAGTTTTTTCGGTGCTGTTTATGGTGCCGCCAAGATTGCCAGTTATGTGGGAAAAATCCCATTCGTGGTAATTTTTAATTGCCCTTGGGAATTTTCTTTTTGGGAGTTCCCATGGTATTTTTTAATTCAGAGTGGTATTTTTTAATTAGCGTGGGAATTCAGTGTGGTATTTTTAATTGCCGTGGGAATTTGCGATTTTTTTTTTCAAATGATTTTTTTCACATTTATTAAGTAAAACTTCATAGACAATCATTGCCATTATACGCATTAAACGCTATGTTTACACCACGATTTTATGTCGTAAGCTACCTTTGTAAAATTCCTTAAATTTTTGTTGTTGCAAAATACGCTTCTGTAAATATATCGCTCTTATGCTAGGAACATCATAAATACGGCGATCATTGAATACCACTATTATATCTTTGGTTTTTTTGTTGGAAAGGATTAAAGTAAACGAAGTGTTACGACCTTGTTCGTACGTTTTCTATTTTTTACTGCAAAATGCTTTCTGAACATCTCCAGATTTTCCGGAAATTTTGATTTATTGTGGTATTTTTTAATGCGTATGGGAGATTTTTGGGATTTTTAAATGCATATGGGATTTTTGGAGGTATTTTTAAAAAGCGCGGTATTTTTGTGGTAATTTTTAATGATCGCGGGAGATTTTGAGGTATTTTTTAATTGCGGTGGGGATTTTTTTGTTTATTTTGGCCGTAGTCATTTTGGTGGTATTTAATTTATGGCACTGTGAGAAAAAGGTAATTTCCGTGGGAATTGTTCCGAATTTTGACTGGCAACCTTGGGTGCCGCTCGAAACGTGATGCCCTTTCACTTATAGGCTTATCCGGAACTGTATGGGAGGTAGGCGGAGTTTCTATTTGATATTGCTTAATTTCAAATTCGGAGTGTAACCTACATGAGAAAACAAAACTTATGCGCGAAATTTGAAGTCATTAGATAGACGTCTTTTTATGAAATATTTTTAGGATTTTGCCATTTTAATGACGTCCTTTTGTATGGGAGGAAGGCGTGATTTTTGCCAAATTTCAAACTTAGAATACATATCAAAATAGTTCTTGTGGAATTTGAACAAATCATACCGTTTAGATAAGACACCTTGTATGAGAGAAATTCGTGGTTTTTAATCAATATGACCCATTTCCAATCTTTCTTCACCAAATCCCAGTATTTTGACAATTATTGCTAAGCACGCCCTTTTTTCACTACTGGCCTAAAAAGTTAGAAACTGAATTGCTTTTTCATAAAACTAGTAGTCCCGTGTGGCTTTAATATAATTTTGTTTTTATATTAAGGACTATTTTTACCTTTGAAACAAGGATTTCATAGAAACTCTCTTTGTTTCCGTTGAACTGTTTAGTAGCCCAGTTATTACTGATCATAGCAATATAATAAAAATCTATCACATACTTTGAGGCATCACAAAGAAATTTTTTTTCATAGCAAATTCTTTCAGCTTTTTTTAAAAAATACACAATATTTAAGAAAAAATAAGACCATAGATTATGCGTTTGCATATAGAAGTAGATATTTAAAGTTTAAGTCATATTATCATTTTGAAGTAGCTTCAAATTGAAATTAAAATGAGGGAATAATTAAAAAAAGGGATTTTATTGTATTTTCCTTATTATTTATCCATCCTCTTTAAGATTGTAAAATAAAAATCCCAAATTTTTGGCCCCAAACCTTAATTTTTTAACCTAAATTGCCGTATCTACACAAAATTTAGGTATCATTTCAGGATAAAACGCAGTATGTACATAAACAGTAAAAAATGCCGTATCTACATGTAGATGCTGCACTTTTTGTTTGTTTTTTATTTATTTTATATACACAATTTTTTTTTTCAGTCATAAAAAATAGAAAATAGAATAGAATGAATTTTTTTCATTACGTGTTGTATATATTTACTATAACTCCGCTATAACCCTTATAATATAGATCATATATATCGGTAAGATGGTTTTGATAATTTTTTTTAATTAAAATAAGCAAATTATTTTCCTTATAGGTGCGAAAAATGATGCAGATATGGCTTTGTTAATGTTTTTATTGAATAAAATCCGGGAACAAACAAGAAACAAAGCGGAAAGTACAGTGTTTTATGCCACAGTTTTTGAATTATTAGTTAATTCTTTTAAATAACCTTATAGTTTATATTTTCCTGGGCTTCTCTTTTCTAAAGAATACAATTTTTATAATTAATTCATCCATTTTTCATAAAATATTGCCTTTTAATTGTGAGGCGTTTTGCTTCGATTTTTGAAAATTGTAGATGCCGCACTCTTCCTTATGGCGGCAGTATTTTATTTAATGATAAGAGATTTCGTGTATTTGGAAAGATATATTGTGACACCAAAAACAATTTTTTTTTTTTGTAATTATATTATTCGTTTCAACTCCACCAAATCTTTGCGGAAAATATAGGAAAAAAATTATATAAAAAATTATGATCCTAGGATATTCAGCTTTCTGAAAAAATAAAAATCTCAAAATCTATTTCTTGGTCAAAAACCAAGATGTCCCCCTTAAATTAAAATTTTAAATTTAACTGACAGATTTAAAAAAAAAACATCAGTATCGTCAACAGACAACTTTTACTTTTTTTATTTTTTCCATTTATTTCTATAGGAATCTTAAATGTCTTATTACAAACGCTTACTTGCGCCACTGACACCAGCGAGTACTAAATAAAATTTCCCTCTAATATGTACAGTACAAACAAATATTTTGGTGTGTACAAAATTTCCCAAACCGACAAGATAAACAACTAAAAAAGAAAACGGAAAAAAAAACACCTGTCAAAATGCAAAACATCTGACAGATGCACACAGCGTCAAGTCGAGTGCCCCAAGAAACTACCGACCGCTGAACCGCTCAGCCCCCAACCAATCCCCAATCAATCCACAAAACTACCAAAGCGAAATCAACACACACAGTGATTGAAAATCTTTTATGGCATAAGGGATGTTTTTTGCGATTTTTGCCACATTGGAGCTTCGGGGTGACGTCGATTGGCGGCTATGGAGCATTTCCCGAAGAAACGCGTAGCCAGCAAGTTGTGAAAAATCAGCAGCTGCTGCAACGTAAACCAAAGCTATGTTAGAGTGAGGTGAGCTGTGGGGGCAAAACCAGTGAAGATAGAGTAAAAAGCAAACACGAGAGTTACACAAACGAGGAAAATCTTTTGTGAAAAGTTTTTCTTGTGTTTTATCCGAACATGCTGTGAATACGTATTAGTAAAAATATATTTTAAATAAAATTTTTAGGAAAAATGCAATAAATAAATATAAAATAGTTAAATAAATGTTACGTGAAGAGTTATTAAATGTTATTAAAAAATATTACTAATGTTTTAATTGCAAGAAATTAAAAAAAAAAAAAAAATTAAAACCAAAAATTATGTCAACGGAAAGCAATACACCCGTGGATCCCAGGGTTCAGGTGAGTTACAAAATTTAATTGCCACATTTTTGGAGTTTTTATGGAAAATTTATTTGTTTGTCAAAAAGGAAAAGCGAGAGCAAGTCAAAGAAAATCTAATTTACCGAAACATACTGACAGCAACGTTTTGTATCTTGTGCTTCTGGCTGTATTTGTTACTATTATGTTTTAATTTTCTGTTGTTTTTCCATTTGCGTTGAATGTGTGCCAATCAGTAGCGGATTTTGATGTTTTTTTTTCTCTTTTTTGTGCTATTTTCAACATCTAATGATGTCATTAAAGTAATGTAATTTATGCTGAAATACTTTGTTTATTTCTTCCAGCACTGCGCTGCTTGATTTTCCAAGCAAACTTTATTTGATCGTTAATTTTTTTTTTTTTTCTTACATTTACGTTAACTCTAAAAAGTTCTCTGCCTACGACCTGCTAAAACATCTTTTTTCGCCTCTACCCTTTTAGGTTGAACTGGAGAAACTGAACACGGCAACAGACAATATTAACAAGTTCGAGGTGGAACTTGATGTAAGTATTGATTTTTTATTTTTTAAGAAATCCAAAATTTTAGCAAACACGCACACACGCACTCCTACCTTGACAACCTTTTACCCAACAGTTTAATAGTTTACACCTAATTTTATTATCATGCTTTTTAACTTTTTTTTTGAATTATCAATACAATTTGGAAATATTGACCCTTTATAATTGACCACGCACACCATATTGTTTTTTGTTTTACATTTTTGAACTTTTGTATGCCTTTATAATATAATAATGGCTTCATGGTACCCACTAAACTAGTTACATGCGCTAATTAATTGCATTTCCGTTTCCGCTATTTTTACTTCAATGCATTTTTGTATAAATGAGTAGGTAAAGCAAGCACCACGACAACAAAACCATAACGACAGTATTGTTCTAGAAAAAAAAAATGTTACCGAACACCATAATATCAAGCAAAAAAAAAAGAGTTTTAATTAAAAGTTTAGTAGAGAGAATATGAATAATTATATATATTAAATCGAAGGTGCTGTTGTTGGTTTAAAATTTTTATGTAAGGTATTCTTTCGAAATAAATGTATAAAAAATAATATCTATAAATTCATGTTTATATAATTATCTCAGATGCATTTCGAACAACTTTCGACACATGTTTGCACACATGGGAGAAAATCCAAAATATTGTGAAAGAAGGGCTAAAAATAAAACCAGGTCAGAAAATTTGTTAAAATTGCATTTTGGTTCCTCACTATAGCATTTCTTGTATTTGGTTTCTTCGTGAAGATTTTATTTTTTTTTTTATATATATTATACAGTCCATTAACATTTCTATAACAGAGTTATCATGTTATAATCTTGAAAGATAAGATTGTGAAGACTATTTTTGCTCAACAAAGTATTTGTACCAGATAACTACATGAAGCTACTTAAATATCGAGCAACTTCAAGTTTTTAGAAAGAGTAACTTGAGAGCCTCAGAGTGCAAAAATAAAAACTCCAGCCAAGAGATCCAGTCGAACGCCGTTTTTTCACGTGTGAACGAAAGGGTTTTCTGCATCGAATCGTGACGGGGACGAAAAGTGGATCCACTACGACAACCTAAAGCGGGCGCTATGAAAAATTGCCCAAAAGAAAAATCGCCCAAAAAATATTGAAAATCACCCATATAAAAAATTGCCCAAAACTTAATGAAAAATGGACCTGTGAAGTTCCACCCACCAAAAACCAAAAAAAGTCCAAAAACTTTTGAAAAAATGGCGCAAACGAAAATTCTCAAAAAAAAAAAAAAAAAATGCAAAATCGCAAATTTTTCTACATTGTTCCCAGGAGATGAGTTTGCCTTATACGAAATGAGCAGAACTTTCAAGGCCCATTTTTACCATTTTTTCAAAAAAAAAATTAAAAATCTATAAAAAACATTTCGTAGGAGCTATTAACTTTTAGCTAAAATTGACTTTATTTATTTTTCAATACGGAACTAAAAAAAGGTAATAGTGAGAAAATTGCAGGCCGCTCTTAAGTAGTTTAGGGGCTGTTCATAAATAACGTAATATTTTTAGCGGGGCCTGGGTCGAACATTTGTAACGAAGGGTGACAAGGGGAGGTGGTGCGTAAAGTCACAGCAAAGTTTTTAAATTCAGTTTTCAGAATTTTAAATTTTATTAAAATTTATTTAACCGACTTTAAAAAGGAGGAGGTTCTCAAGTTCGTCGGTTTTTCTGTTTTTTTTTATTTGATTTTTTTTTTTTTTTTTTAAATGTATGCACATCGATAACTCCTAAACCCTATCCCTGATTGCCATAATTTTTGGTGAACAGATTGATATCATAAGCATGGAGGTGCCCGTAAAAAAGTGGACGGTATTCGAGAACTGGGAGTGGCAATACTAGATACTACTGTATCTCGAATAATATTGACTCTAAGGTACTGCAATTTAGTGTAGGGGTTGACACAAGTATTACAAATTTGGTACCCGTAAAAAAATGGGCGTTATTCGATAAATGGGTGTGGCAATATTAGAAACAGTGTATCTTGAATAATTTTGAGACTAGATTACTGCAATTTAGTATAGGGGTGGGAAATTTTATTACAAATGATGGTCAATAAAGTGGGCGTTATTCGACAAATAGGCGTGGCAATATAAGAAAAACACTGTATCTCGAATAATATTGACACTAGTGTACTGCAATTTAGTGTAGGGGTAGACAAAGTTAATACAATTACGGTCAAGAAAATGGGCGTTATTTGACAAATGGGCGTGGCAATATTAAAGAAAGAGTGTATCTCGAATAATATTGATACTATGGTACTGCAATTTGGTATAGGGGTAGGCATTATTAGAACAAATTACGGTCAATAAAATGGGCAGAATTCGACTACTGGGCGTGGAAATATTAGAAAGACAGTGTATCTCGAATAATATTGACACTAGGGCAATGAAATTTATTTAAGTACAGGGGTAGGCAAAATTATTAAAATTACGGTCAGTAAAGTAGGCGTTATTCGACAAATGGGCGTGGCAATAATAGATAAACACTATCTCAGTTAATATTGACTCTGGGGTACTGAAATGAAGTAAAGGGGTAGGCACAATTATTGCAAATAACGCTCAAGAGAGTGGGCGCTTATTTAACAATGGGGTGTGGCAATATTAGAAAAACACTATATCTCGAATAATATTGACACTAGGGTAACAAAACTCGTTACAAGAATGGGTATAATTATTTGAAAACACGTGACATCAGATTTAAATTTAAGGGACAGATATTTGAAATAACCAAGAAACTTTCAGAATGTAATAGAACAATTTTTTTAAGAACAATTGTATTTATGTAGTTTATACATTTTTTTCGAAAATTTATCATATTCACAAAAAAGGAAGAAATAAAAACTTTTTAAACAAAAAACAACCGACTACAAAATCACTACAAAGTAAAAAATAATTTTACAATTTTCCTTTTAATTTCTTGGTCATATTTGACAATTTATTTAAGCATATTTTTACCTTGGAAAACTTATTATTTGAATTTTTTTCTAATTTGTTTTACAATCATAAAAATATTAATTTCTTTATGAATACAAAAGCTTTGAAGTTGGCGCTTCTGATTAAAAGTCTGATTATATTAGCGCCGACCTTAAAAGCTTTTGTAATCATGAATATATTAATACATTTATGATAATAAAACAAATAAGAAAAAAATTACAATAATAAGATTTCATATGTAATAATATGTTTAGATAAATTATCATATATGACCAAGAAATTAAAAGGAAAAGTAATTTTAAAATTATTTTTTACTTTGTAGAGATTTTGTAGTCGGTTGTTTTTTTTTTTAAAGTTTTTTATGTAAATATTAGAGATGCAACGGATAAATTTACTCAAATTACTTAAATTTACTTAAATCCGGATAGTAACTCAATATTCGAATAGTTTCTTAAAATTATTTTATATAAATAAATCTTTGTTAAGTAAATAACAATTAAATAGTGTAACGAGTTTTTTTCTTAGGCTGGGGTATGCTCAGCCACTTCAGGATCCGTCCAAAGGACCCCTGGAAAAAAACAATCTCAAGAAAAAAACAATAAATAGTTTTGAAAATCGCAGAATTTGTCACGGTTGGACTCGGAGGCCAACTCTATCATTGAACTCGATGGTTTTAGCGCGGATGGTTTTAGCTGTTGGTTTTTTGTTGGTGATTAGGTGGCTAGGTCTTGCCACCAAGACTTCATATTTTATTTTTCTGCCAAAGTTCTTTTTTGGAATCAACAGAAAGTTGTTTACCTGTTAAACAACTGCTTTTGGTCAAACCACTTGAGTCTCTTATTGTGACATTGTGCTTATTAACTATTTGTTCATATTTACATATGTATGACTAAAATTTACACAATAATATATATCGCTGTTAAGTGAGAGCCACAAAGTACCATAATAGCCCGTTGACTTAGTAGAGCTACTGAGCTTCTGTGTGCAAGCTATAACGGTTAAGAGTAACTAAATCAGAGCGAGGTTGAAGGAAAGGGTTACTTACTTACTTAGGTGGCCGTAACAATCCGTCATCAGCTCTTGCCAGGCGCCTCTGCTTTGCGCGCGCCTCTCCAATCGGATACACCAAGTGCGGTTAGGGCTTTCTTGGTCTGGTCCATCCATCGGAGGCATGGTCTCCCTTGTCGTCGTCGACCAGCGACCCTCGCCTCGAGCACGTTTTTCGCTGGAGCTTCTTCATCCATACGATGGAGATGACCCAGCCAGCGTAGTCGTTGCACAGCTATACGCCGAACTACGTCAATGTGTTCGTAGAGCTCATACAGCTCGTGGTTTAATCGGATGCGATAGTCAACGCAGACTCGAACAGGACCGAAGATTTTGCGAAGAACTTTTCTCTCGAACACCCCCAGAGCAGCTGCGCCAGTTTGCGAAACTACCCATGCCTCAGCGCCATAAAGAAGCACAGGTAGAACGAGCGTCTTGTTTTGTTGATCGAGAGAGGGCTCTGGAAATTAGTTGCTTACTGAGCCCGTAGTAGCACCTATTAGCAATTATTGTTCTTAGCTTTATCTCCAGGCTGACTTCGTTGTTGTTATTAATGGCGGTGCCAAGGTATACGAACTCCTTGATTACTTCAAAGTTATAGCTGCTGTTTTACCCTCATTTATCGTCAAATCCACTTTGGCTGATTCCTTTTCGATAGCGGTGAAAATCGTTCTTTCTTTTGAGCTGTCGACAGTCTTTCGACAGTTTTTCGAGCTGTCTCAAAGAAATCGTTACAATTTCGTTACGCAAATATCGGAACAGTTTCACCTTTTATACCAATTTATATAAAATTTCGTTATGCGAATGTTTGTACGACATATTAAAATGCTAATAAAGTAAAATTTCCTTTTTTTTTGGAACTGTCTGAACGAAATCGTAACTTTTTCGTAACATTTTCGTTAGGACTCGTTACGAATTCGTTAAGAAGTAGTGTAATCGTGTAAATGTAAATGAAATCGGATTTCGAAATCGGAAAGATTCATAACGATTTTGTAACAAGTCTTAACGAAAATGTCGTTCAGACAGTTCGAAAGAAGGGAAAGTTTACTCTGTTTGCATTTCAATATCTTTTACAAACAGTCGCATAACGAAACTCTATATATAAATTCGTATAAAAAGTGAAACTGTTCTCTCTTGATTCTGCCGACAATATCAATATCATGAGCGTACGCAAGGAGCTGGACACCTTTGTAGAAAATGGTGCCATTACGATGCACACCTGCCTTTCGTACGAGTCCCTCCATGATGATGTTGAAGAGATCGCAAGACAGTGGATCGCCTTGTCTGAAACCTCTTTCGGTATTGAACGTTTCGGAGAGGTCATTTCCTACCTTGACGGAGCTGCGTGTGTTGTTCAACGTCATTCTGCAAAGTCCAATCAACTTTGCAGGTATACCGAACGCAGACATTGTTGCTTATAGGAAATCCCTTCTCGGGCTATCGAACGCAGCTTTTAAATCGACAAAGAGATGATGTGTGTCAATTTGATTTTCGTGGGTTTACTCCAGGATTTGTCGTAGCGTGAAAATCTGGTCTATGGTGGACTTTCTAGGTCGAAAGCCACACTGATAAGGTCCAATCAGTATTTTTGTAATCGTCTTTAATTTTTCACACAGTACGGTTGAGAGAACCTTATTGCGATGGAAATAAGACTGATACCTCGATAGTTGGCGCAGTTTGTTGGGTCTCCTTTCTTATGTATATGGTAAAGTACGCTGAGATTCCAATCGTCGGGCATGCTTTCCCCTAGCCATATTTTGCTGATGAGCTGATGCATGCGCCTTATCAATTCATCGCTACCGGTTTTAAACAATTCAGCTGACAGGCCGTCAGCACCCGCTGCTTTATTGTTTTTGAGTCGTTGGATAGCAACTCCAACCTCTTCATGGCTATATGGTGGTACTTCCACTCCGTCATCATTGATTGGTGGCACTGAACTGCGCTCTCCATGGGCGGCATTGGTGGCATCGTCACCGGTAAGTAAATTGAAGAATTGCTGTCTCCACAATCTCGGCGCACACTGCGTATCTGTAACCAGATCTCCATTTTGATCTCTACAAGTAGTAAAAATTAATATATTGATTATTAAAAGATCCGAGTTAAATGCTCTGTCCTTAAGTAGGCCCCGTGTCGATTTTGAAATCCAAGATTGAAAACTTGCATCAGTGTCTCTACTCAAACAACATATTAAACCATAATTTTTGTTCCACCTTTTGTAAGGCAAAATACACAACTAACTGGCTTTTGATTTTTTAGTTTTAAAACACCAAATTTTCTTTTATCATAGATATAATTCAAATGGGCAGAAATGAAAAGCTTCTGTTTAACTGACTGTAAATTGTAGACCTAAATTAAACAGCTGCATATTTGCTAAGTTCTTGTCTCTCACTTTCTGTCAAGATAGCCAAGTTAACTAAAAATTTTTTCATTAAACATGAGTTCATATATGCTTGTTGCTACTACCGTAGTTTTAGCATATTTTGCCTGCATATATGTATGTATACATGCTCGTACTGCGTTATTGGCCCCGCAGCAGCAGGCCATCATTCAACGCAAACATCACTCAAGACAAGTGCACTCGTCACCAGTTTTCAGCACTACAGCCACTACATCGCCTCTACCCGCCCTTTCCGCCAACGCCCCCAACATCACCTTCTCCTATCGTCTAAATCATTATAATACTGTTCATGCTGTTGTGCTTTCATGTAATATCTTTGGCATTCAATCTAGTTAGCTGATCCTAATAAGCCTCTAATATTTACATATATTTAAAAATTGTTGCCTATTTTGCAGCTTTTACGCATACATATATTATATATTGCAGCACGCTTTTAGGCGCAATATTTATTTATATTACTTAATTGAATACTGCATGTGTCCACCCACATTAATTTGTGTTCGCAAGCATATGACCACCCCCAACCTCCAGCTGTCACCATTTCCGGACTTTTAATCAAAGCCTACATATCTGCATCGACATCGTAATTGAATCTCAAGTAATTTTGATGGATTTAAGTGCTGCTCGTTGAAGCTAATAGGAGGAACTCCCTTTGGTGATAATATTGTTAGGAAAAATGCTGCATTGTTTGACGCTTATTAAAGCCCATAGAAAGAAAATCGATCTTAAAATCAGGAAAAAGACAGAGAACTTTTACGAATGTTTAAAAAGTTCGATTTTTTAACCTGAAACAAAGGTTCAAAAGTTCCATTGTTTCATATGTATGTATCTTCTTTGCAGGAGGCGAAATGTGAGTTCAAAAAGATACTGGCTGAAAGTGTGGTGCGCATCAAACAATCAGCGCACAAACTGGGCAACTCTATAGAGGCTGCGAAACCCTACTACGAGTCACGCATCTATGCAGCTCAAGTGAGTTCAAGCTTGACTAATAGGCTCTATAAAAAATTATTAAATTTTTCCTTTTTTCCACCAAACATTTGTTCCAGTTGACGAAAGAGACGCAACAGGCGGCAACCAACTATGAGAAAGCCAAATCAATTCATGCTGCTGCCAAAGAAATGGTTTACTTGGCCGAACAAGGTCTGGGTGAAAAGTCCACACTTGATACAGCTTGTCAGGAGATGTTAAGTCATGCGGCCGGTGAGTTTGTTTGTTTGGTTTGTAATATGGTATTTTTAACTTTACATTTTATTACTGATCTTTTCATAGGCAAGGTCAATCAATCCCAGCTAGAAGTGACGGATGCGCGTAACTCTTTGAAAATGTGTCAACTTAAACTGGAGGTGGCCAATAATCGGGTGGGCAAACTACAGACCCAGCTGAGGGCGGCAATAAGAGCTTCCAGGTGAGAGTATTTTAATTTTTATTAGAAAAACATATAAGATTTAAAAAAATAAATTTCCGAAAGAATCGTGAATTATAGCTTATGTTAAGGAAAAAACCATTAAAAATCTGGTTGAACAATTTCAATGCATATATTTTTTTAGAATATTTGACAGTGTCTTCTAATTTTAGTAGTATCAATGATTTTATTTCAATTTCATTTAAACCAACCCATCGCTATACTACAGGGTTGTCAATATTCGAAGCGCCCATCTGGCAACACTATAACTTTCAGCAGTAATGCCAAATCGACTAATGACATACCGCGTTTGAAGCGTCATTCCAAGCAAATGTTTACAATGGAACAGTACACGCCACGCTAACGCTCTAAAATTGTTGAAATTTACATTCAACAAAACAAGTCAATAGTGGAAACTCAACGTGCTTTCAAAAAAATAAATAAAGTGAAAAGTGCGCCTTCCAAGAAAACAATTTATCGTTTGTATGAAACTGAAAATCCACAAGAGATTCAAGAGGTACCTCTTCACGATGCAAAAGTCACTGTTTGGTGCGGCGTTCGTGCTAAAATGCTCATTGGGCCGTTCTTTTTCGAAGATGATAATGGCCACAGAGTTACTGTCAATCAGGAGCGTTATCGCGATATGATAAACAATTTTTTCATGCCAATCGTTCGTCGAAAGCGTATCAGGCATTACGGGTTTAACAAGACGGCGAGGCACCACACACAAGCCGCACAAGCCGCGCAAAAATAAAATGGGCGCTTCGAATATGGACAACCCTGTATTTCTCTATTTCGAGCACAGATATTGAAGAAAAATATCACTGAAATAAACCGAGATCTTTTTAGAGAATAAAGTTAAAAATTAAATTTAAATCATTCCATTTAATTTGACCTGATTCAATCTGCTTTAGTTTGATTTGATTGGGTTTGATTCGATTCGCTTTTCTTTGATTTGATTTGCTTTGCTTTGCTTAAGATTTAATTAGATTAAATTAGATTAGATTATATTAGTTTAGATTAGATTAGATTAGATTAGATTAGATTAGATAAGATTGGATTAGATTAGATTAGATTAGATTATATTCAATTCGATTCGATTAGATTAGCTTAAATTAGATTAGATTAGATTAAATTAAATTGGGTTGATTTGATTTGATTATATTTAATTTGATTTTATTTATTTTGATATGATTTGATTTGATTTGATATTTTTGCCGGAGTAGAAAAACCACATGTCAAGATTGTCGTCACTAATCCTGGTTTGTTGAATCTGCCCAAACTAAACCACTCTTTCTTTTTATTAGACACACTTGCACCCTGGTTTTGTTTCATATTGCTTCAGGGTGAAATCTGCTTGCTTGACACAAGGGCAGATGCTTGGGTGACGTAAAAGTTGACTTCAACAAATAATCGGGAGTACCACCTATCAAGGTTGTGTTCTAGCTTCGATGAACATTAGGTAGCGACGGTTTCAATGTCGTCCCTACTGTGTCCAACATATAAAAATAAACACCAAATTTTCCCTCCATTTATTCATGAGCACAAAGCTTGATGTCTTCCATACTTTTTATGGTACTCTGACAAGTATCTTGAAAGTTTCTTCAATGAAAAGTGGATGCAAGTCCATCTATTGAGGTTTCTAAGATTTCTTATTTTATATCAAGCATAGGATATATAACATTTACAATGTTATCTGTTGCGACTGACTTGGGCTCGGCTTTATGTGGCTGTGATACTTTACAAACTGAATTCCAAGCCACCCAGCATTGTTGTGAATTTATTTTCGGAACTCCTCCCACTTTTGTTTTTTGCCAAAACTTATTACAAGTTTGAGCTTTTCTTATCTTTCGTCAAATCTTTGCCTTCAGATGTAACTTGTTGTCTTCTTCTGTAAGCAGCTCATAAGTATAAAGTAATGCCTGAGAGTAGGATTAATTTTCCGCACTATTTCTCGTTATTGGAAAATTGCTTTTAGCCGACAGCTTAACAGTTAGTGCTTGGAACTGTCTACCACCTAAATAGTATTTTATTTTGAGTTGACTATTTTTTAAGAATTTTTATTTGTGTTATTATATTTTAGTTTACCACCGCCTTATTATTTTCTTTTAGTTACAATATACGACGTAATCTGCTTTTAATGAATATTTTGGCCTATCAGCACGATTTGCAAAACTCGTAAGCACAGTTTTTTCTGTTTTTCATTTAGTTTCTCTTTAAATAGTTACCTCAAATTAACTTCAAAATACTTCTTTCAGACCCTACTATGAGACCCGCGCTAATTATAACGGCATACTGAAGGCCCAGAAGGAGAAAATAACAACGCTAGAGGGCAAAGTGTCCGAATCGAAACTAACCTACAATGAGGCGTTGAAGAACCTCGAGCAGATATCTGAGGAGATCCACCGTCAGCGTCAGCATCAAAAAAATCTGCTTAACTATAGTGCTACGCTAGCTGCTCAAGCGGAGCTACAAGCGACACAGCAAGCAGCCAATTACAACCACTTTCCCTGCAACATTGACTCCACAGATGAGTATTTGGAAATGCCTGATAAGCTCAGCACTCATTCGAGTCCCGTGCGCCAGCGACGTCAAGACGAACACGATTGCCCACATTTGCTGCAGGACTTTGAAGCTGTGCTCACCTTTCCTGAGCGACGCTGCGATGTTGGCGTTATGACCAAATCGGCCAGTACCAGCGCCAGTGACAGTCTCATAGCACAGGCGCAGCTACACGGACCCTACGAGCTGAAGCCATTCGGTGCAGGCGGCACATCATCCTGTGATGGTGCTAGTTCCAGCACAGGTCCATGCAACGATGGCGACGACATCGAACAATGGACCGAGATACGTCTATCACATTCTGAGAGCACGAGTTCGAGCTATTCAAATCAATCATTGCTGCGCGAAGATTCAACAAATGCTGTTGCGGATGATGTGCACTCGCATGCCAGTTCTTCGTCCTCTTCCTCTGATGAGCCGCGCCGCAAGGTCACCTGCACTACCATCTTTCAAGACGAGCAGCTTAGTAAGAAACAGAGTCTCAGCCAGTGGCTTTCACGCTCTAACAGCTTTAAGGCCAGTGCTGGCCGACGTCAGAGTCTCGATTTGCTAATCGATGCCGGCGATAAGGTGAAGGATGTCTTCTCATTTGGCTTTCAACGAGTCGGCAAGTCGCTGGAACGACGCAACAGTGAGTCTGAAATGCCACCCGATGATGCGGTTGGTTTGCCAATTGTGACAACAAATGCAGCAACGACAAACAACACGACAACTACGACGTCAGCGGGCGATTTTTTCCTATTTTCAAGGTCAGTAGGCGTAGCAGGTGGAGTTGCCGTTGACGCTAGTGCGGCAAGTAAGAGTAAAGCTTTGCAAAAAAAGACGGGACTCGGTTTGCTGGGCGCCCTACAGAATCGCTTCACAAAATTGATTTGAACTTACTCAAGATCCCCAAAAAGAATTATATTTAGAATTTTTTTAAAAATCCAAAAAAAAAACACACTACAATATAGAAAACTCGGCACTAACTAATCTAGTACAAATTTTCATTAAAACTAAATAAAAAAAAAACAAACTTAAACTATTTTAAAAAATAAACCCACCCAAATTTTCAGGTCGTCAGAGCCAAAGGAATTGCTCTCGGACGAGCAGGTGGAGAATTTATTATTGAATCATGGCGTGGACGAGAATGGCGCAATAATAATGGAGGAGCTGAAGTCGCCATTGCAGCAGCCGCAAGTACAGCAGCAGCAGCAGCACCAACAACAACAACAACCAACACCAGCAATATTCCTTTAAACAAAAAAAAAAAAAGCAAAAACAAACAACAAGCACAAACATTAAAGCAAAGAGCTAAACATATCAAGTGATGATTTGGACAGATTTGAAGAGCAGCAAAGGATTTAAGAGAAATAGCTACTGAAATATCCTTAACAAAGGCTACATTTTAAAAGCAATATAATTTGATAAATTCGAATAAAAGTGGTTGGGAGGATCAAGCAAGTGTCTCAAGATACCGAAAATAAAAGGACACAAACAGAATTAGCAAGCTGAGCGGAGGCACAGTGGACAGGAATTGGCAGTGAGCATAACAACATTAGACTCGATATTAAAAACCACATAAAAGTTACCTACCCACTTTCACTAAACACAAATATATGCTCATTAAATAATACATTGATAGGTGCATGCATGGCTATAGTACAGTAATCAAAAAGAAAAAAGCAACATTTTGCCATAAAAGTACCTACTATTTAAGCATGTTCTTCATCTGCACGGAATTTTTAATAGCGGCGTTTTTCTTTTCTTCATTTTTCATGATAAGATGATAGACGTTGTGTAGCGAGCAGTTATTTCAAAATTATTTACATACATATGTTAAAAGTAATGCACATATTTCTACAAACCTTTTTTCTTTTTTGTTTTATAAAAGAGACTTAAACTTGTTATCGAAAATTTAAAATGATTTTTCTTTTAATACAAATTATTTTATGAGAATGCGCCCAATTTTCATTTTGACTGTTGCTGTTGTGTCAACAAAAGCACGCTACTTTTTAATTATATGCTGTTAAAAATTTAAAAAAATATTACATTAAATGATATACTAATTATTTATATACGATTTTGATAATACGACTTATTGTAGACCAGAGTGCAGAAAAAATTATTTACATAAATTTCTAAGCATTGCATTTTCTGTGTGGAAGCTGCAATATATATATATATATGTATATGTTAACTACTTGAAATTTTGTAGCGCAACTAGTCAAGAAAAGAGAAGCAGTTGAAATGCGCGTGATTTTAGCTTAATTAAAAAATATACTTAACATTAACTATTATTATAAATAAAAACTTAATGTTAACTAAGT
This sequence comes from Coremacera marginata, assembly GCA_914767935.1. NCBI lineage: Eukaryota > Metazoa > Arthropoda > Insecta > Diptera > Sciomyzidae > Coremacera > Coremacera marginata. The sequence goes on along the minus strand of OU612046.1, from coordinate 40,572,524 downwards.
GTTATGACAAAATTATAGACTATACAAAAAAAAAAAAACCAAATTAACTAAAAAACTAAAAACTGTTGGGAGTTCGTTTAGTGTTAATTCAATATTATATGGTACCTACATACATATATAATAGAAAAACATAAACTAATAAAATAAATAAAATATTAAAATTAATTCCAAAATTTACAATTCGTTTTTATAGAAATTCAAAAGAATTTCTTTTTTGTTTAGGAACAAGGTTAGATAGATTAGGAACATTCATGTAAGTTTCTCCTTTAAACTAAACTTAAACGTAATGCTAGCCATCAGTGGACTCCTAGACAAAGAAAAAAAAATAAACGGAAGATTCGTACGCATAACGGTTGTACGATTTTTAAATATAGAATTACAATATGAATAAAAAAAATGCTGCTACAAGAGCCGTTTGATAATTCAGTGAAAAATTAAGAAGTAATGATTTTTACGGCAAAAAAAGTTTTATTTCTTAATATAGTCTCCTATTAGCTCGATACACTTCCCATCCGAAAAATACGTTTTCGGAAGTTCCTCAAAATAGGCCTCTGCTTCGGTGATGAGCTCCTCTCTGGTGATGAATCTCTTTGCGCCAAGCCATTTCTCAAAATAGGCCTCTGCTTCGGTGATGAGCTCCTCTCTGGTGATGAATCTCTTTGCGCCAAGCCATTTCTTCAGGTTTGGAAACATAAAAAAGTCGCTGGGGGCCAAATCTGAAGAATATGCTGGATGAGGAATGAATTCGTACTCCAATTCATGAAATTTTGCCATGGGAGCTGGGCATGTGTGAACGCGCGCATTGTCTTGATAGAAGAGCACTTTTTCCTCGCCAAATGGGGACGTTTCTGGTGGTGAATTTTAGTGACCATTTCTGGTGTGGTGACATCGTTTAGGTGACCAGAACGTTCGGAGTCACTTGTCCTTGTACGACCGCAACGGAATTCAGTAAACCACTTGTGAATCATTCCAATCGATGGTACAGAGTCCCCATAGTATTAATCACGGCTTTTTTTAGGTTGTCTGATGGTTTTTTTGCGCTTGATGATAATGCTTGATGAGCACACGAAATTCACTTTTTTCCATTTGCGCCAAAATTCACAAGATCGTCTGCTGTCAATGGCTGCCAAACACAAACTAAGCGTCGCAGCGAGCTGAAATTTTGGCAGTAGTCTATTAACAGATGGGTTACATTTAAAGTTACTACGCTTAAAAAAATTACTGAATTATGAAATGACCCTATAATTATCGTAGTACTATATTGTCCATTAAAATAGTGAACTGGGCATTATAGATATTCTTGTGAAACTTACAACTGTTTTTCTATTAGAACCCTCGCACACTACAGACTTTTAGTCTTCCGATGGTTTGATGCTCCAATTGTCGCGGCCCACAAACCAACTATTTAGGGGATACCCTTTCGCCCATACAATTTCTCATATAAAATCGGTAAAAATTAGTTTTTCGTGGAAGTAAAAGTCACAGAACATTGAAACTCAGAATGGATTTACCACTTGATGATGTCTTTCTAATTGAAAACATGGACGGGCATTGGACAAGGGGGTGTGACTCCTCCCATACAAACCAAATTTTTGATATCGAATAGCTTTACAATTAAAAATCATAGAACATTGAAACTCAGAATGGAGTTACAGTTAGATTCTGGTTTAACAAGTACGCCTGCCGCAAGGCTTAAGTACTTGGGTCTTCCAGACCTAGGGTAATAGTTCATGAAACAGACAACCAGAACTAATGTGTTGTACTACAACACGGACCCGTTTATGCTTTAACTAGTAAAACATACGGGGCATCCGATGTAGCAACACGAACATGAAAGCTGTTTCACAAGCACAAAGCATCACCCAGTGCCCTGCTGATTAGGAGCATTATGCAATAAATTACATACTGCCCGTAATAGCAGTACCAGTTTAGACTTCAGTAGTGACGTACTTACAATCCATCTACTGGTGAAGACGAGACCTACCCAATCTCTTGCATATTAAGACAGATATGCCAGCCCGGTCGTACCACTGCGCGACCCCACCGGTCAATCTAGACCTGTCTAGCATTCACACAACCACAACCAGTTCGAGACTTTCCGAAGGGCCAGCCCACGACAGTCATTTGGGCAACTCGATCCCGTCAATGAGGATCCACAACATCCACGCAAAAAGACCAAAAATACACTAATGCAATTACGAAGAAGTGCATTTTTATGCGTGACTGTGCTCAATGAGCACTGAAAGGGCTATTTTAACAATTCCCAACTGCCGGCTCAGCTGCAAACTATTGCACATGACTAGTACCTACTTTGGAGAAACTTTGCAAATGCGACTCTTACTCTGGCAGTCCGTATTTCAACATCCATACAGAGGATAGACCACTGTCCTCAGTGACTGCCGTGCCAGTTTGAGGGTGCGAGTCAAAACATCGACAAGCAAGCCACAAGGAAAGCCAGAGCGTCGACATATATAGCACGCATGCCAAAACACTCAACGTCCAATTTTTCCAGCCGATTTAAGGTCTCAGTGCGGTGGATAGATAGGGTCTACCCCATTTGACGGGTTAAGACTGTCCCCGTACTAACAAGTTTTAAGGCCAATTGCTATACCTTCGCAGGCTTGTTTCATATCGATATGCCGAATATGACCTGCTACCAAGATGGGCGTCACCCCGAGCTCTTGGTTGGCCCTATCAGTTTTTACGTTTGCAGGACGTATCCTACAAACAACCATCCTCCTTTATCCTGGCTGTGGACAGGCAGGCGCAACTCAATTCAAAGTGATCCTCTTTTATCCATACGATTTCTCATAAAATCGCTAAAAATCGGTTATCCGTTCATTTTTAAATAAAAATGAGTTACGTTCACTTTTAAGGGATAAGCGCTGAGCTCAGCGCTAAATATTTTGCTTAGGTGACATCGGATAACAGACGTTTTTGTGACACCTAAAAGAGACACCAAGTCCGGTTCGAACATAAAACCGCCAAAACAGATTTAGATTTGAAATGACCTCTGGCCATTGGACAAGGAGGTGTGGCTCCACCCATATATAGCAAATGTTTGGATATCGAATAGCTTCACAATTAAAAATCACAGAACATTGAAACTCAGAATGGAGTTACAATTTGCTGATGTCAATGATGCATTGGACAATGAGCGTGGTGTCAAACAAAGGGTCAAATAAAAGTTTTTAATATATTTATTACTAGCTGAATACCCGGTGTTACTTGGGAGTTGATATAAATACTTTTTTAATTGCATTCGTTAATTTTAAAAAGCTTTTCACTAACTTAAGAAGGAACCGGTTACCGCGGTAACTTCGGTGGAATGAGCAAAACTGTATCAACATCTGATGATTATGAGAAAAAAATTAGGAAAATCGTGATTTGTGTGTATTTCCTCGATAACTTACAAAAGTATGTTTTCTAATTTTATATTTTATTCGATAAATTGAACATTTTGAAAAAAATTCTTAAAAATCAGACCAAAAACAAATGTTTAACAAGCATTTATGTAAATTTTCTTAAACAAGTTCTCTTTTGACCTCGTGTCGTAATGTTGCTGTAGCGTTCTATGTGTTCAGGCTACTAGACTTGTGCATGGGAGCTCATGTGTTATAATTGTAAGTTTTTTTAACGCTTCACAATATTTATAATTCACGAATACTTTCTAAATAATGAATAAAAGTACATAAAAAAAACAAACATTCTAAGTATTTCTTAAGAATAAATTAAAACTTGCTTGAATCACAAAAACAGGTGAAGGAACGTATGGACACAAAGATTTGAACAATAGGAGGGGGCAGGCGGGGGTTAGAAGTAGAGTATTTTAAATAGAAAATGAGTTTTATTAAAGTAGACAGTACAGAAACAATTAATTTTTTTATAAAACTGAAATAACTTTTGCTAATGAAGGTAATGTCAAATCAAAAGGAGGGAACAGAAACAACTTATGCACCAACTTTTTAAGAAAACATTAAATATTATGGACCTTTCTTGAAAAAAAGATTCAAAAAAATAAATGCAGCCTAACGGTTTTGCTTTTATTATTATTATTTAAATTATAATTATAAGGTAATTTTATTGAATTCTTGAGAAAAAACGATTTAATTAAATATAAGTAGGTATTTAAAGACAGCAGAGTAACTTGCATCGAAAGTCAAAACTTTTAATTCTTGATAATTTCTTCTTGTTTCAGGTAACTTTGATATGTTCAAAAATTCATTGTACTTAGAGTTTCTATAGTTAAGAAAATATCTTAATACTTTTAGTGATAAGCTAATGGAAAAGTTTCTGAATTAATTAATCTTAAGAAATTTTTAAAACATACATACATTTACATATATTAATTATTAGATTTAATTATATTTGCTGATATTTTAATGGTCAAGAATTCTTTCAAACGTTGTTTTTATGTATCTTCAATTTTTACCCCGTTAAACGAATAAGCCGTTATTTTGTAAGAGTCATTTTTTACTGGATAGAAAGGAAATAATCACTGAAAATAGAAACTTAGCTCTTCTGATATGCGAAAAAAATAAAGTTCAATATAAATACACAGAAGGAAAGAAAAAAAAAGACAGTTAGTTATCACCCGTCGCGATTTGTTGCTTGTTATTGTATTTTGTCCTACAGCGCCCTCTAGTGTTCAAGATATAGCAAGCCAAATGCTCTATCTCAAAGCAGATCAAAAAAAAACAAACCACTTATAGAAATCATGCTAATCGGATGAATGGTTTAGACACCTTTTTTTTTGCGGTAATTATACAACAGTACACTCTAGTTTTCGGCACAGAGCAAAAGAGAACCCTTGCCCATACACGAAAACCTTTTTATAAAAATTTTCATCCAAATCGAATGAGCAGTTTTGGAGTTTTCTCAATTTCTTAAGAGATTTGTACTACAGCGCCCTCTGGTGTTCAAGATAGCGAAAAAAATATAAGTCAAAAACACTCACAAAACTCTTTGTTTTTATTCTGCCCCAAGATCATTTTTGATTTTTCTTTTAAAGACTTATTATTAAAGTCTTTAGAATCATAGATGCCTATTTGAACGAAGTTGGCAAAGAAAAAACATTATAGCAAACGTTGTTGCAGTGCTATAACATTAAAGAAACTTTAGGGACCAATTTTAAAAACGAAAAATTCACAAAATCTACTATAGGAAGTAATATGGAAGATAAAAAAAAGAAAACTATAGTTTTACCACCTTTCAGAGGCAAAAGAAAGTACACTGTGCAACGTTGAAATGTATCGACTCATCTGTGTGATAGATATGAGCTGCTCAGAGCACAAGTGGCGTAAGTCCACTTTTGGCAGTTTTGAGAAAATGGAATTCTATGGATAAAGATTCTATGGATAAAGAACTCAGTTTTGCTTACAAGCTATGTCAAGAGAATAAAGAGAGCTATTCATATCGTAAAAAATTAACTTAATAATACAAAAAATAATGACGAATATTGCATACTAAATTGAACATATTTTTGAAATTTCTTATTTCTGCTGTAGAAATCTAATGTGAGATATTTTAAGAATATTTTGATGAGGAATGATAGCATTTAGTGCAAGAAGTCAAACAAAACATTCCCCTAGTGATTATCTTCATTATTAAGGGAGATATGAAATGAATGGACTTACGCCACATGTCCTCTGAACTTTTTTTGAAATTTTTTATTTCCGCTGTAGAAATATAATTCGAGATATTTTTAAGAATATTTTGATGAGGAATGATAGCATTTAGTTCCAGAAGTTGAACAAAAGTTTCCTCTAGTGATTATCTTTATTATTAAGGGAGATATAAAATGAATGGACTTACGCCAATTGTCCTCTGAACTTTTTCTGAAAATTTTCATTTCCGTTGTAGAAATATAATTCGAGATATTTTTAAGAATATTTTGATGATGAATGATAGCATTTAGTTACAGAAGTCAAACAAAACTTCCACCTAGTGATTATCTTCATTATTAAGGGAGAGATAAAATGAATGGTCTTACGCCACTTGTCCTCTGAAAAAATTATAGAATTTGTCAGAACAATAACTAAGTATTGCATTTTATAGAAATAAGAAAAAACATTAAGCTAGGAGTTTCTAACCCGGAGTCATAAATAGGTTACATATTCCTCTTCACTTCTGTGTACTTAGCTCAATTTGCCTAAAAAATGGACTTACGCCACTTGTGCTCTGAGCAGCTCATATATTACCTTGTTTGACTATCTATACTACTATATTAGAAATGGTAAATATTAGTGTTTAAATACAAAATCTATAGTTAAATATTATTTACTTAGCTAATACTTACAACCTTGTCGGTTTTAACCTCATCTTCGAATTTTCCTCAGCAATTTTTGTTATTCGCTTGGTACCGCCAGTCTTCTCGCTTAAGTATGTCAATATCAGCCTACAGTTCATGGTTCCAACTTATATGATACCCGCCTGGGGTATGATGAGTATTTTATTTAACGAGATGTTTTGTTCGTCGAGTGACGTTACTTGCCCAAAGAACCACCTGTTGGTTCGAAATGCTGATAACGTTAGAGGAGTTTATACTAGATCCCAAATGGAACCTCGAAGAAGGTCTTGTCAACAATGACATGGTTTTCAAGACGCTGGGACTGTTTGCTTGTTGACACCAGGTATTTAGTTGTTTGGTATCGAATGAGGGAGAAAAGTTTTTTTTCATTTTAAGGATTCCAACCACGAAAGATTTATAATCAAAAATTTTTAAAATTTTGTGCTCCAACTTCCTGTACTGTCGGCTTTCAAAAAATTGCCCAACGGATGCCAAAAGTGTCTCCTTAAATGAATTTACAATACTAGTAGATTGCGCCCAACGATGTTTAAAAACAGTCTTTTGAGAGATCTGATCGAATTCCATTTGAGTCTATGAAGCAACCAAAATATTAACTAGATGGTTTGCAAGTCCCACACTGTTGCTACGCTGTGTTAATTAAAACGTTGCATAACCTTCACAAATAAAATATACTTTCGCTCTACTGTAGCTGTTGCAATGATGATGTTATCTTAGTAAATGATAACTCCATCAATTTCTGCTAGAATAGTATCCATTGCATTTTAAAAAGTGGCTGGAGCCGATCCAACACTCTTCACAGTTACAGTGATTTCTTTTTAGTTACAGTCGAAAGCTTCAACGTTTTCTTCAAAGTGTAAACATCAAAGAGATCGATTTTGCTATTAAATATAATATTATCATGACATTTTTGCAAATATTTCTTCAGCCGTGGTGTACATATTTAGATGCTCAAACTGAGTGTATGATGTACTTAATAATGTTTGCTGATTATAATCGTTTTAACTCAGTTTCGAGATATTCCAATGATGCATACGGAACTGGTATTTTTGGCTTGACAACTGGTGTTGAAATTTATTTCAGCTTCAAGTTGACTTTCAATTTCGTACGATTGCTTTTCTTTGGTACGGTAACTTTTCTAATTGTTCATATTTACTGTCCAGAAATCAAATATATAATAAAATAAAATTATAAAAAAATATTATCTTCAACGAACTTCACAACAGCAACCTACTTTTTTCTTCGAAGCATCCTTCACTGAAGACCAGCTTGCTCTGCTCGCTTTGCTGACGCTTATGTAAACATAAACATTTTGGCTACAACATCATTTCATGATATTCAAAATTGTCAATAATGCTAAAATACCTTCATTAAATAAGCAGGCAGCATTTTTTTCTTTGCATTTCATTCATTTACTCAGTTTAATATAATTAGTTTTTCTAGCAGTCAAAACATCGGAATCAATCCCGAACCAATCCTCATGCATTTTGGCGCGCGCTTAACGTTGTAACTACCAGAGTTTTAATCCAATTACCATAAAACTTTGTAAGAAAATTTATCACCTTATATACATAAAGACAATTTATTTTAAACCGAGAAATGCTGTAAAACTAAACAGTAGTAGTTCCTGTTGAATTTCAGCTTGAATTTGTTGTTGTGATACTTCTAGAACATTTATTTTAGCGAGGCGTTCTATGCTGCTTTACGATGACATTTCTTGAGTGAATAACTTGAAATTCTCGTCTGCAATATTTTGATGTGCTCTCATTTGGGAACAATGAGTTTATTTTATATAAAAAGGAAATAAAATTAATACAGACAAAAAAACTTAAAATTAATTAAAAATATTTTTGGAAAAAGTCTAGTTTAATGAATCCGCTTAAATTTCAGAAAGTTGCTTAGTACAAGGCATGGCAGAATTATAATTGTATCATGCATACAAGGTAGCATTTTTTTCGTAGATTATAATGGTATTGAAAAAAGGCCACTACGCCCTCTGTGGCCCAAGCAACCTCTTGAAATTCAGCAGGTTCATTAAAGTAGACTAAAGCCATATTTTTTAACATACAAAGATGACGAATAACGATTGTTCACTTTTGTTATTTAGAAGACTTGTTTTACTTAGTGGTGTTTCATAAAATGCTTGCCAAAGCATTAATTTTTTCGCTTTATCCAACAGTTTCTCATTTTTATTTTTAATCGCTCAAAAAAAAATGCACTGCACCATCTATCATTTAAAAGTGACACACACATTTCATGAATAAGCTTAGCTTAACATTACTTTAATTAATTTAACAAACTTAATTAGCTAAATTTGCACTGACTTCATTATTTATATCAAAAAGTTTGCATGTGACACAAACACCTATTCAGTGACTCGTTTTAGTACGCTTTCCAGTTTTGTACTCGACAAGAATTTTCAGTAATTGATTATTGCGTTTAAGCAAAGCATTTGTTTCATCCTGCTTTTCGTTTTGACGCTCCATGAGCTCTTCCAAACAAGCCAGCGAATTGGATGTATGCTTGAGCACGTCCTTAATCTCATGTACATCGGAAGAGAGTTTCTCGACAGCATCAACGATGCGGTTATTGAATTTGAATGATTTAACAATAGGCGGTGCAAACTTCAAACGTTTAGCTTGCGGCCTATATTCAGATGGATCCTCATCGTAGTCTGTGATGGGTGTTGAATCACGTGTTGATCGTCTTTGTTGTTTTTGTTGTTGTTGCTGTTCCCCTGCTTCCGGCGTATATACAAACTCTTGATCACTGTTATAATCATCTGGCAATTCTTCAAGGTCTTCGTTGTTATGTTCTTCATAAGTTAAATCATCAGGGTCGTCATTTTCGAAATGTTTCCAAGTTGTGGTCATGTTACTCGCTTGCATCGCATGCTCCATTTCTTCAGAACTCATAACTTCGAACTGCAAAGCAAAGGATTATAATATAAAACGTACGTTTGAATTGTCTGGAGGTTTTCTTTATATTACTTCAACTTTATTTAAATCATCTGTACCGAATGTAATTACGTCGCTTGAGTTAAGTAAGCTTAGCTGTTTTCTCTTCTCATGTTTTGCGTTAAGGCGACCCCAATTTGCGCGCTATTGAAGTGAGCAATGCGTTATTATTTATTAAAAGATTTATTAAGATATTAATTGCTCTACCTTTTGCCATTCGTCCGATGACAGCACAATGCCTTGGAGACTATTCAGTTCATTGGCTATATTGATCCAAATTTGTTTTTTTAAAGGTTCATCAACACTACCCGTGCGTATCAATGCTTTGTTTTCGATAATTAATTCGAAAAATCGCTCTTCTTGCTCAGCGCTAGGATTTAAATCATCGTACTCTTCGTTTGCCAAGGACTCCTCAGTGAGTGACTCTGTGATGAATTCTTCATCGTAAGTTTTTGAGACATTTTTAGGTATCGCAGGAGCTGCATCGAATTGTACAGAGTATAGAACTTAAATTAAATTGTATGCCAATTTAATTATGGTATTCACAAACCTTTTTTAATCCAACGCTCCAGTTCCTTCTCGTAATCGTCTCCAGCTTGTAAACGCCAGCTCCAATATGCCTGCAGAAAGCTTTTAAGGTGAGTACTTATACAATTAATCATCAGAAGCAAAAACAGATTTGAAACCACAAACCTTTTTCCAACCATCCACGCTCTTAACTGGTCCATTCATTTGATTAAGTGTGTTGGCTATATTACGCCAAATACTCTGCCGTTGTGGCATGTCTTTCTTCTTGAAGTTCTCCTTGTTTGTGTGCACGAGTTTCAGCAACATTGCTGTTTGGTCCCTCGTACGAGGTGATTTCTTTAAAGAACAAGAATGGTAAACATTATATTGGTATTGTACTTCATATTACGAGCTGTTGCGCTTACGCATCGGGGCATTTTTCAAATTACCATGGATCGCCTAATCGTTCGTTTCTCTATCAATTTATCTATTTTATCTTTACACCGCAAAAACCAAAAACTAAAATTTTTATGTTTATTATTACAACACATAAAAATTTTGTTTACAATTTAGTACAGCTGATGATAGAATTACCAGGTACTAAAAATTACGAGTGGTGAACTGTCATTTGAGGCATAAAATGTCAAGACATTGAGAAAAACGGTTCTATGTAAGCAAATATTTTACTTTTACAACAAATGGCTATAAAACATGAAATACTTAACGGATTTGATTAATTTGTGAAATGTATGTGAAAGCAATATATCGCTACCTTAATATAGAAAGGCCCTAACTCAATTTTTTTTTACATTATAGGAGAAGAAAAAAACTTTATAAAAAACAAAGTTCTGCAATTTCTACAGTAAAAAGAATTGTAACATCGCTACATCACTTATAATTTTTAATAAAAAAATTTGTTTACAAAAAATTGGAAACTACAGAACTTCATTTTTTATTAAGTTTTCTCCTTCTCCTATTGACTTAGGACCTTTTGAGATAGGGCCTTTCTATATTAAGGTAGCGATATATATATATATTATCTTTAAAATAATACCTTAACCATTAATATCGGTTGTATACTAAGTAAAATAGAAGACCCTATAAAAAAATGTTCTTAAAAAATAGATAACTTAAACACACATCGATTTTTTTTATTTCGGCCGGTCATTCCTATTTTTATTAAAGGTTTTCCACGAATCCATTGTTAAATTCGCGGCGCCCTGGAAATCGTAGTCTCCCCAAAAGTGGTTGTCATTGCTTGAATTTATTTAATAAGCAAAATGGAGTTCGGAACTTGTTTTAATATATGCTTTGCTTAGTACATAATCAATACAATTCCGATCGAAAAAAATATCAAGTAAATAGCCTTCAACTGTCAAAATAAAGGAACCCTGCCAAGGACGCATTTAGTTTTTGGATAGCATACTTTTAAAGCGCACCCTTTTTTTCATTATAAATCATTATAAATTTTAAAATTTATGAATTAATTTTTGGTGCTATTTTCTTTTCCTATTCCATGCAGAAAAAATCAATTTAAAAATTTGACATATTTTTTGCTTTGAAAATTTTGATTTAGCTTAAAGTGTGGATTTACCGTAAGTTTACATTACAAATGAGCACTCTCTCGTTCGTGAAAGAAACGCGCAACAATAATTTTTGATATGAAAAATTGTATTGCTTATTGGGTCCCACACGAACGAGAGTGCTGCTTTCGGAATACATAAACATGCGATTGGCTTTTTCGTTAATTCTCTTTTTTTTTATTGCGGTGGAACATCTTTATATTATAAGACCTTCAGTTATTTTTTTTTTTACTGACATGATTGACTGGCCCGACTCTGCCCAAACCTATATGTTAGTTAATATGTTTTGTAACAGTTCGCATCTTTTTATTTTGTAATAACAGTTGTGGATGTTCTTGTATTTGTCTGAACCAACAAAAAGAAGAAAACTGCTTCACTTTTGTGGAACTACACCCCTTCATTATCTCTTAGTTATTTGCTATTTATAGTACCTGGTAGTTATATCATGGAACAGCCGAGAAAAAAGTTCTGTTCTATTTCCTAAATATTCCACATTAAATGTTTGCAATATTGCCATATTAAATAACAATTTTAATATTTTACACCGTAAAATAACTTCCTTTAATATGTTACCCAGAAGGAAAGTGTGACATTTTTGGGAACCCTGAATTCTTCATTGGGAATAGAGAACAAAGGCTTCATGATGAATACAAGTATCTTGGAATCAAAATATATATTTTTTATTAACTACAAAAAAGTAACACGCTCTTTTATCTTTATTTTTCACATTAGTGATTAACATTAGAGATATATGCTTCACTAATGACTTTTGCTTTGGGTTTTACGGAATGGTAATTTTTGTAACGCAGTGTAAAATATTTCATGATTTTTTTACTCGACGAGTTTTTTAACTTTACAAAAAAATTATGTAGAACAAAATATGCATACAATTAGTCACAGAATACGCATGAATATTTAGTATAATTGTTTGTAAAGTTGATCCTTTCGAGTAATAAATTATGGAAGTAATTTTTTTTTCACTGTTTTACAAAAATGGGCATTGCAGAAACACCAAAGCAAAAAATCAATGAGGATTTAAAAAACTGGATTCTAGTGATTATTTGACAATACAAGAACATAAGCAACAACAAAATTGACTTTGAAATAAGAAATAAGGGGAAAGTCAAATATTTTTGAAACACAAAAATAATCGGCCTTTTGAAGATTTTTATGTAAGTTTTTTATTCATGCCAGATTCTATTTTGATTTTCGAATTTGGCTATTTTTTGTGTAATGCACTCGCATTAGTTTGACTAATTTCTTTGGAATTAAATTAGTCTTTTTTGTATTAGAATTCTACACTTAAATGTGCGTGCACAAAATTCTCGCTTTATACATGAAGGGAGAAACAAATCGAGAAATTTGGAAATTTATGAATTTTCGTTTTTTTGCTTTTTTTTAAGCTTAACCTCTTAAGAATATCTGCTGAAAACCGCATGAAAAATTCGAAACAATAACCGAGTTATTCATTCATTCATTGCTCAACTTTCCAATGCGTTTTTAAAGAAATCATGTTTGGAAGTCGGTGCGCAAGATATCTCGAAAACTAATGAATCGATTGCAATTATTTTTTTTGTGTGGTTTTTTTTTAATCAGTTTTAATAGTTTTTTTTTAATTAGTGAAAAAATGTCGTATTTTTCTCTAAAAATCACTATGTAAATTCAAATGTCACCCATTTTGTCAAAAATCTATATTTTCCAAATCGCCCATGGCAAAGTCTAGATTATACTGTCCAGTTAAATAACCTTTTTGGTTTTTTATTTTTGATGATTACAGATGAGTGCGTACCGCGAAGGGCCATTTATTTGCGGTGTTTCACGGGCCACAGGATTACTCTGCGAATATTCGATATTTTTCAATAAAAAAAAATTGACATATTCTTAAAAATGTGTATTATCATTTATAAAAGAATCCAAGAAGGTTTGATTACTGCCATAGGTTTCCTTTAAAAAAGTCCAGAAAAATTGCGTTTTTTCGCGCTTGTCGGTGCGTTGTCCCCTTTAATGGATTTTTAATAGTGACCGGCCGTATATTCGGACTCGGCAACTTTTTGACCTGTTTGTTAGTTACGGCTATTCGACCCCAATATGGCCAATAACGAAACTTCAAAATTCCATACAAAATCTGAACTTTTGTCGTATGTCAATACTCGGGAGATAAAATGTAATAAAATTTAAAGTATGCAATAAGTTTAATATTCAAGTAGAAGTTATTTTAAGTAAAACTTTTTTATTCTTATGTACATGAAATGGTATGTTTTCTGTGTACATTTAATAAAAACAAAAAAGGCATTCTTAAGAAATTTAGTTTTCAGTTTCGGTTTTGGCAGAATATTGCAACAAGGACTGAATTTCGGCTTAAAAAAAAACTCAGGCACTAGTTAATAACCTTTTTTTTTCTTATATATTATAAACAACTATTTTCTATACTTTTAGTTATGTTATATTAATAAACACATTACCAATTGAACATTTTCCAAAGCATCATCTATAATATCGTTCATTCCATCCATATTCCGAATAAATTTTGCAACATATAAATCTTCCTCTGTAAGTTCCATGTATTCTGGTATTTTTATCGTTCCTATTTGGAAATTTATATGTGATAATTGAAAATTTTGGGGAAAAAGTCAGATTAAGTTAATGTTTTTTATTTTCTACCTACAAAGTTAACAATTCTTTAGAAAAATTTATTATTTCAATTTAAACGTATGAAAAATTTAGACGTATGAAAAATTGTTACCTGGGACGTTATAGGCCTCATGACGTCGTAATATTTTATTTTTAACTTTCATTTTGAGGTCATACCAATGCTAAAATCAGAAGAAATGTTTTGAAACTGATTAGTAGATATAATTTTTTATTAGTTTGTGCATAATGTCACCGTACATCCCTCTTTAATTTAAAGAATATTGCTCCGCTGTTCCCAGTAAAAGCTTTATGGACAGCAAAACTCGTTTATAAATGCGTTTATAAATGTTGATGCGGAAAATTAACTGTTGGACTTATTTATATTTATTTTTAATAATTATGCTCAAGAAATAATTTTTACATGGTGTAATTGATTGCATTTAGAATATGATTAAAAAATTGAATGAGTAGGAAATGGTAGGGTGAAATTTTTTTTATATTTTATAACAATTGACTGTAGTCATAAAAATTTACATTTCAAGAAATATATGTGTTTGAAATTAATCGAGTACAAGCTCGCCAGCTAAGCGCAGCGGTGGATCTAGTTTATACTCTTGGGAGGCAGAACCATTAAAAGTCATGCGAACTTCATCGAAATGTTATGTCATTAATGGGATTTTGTTAAAGATATCTTTGAAAAAAATCAGATAGAACTAATTTAAATAGGTAAAACCAGCTAAGGTGAATTTATTTCAATGGACAGATTGAAAATGAAAGGTGCGGTAAGCTTCGGGAATTTTAAGTCTATTAAATGAATTTACCTGATGATTTAAAATTGTTTATTACGATTATATTATGATGCCAAATACAAACGATATGTAGTTATCTGAGTGCAGTTTGGATAAAGAAGAATGTAACGAAAATAAAAGTTATGAACAGCCTTGAACTTTAATATTACGAAAAAATCTTCAAGAGATACTTCATTAAAAATTTTGAAACAATTCTTTTTTTGTAAATTGTGAACATTTTTTACCATATATTTTATTTCTTATAATCTACTGTTTGTACCATAGTAAAACAATCCGGAGGTTTTGCATTTTTTATAGCTTTGTACCCATACGCAAAAGTTTTTAAGTGTTTGAAAGTTTCCACTATATTTTACTCGCAAATATTCCCGTACTCTAAACAGTATTAAAAAAGATTATAATTGAAATTATTTTCCCTTCACGATAGGTCACAATTTTTTACTCGAGAAATTCGGTCGAGTAAAATGTGGTAGAAGAAGAAAACTAAAAGTTTTCAGCATCAAAACATAAATTGCTTTTGATTTGATCTTTTTTTATTTTTTTTGCAATTTTTACTGAAAGCGTTTCCGTACTTTTTGCCTTTTATACTCTTCTAATAGGTATTTTTACTTACTCTCTAAAATTGCGCCTTGAACTAGGCTTTACATTACAAATTACAAAGTCGTAATTTGAATGTTATAAACTCAATATCATATAGAAATTGCGACAAAAATTTAACGATACTTATTAATTTGAAATACGCAAACATATTTATAATGATAGATTTGATGAAATTTAAGCTTATATGGTATAAAAATTATTAAAATTTTTAGAAATTTGATTTTGTTAATTAAAATTTTAAGAAAACCCATAAAATTGTCCGCTATTAAAAACCTAATAAAGATCAATATTTTATGTACCTCAAATAGATGATATGATACAAGTAAATTTTTATATTGATTAATTGGCTTCTGTTCTGCTCACGGGGTTTAGAATGCCCATCAATATTTTAGTCGCACTAATTTTGTATTCAATTCTGGTTAAGCATGAATTTTTCTTATCAAGTTTATTTCAAGCCTGTCTCCATTTCTTTTTACTGTGTTGTCATATTGTGAAGAATTATGATTAAAAAAATTACCAATTCAGCCCTTGAAAGGACTTTGACCGAGCTTTTTATGATCAGTTGTGTTGTGCGTGTTGCGAAATGTTTGAACACAAATGATCGAGAACTGGACCTACAAGCTTTTACCTCAACCAAAATGAAAATCGTGATAAACGTGTAATTATTGGGAAATACATCAAAAACGGCGCATTTTTTGCTAAAGTGGGGGCATTATTGTGAAAAATTGGTACAATTAATTTCATTCAGAGTTTTCATTGCTAGCCACTTCTTTTCCCCATCTCTCTGGTAATTTACGCAATTCGTTTTCAAAAAAAGGACGCCTTTTGAAGCTATCCACGAATCGATCCATTTTTTGGCATCTTCATAAGAACGGAAGTGCTGCTCAGCCAGGTCAGGGGTCATCGATTCAGCGTTTCCAAGTATGTTTTGACTAGCCTTGCCACATTTGGTCGAACATTGTCATGCTTTTCGACGTCTTCAGATCGTACGTCACCTAATTTCCATGCTTTTGGATCATTCCCAATGCTTACAGACGCCTGCAAGCATGGTTGCTTGTAAAGCAAAATGGTTGCTTGAGTAATGGTTGCTTGGGTCTTCATCGAGTAATGCCTCAAAAAACCCCCATCTTCGAACTTTTTCGGCTCACCTGGGGCCCTACTCTCTATTGAGATACGACAAAAAAAATCGCAAAATTAATTTCATTGTACGGATTTGCGTTCGCAACGCATTTCATTTTCGCATCACATTGATTGGGGCATCGCAATACACAGTATAGTCCCTGGACGTTCTTTGTCATCGATGACGAAATCAACACTTCTGCAACGCGCGAACCTCTCCTGGCACGTTCTACTCGACGGAACATATTCAGGGTATGCTTCGAGGAGCAAACGATGTGCTTCGGATGCATTTTTGCATAAATTAAACGAATGAAGTATAAAATTAAAATATAAATTAAGTTTAATTTATATTAAAGGCAAAAAAAAATCAAGCCCTGCTTTGAGAAAAAATTAATGGTCATTTTAATTTTGCATATCACAGATTCAAATTTGCATTACAATCTAAGCTAGTTTATTTTTGAGTGTAGTTTCATTTCCAATTTCGTTCCGCAATCTTTTATAGTGGCTTTTGAAGATAATTTAATATTTTTCTAGTTAATCTTTCAATTAATAACGCTTTTTGCTGTTTTCATCCTAATTTTGACCACATAAACTTTACTACATACCCGTTTGTACTGATTTATGGATCTCTCGCGTACTCCAGGCATAGCATTACATTGTTCTGTAATATTTCGCCAAACCTGTGCCTTAGCACCGTTGCTCTTATCCTTGTTGAATACGTCTGATGATCTTATGAGCTCAATCATTAAGGATGTCTGTTCACGATACATGATAGCACCAAAAACGTAACTAAATATTTACAAACTCTGCACTTTTGATATATAATCTCCGATTTTTAATAATCAACACAACAAACTGTCGCATTAGGAACTAGGAATGAGATTAAACTGTCACTTCTTCCATTTTCCCAATTGTTCTATAAATAAATAAGAGCAATGTTGCAAATTAAGTACTTTTGTACCATTATGTGTACTTTTTGTTTTTTGAGTACGAAAAGTTGTTTATTATCGTCTTAAAGGACACTTTTTGAAAGAATTTCATATAATTTGAAGAAATTCTTAGAATAAGCATAATCGGGAAAATGGGTCTCAATTATGTTCAAGAGTCATCTTTCCTCATTTATTAATTTAAACTGTGCCTGAATGTTCTTTGCCGACAAATAGTGCAAACATAATGGAGGAATATCACTTGAACCGTTCCAAAATTTGGAATATTTTTTAAAATTGAACCATTCCAAAATTTAGAATATTTTGGAATGGTTCAATGTGCCACTACGTAAAACAACTCCACACCGTGATATTCCTTCATTATGTTTGCACTATTTGTAGGCAAAGAACATTCCGGCACGGTTCAAATTTATAACGGAACCCAAAAATTAAATTGCATACAACTATTTATTGATTTCAAAAGTTTTTTTTTCTGTTCAACAAGAAATAGTTAAAAAAAAATTAAATTTATATTGTTATTGCTCTTTATGAGTGCATTAAAATTTAAGAAATCAAAAAATGCACTCGTTTGTGTTTTCTACAGTATGCATGTCATTCAGTTGCCATGTTCATACGATATAATTGCGTAAAATTGTATAATAATTTAAAATCGATTTATTTAATTTTGTACATTAATTACGACCTTTTTCATAAGTTTCATGTTATGTGTTTTTATAACTCTAATAATTATTGAATTATAAGGAATTATATTTTTCGAACTCAAGGTCTATGTTGCTTTCTAAAGAAAACAACCAACTAGTCTAGTCTGCTCTGCGATTACTACTCTATGCATGGTATTGCTGTTGTTGTTGTTGGTAATTTATTAGAAACTTATTTAGTAATGCTAAACTCTGTCAAACGCCTCTGCAAAATCTGTTAAAACTACGTCTATCTGTTAACCCTCCTCAAATTGGTTTCTTAGAAAGCTTGAAAAAAGTGTTAAATTACACTTAAACAATACACAATCACTTACACAAAAACAATAAATATTATCTTATGGCAAATAATGATGGCTTAAGAATGATTTAACAATAAAATAAAAACACTTCAAACAAAATGCATTAAATGTACTTGTGCAAAAATATAAAGGGTATTCATGCTAAGCGGCTAGCTGTTAAATATATACAGGGTGTCCCGCAATTGAGTACAACTATTTACGAAGGTGAAAGGTTATGTAGAGCTGAGCAAAAAACCGTATAGAAGGTGGTGGGGGTCTATTTCCACATTCTTAGGCGCTACAGAGTTAATTAATATTTCATGACTTTGATACTCGTTATTGTTTCTAGCAGAAAAACTAACTTACATTAAACTTATTTTTATAACTCATTTTAAAGACAATGAAATCACAATTCCAACGGTATACCTTACCTGCTTAGTCGTTACCGAGCTGTGCTCTTGTGAAGATGAAATCAATCGGTTGAAACTACCAAATTTCATCTTTGAGTGCAAATTTCTCAGAATTTTACGCATTAAATGAAATTTATTTTTTTGAGTAATTTTGTAACCTGTTCAATTCTCTTTTTAATGACACCAAAAACATAAACATATCTTTAAAAACAAAAAAGTTTGCTGTACTAAAAAAACTATACTTATAAGAAAATAATGATAAATACTGACATTACAATTAGTTATGCAGAGGATAATATCATTGTTTTCTAATAAGTATAGTTTTTTTAGTTCAGCCAATTTTTTTATTTTTTAAGATATGTTTATGTTTTTGGTGTCATTGAAAAGAAAATTGAATAAATAATAAAAATGCCACTAAAAAAAATTCATTTATAACGCGAAATTCTGAGAAATTTGCAGTCAAAATTGAAATTTGGTAGTTTCAATCGATTGATATCATCTTCACACGTGCACAGCTCGGTAACATTTAAGTTGTTGGGGTTTGTTGATATGCCGTTAGAAAGGTGATTTTATTGCCTTCATATTGAGCTATCAAAATAAGTTTTATGTAAGTTAGTTTTTCTGCTAGAAACAATAACGTAAACTAAAGTCATGAAATATTAATTAACCCTGTAGCTCCTAAGAATGTGAAAAGGCACCACCCCCCTCCCATACGATTTTTTGCTCAGCTCAACATAACCTTTCAGCTCCGTTAATAGTTTCACTGAATTGCGGGACACCCTGTATAATGGCAATAAGTTCTTTTTATTAGGCAGGTTGCATGAAAGCCCCCTAAAAACCTTGATGGATTTGTTACATGTTTAGATAAACAGAAGCAGTAAACCTTCGGCTTAAGTCTATTTTAATGAACCTGCTAAATTTGCTTGAGGGATTGTTTGAGCCACAAGGGGGATAGTGGCTTTTTTTCTCAATATCGTTTTAATCTGCGAAAAAAAATGTTTCCTTTTACGCAAGATACAATTATAATTCTGACACGTCTTGTACTAAGACACTTTTTGAAATTTTAGCGGATTCATTGAACTAGACTTGTTCCAAACCTTTTTCTGTAAGTTGAAATTAGAATGCTTAATTTCTGCCTTCTGATTGGATAAAACCACAATTTTTATTTAATAATCCTTGCAATACATTACAACTAAATCAGCTGATTGCTCATTAAAGTTTGTCTGTTCGATAGCGCATCTAAATTATAGAGTAAATATAATTGCTTTGAGCAAAAGCTTCTCAAATTTTGACAGTTCTTGTACAATAAGTTCCCGGTGTACAATTATCAACAGTTGACGGTTAAATTTTTGATATTCCCTTTTAAGGTTGACGCTTCAGTTTACACAGATCAAGAGTTGATGATCAATTCTTGTCATGCTTTGCAAGTTGACGAAATGAAAAATGAAAGAACAAAAGCATATTGCGGAAAAGTTGCCGGTACGTTCAATTCTGTTTTTTCCCCTTTCCTCGTAAGCCGCTCATCCAGGAATTTAAGAGGTGGCCGTCAACCGGTGACGTGTGTAAGCCGGTACTAAGCTTATGCGGTTAATACTTTTCATAAGGGTCTTGCCAATTTGCCTAAATACCATTATAGAAAATTTTGTACTTAAAAATATAAGAGTTATCTGAAAGGTAAAATTGCGAACCAGGCAACACTGACCATTGACATTCGCAGTCAGCTGTTTTTGTAATTGCTATTACGAACAGCAAAAAAAAAGGTGAAAACAAATAAAAAAATTTTCCTTTTTTATTTTAGATACAGTCACAGGATATACAAATAATTGAAAATCAATAAATAAAAAAGTGAAGAAAGTTGGTCACATATTTTGTTTTCAGAAGTGGTGATAAAGTGCAGAAAAATATGGACACAAATATTGAAAATGCTTTAATTCAGAAACAAACACTTAGTCCAGGAAACAAATACATTCCACTGCGGTCGGGTACCAGGGTAGGTGGTGTCGTATCTATGGTGAACATAAGCAATGAAATAGTTCTTTATCATTAAGGTCAAATTTCATTTTCAAACACGTAAAGTCAGCGATGGCACCGTGCTGGATGACAGTCGCGAGATGGGGAATCCCATGGAGCTGGTGTTGGGCAAAAAGTTCAAGTTGGAAGTTTGGGAGGTGATCGTACAGAAAATGGCGCTGAATGAGGTGGCCAAATTTACGGTGGACAAAACGGTAGCAGCTGAAATATGCGCCAATATTTTATTTTAATTTTTTTTTAAATTTCACAGCTAGTAGCACAGTATCCGTTCATATCAAAGACACTGCGTGATGTTGGCAAAGGACCAGGAGAACGTCGGCACTGCTGCGGCATGACGTTGCAAAACGAAGGCATAGGCTATAAGGATCTGGATGATTTGTTTAATAATCCTAGCGACTTGGAGTTCATCATTGAATTGTTCTCCATCGAAATGCCTGAAGATTACAAAAAAGATCGTTGGCAAATGAACGACGATGAGAAGATGAAGGCCATTAAAGAGCTGCGTGAACGTGGCAACCAGCTGTACAAAGCTAATGAGTACGCACAGGCAGAAGAATGCTACCGAGAATCGGTGGGCATTGTGGAGCAGCTCATGCTTAAGTAAATTAAAAAGGGGAAAATATTTGCTCAGATAGTAATTTATAGCATTTTTTTTTAACTTTATTTAGAGAGAAGCCACATGATACGGAGTGGTTCGAGTTGGCTGCCCTCAAAGTGCCTCTGTTGCTGAACTATGCGCAGTGTCGACTGCTGGATGGCGACTACTACGCCGTCATAGAACATTGCAACGAAGTGCTGAAGTTAGATCCCTCCAATATTAAGGCGTTATTTAGACGTGGCAAAGCGCACGCTGGTGCCTGGAACCCAATTGAGGCGCGTGAAGATTTCTTTCGTGCAGCAGCATTGGACAAAACATTACAAGCTGCTGTAGCCAAAGAGCTAAAAGCACTTGAAGAAGAACAGCGTTTGCGTGATGTCCAGGATAAACTGAAGTTGCAGAAATTATTTTAGCCGATATAATTAGCTTAAAGTGTTGGATTGTATGTCGTTTTGTACTTTGTGTATTTATAGTAAAATCTTTATTTTCCCTTTCACTCATCCCCCACCACAACTAAACGAATTTAATTATTTTTGATTAAACTCAAACGTTAGTAATTTGATTTAAAATATTTCAATAATCATTGAAACTGCTTTATATTTGCTTTTCATAGTTTATAGATAACTCATGGACAAACTTATATTAAATAGATTAAAATTTATTTCTTAGTATTAATTAATCAGTTATTCTAACATCAATTTTTATATTAAATAATAAATAAAAAGAATAAAATACAACAAAACTTAAAAAAAAAATTGCTGTCCCTAATTAAAGTCAAGTTCTTAGGAAACGCTGCCTAGTTTGCAGAGACAGTTAAAAAATTCGCAAAACAGGAAAAGCGCGCTCTTCATAAAAAAAACTTCTAAACAATCTAAAGACAGTTTTTTAACACAACTACAATCTCTTCAACTGACCCTCGATGACGACTACCTCGTCACCATGTGCTGCTGTTGTCTTGTTATCATCATCTGTCCGCCAAAGAAATGGTTCCAGTCTATCTTCCACATCTAGAAAATTATTTATTGTCTCCAAACTCTGCAGGTTATCGTTGAGCAGTGAATTACAGCGACTTAACTGCTGCGAAACCTGTCGAATCTTGGCAAATTGCTCTGCATAGGAGGCGTATGTCTTCTGCATGTCCACAAACGAAGCGAACAGCGTAGTTATTGTATTGCTTACCATTTTTGTACGTTCGACCAGCTTATTTTGATCGGTGGCTATTTGCGTGGCACACTCGTTGTAGTGTGTCTGCATGCGAGCGCAAATATTGTGTAGATGCATCGACGGCAGGCGTTCCAATATTTCGGGATCTCTGGTATGTGACGCCGAAGTAACCGTATGTCGTATTACGGGCAAGAATTGTGGTACACTACGCAGACGTGCCAAGTCGGGATCCAATTCCAGCTCATTGTCCTTGGTACCAGGCTTTACGATGACAATGTTGTGGTTAGATGTGCTCTGCGGTCTTTTTGGTTTGGAACCGCCCGGATAGGATTTACGTGCCGCAGCATTACGTGCTGAATTACTGCTGCCGTAAAGTAGACTGCTTGAATTTTTGTTACGAAGTTTTGGCGAATCACCGATGGGTCGATCTGTGTATGAGACGTAGGGCGGCTGATCGGAACAGACACTAAGCGGTGGGGAAGGCGCTCGACCGAGTTCCGAGGTGGTCGGAGAGTTGGTGTCTGTCTTGGATGTCGAGCTGGTAGCTGTATTTTGCCGCAAAACATTGCGGCGCTTAACATTGTTGCTGGGTGTGGCTGTGCTGCTGCTCTTAGTGGAGCTAGTGGCTCTGCGATTTCTCTCGAAAAATTCGCGTCCATTAAAATCGGCCCGTTGTTGTGAGTGCTCGGCACCCATATCAATAACTTTATTATCTTAATGCTCAGAGCATCCAACTTTGAAAAACCAATTTATTGATTTTTTTTCTTAAATTATTTTACAATTTAGGTGCTGCTGAAGTTGAACTTTAACAACGTAAAGCCGCTTATTTTGTTTATATGCGATTATTCCTGCTTATCTAAAAATTAGTTTATTTGCACAAAAAGTATAATTTTTCACCGTTTTTTAAATGATTTAATTTTTTGAACAGCTGATTTCTTCGTTGTAAACAGAAATAAGAAACGTCAGAGTCAAGTTTAAGATTTGGCCCTCTACCGGCTGCTAGTACAATCATCCGATATGCTATATCTTGAACATTCACAATGAACATTTAACAGCTTGAAACAACTTCTCTAAAACAATTCTACACTAGGCGAAAAAATTATTTTAGATAATGATGTATCGTATTTAGATTACAGTTACACGTTTTTAATTAATATGTTTTTGATTTAAATATGCGCAAATTTGAAATAGAATATAGCACCTTATTATTATATTGGTAGTAGACATACTTCTAACAGCATTATTTTCGTTTCGCGATTAACCTGCAATGAATCTATAATTCCTAAATTGCAAGAATATAATATTATAAAATAAATTAAAAAATAAAAAAAAATAATATAAGTGTCCTCCCCGTTTATACCAGGACAAAAAAATTATCGTGTACAGTTAACAATCAAACTTGAGAAAATCGTTTGCTAAATGTTTTACGCAATGTTTTACGCAATGTTTTACGTTTTTGTGATAAAAATCAAAAAAATTTTGATATAAAAATATGATTTTAATATTTAAAAGTGTGTATTTTCAAATCACAATCAATGCATATTTTAAAATTTTGCTTGAATTCTAAAAAAAAAGAAATGGCCAGTTCAGCCCTTGAAACGGCTTTGACCGAGCTTCTTATGATCAATTGTGTTGTGAACACAAATGATGAAAACGCAAATGATCGAGAACTGGACCTACAAGTTTTATGCCTACTCCGAATGGCTTATCAAGAAGCTTTTCATGGCAGTTTTTACTCTCTGAGGTTTGCCATTGTCTGCAGAGAGGTGACGGCCGAACAGAAAAATTAATTAATTGATAAAACTTTCAGTGTCAGGTGGGAATTGAACCAGGGTTCTCTGGCTTATGGGCCAAGCTCTCTACCCACTGCGCCACGGCCGCCACTGTGAATACTAAAATAGTCAACTTTAAAACAAAATTTTTTATTTTAGTCTTAAAAGTGAAACAATTTTATTCTAACAATGACCAATTTTAGAATGAAAATTAAATTCCTGCTCTCAATAAAAATATCATTTGTAGTTCAAAGAAACTTTACCCTACTTTTGTTTCTGTTGAATTTTAATGTAACGTTTTTATTTTTAATTTTACGTTGTTTTTATTCTTGGTGTAAGAAAAATTAGAATCCTCACTTCAGCCTACAGGCATGCTGCACAGGCCAGTATACTGGCCCTATAGTTTGAAAAACTCAATACATTCACACTTTTTTACAAATACACTCACACTGTATTCACTTTCACGGCACTTTCATCGCTACTAGCAACGAAATTTTTTTCACTTTTATTCACTTTTATTTGCAACTTTTCACATTTGTTTCATTTGCTTTGTAAATGTAAACAAGTTATCAGTGTTGCTTCCTGTACGAAATAGAGGAAAACCCGAAATAAAGTACGAAATCGAGGGAAAACCCGAAATTAATCCACCAAAAGTAATTAAAAACAACAATGATATCCCCCTTTTTGACATACACTAGCCGCTGCTGTCAAAATCCACTGGCTTCGTGGAAATTTCGTTGCTAGTAGCGATGAAAGTGCCGTGAAAGTGAATCCAGTGTGAGTGTATTTGTTAAAAAGTGTGAATGTATTGAGTTTTTCGAACTACAGGGCCAGTATACTGGCCTGTGTAGCATGCCTGTTACAAATTCTGTACAGTTTGAAGAATCGCAAGCAAGCGCTCAGCTTTGTCCGGTCATGAAAGACACATCACGCATGATTAATGAAGCAGCAAGTAACAAGATGGGTTTTATTTTTTAAATAATAAAAATAATGAATAATAAATATAATAATGTTTCTTTATGGTACATTACTCTATTGTGACGCCTCAATCGGGGGTCTTATTTCACAAAGCTTTAAAAATTCTTTGTTTTTGCTGATTGTAAAAAACTATAAGTAAGTTTATTAAGAAAACTTGTTCTAAAACTTTTCAACACCAATTCTAATTCTAATGCACACATTGTCAATTGAAATTTAGTAAAGATCATTTAAAATGCAAAAACTTCATTTGAAATTTAGAAAACATTGATTGAAATTCAAAAATTCATTAAAAATTTAGGAAAAACATTTTAAATTCAGAATTTTTTTTTAAAGGAATAGATTATATTTTTGCTTAGAAATTAAGTTTGGAAAAGATGAATTAAAATTCATATATTCCATTTGAAACTGAGAAAACATGGATTGAAAACATCTATTGGAATTTAGAAATTCAAATATGTCTCATATACATAAAAACATAATTTGAGCAATCAAATTAAAAACAGTGAAATTCAAAAAAAGTTAAATATTTCACTTCACTTTGCTGCAAATAGTTACAATAGTGATCATCAAGGTAGCCAATCTTAAAAGTGTGGGTACGGATTCCAAAAATAAATTCTCCAATTTGTTTGCATTTCAGCCCAAATGTGAAGCACACATTAATGGGGAAGGCCATTGATCATTAATTTTTACTCTTTTTGATGTTTCAAGCACCCTGATTAAGCGAATATGAAGCCCTCGTGATGCAGGTGACTGCCCATATTAGAACGGCCCCAGGAATATTTCAAATGCAATTTCATAATTGATCTTTTCTATATTTGAAATTTGATATTTTCGGAAAAGTAAAATGATATTTTCTTAATTTGAAATAGAATTTCTGAATTTTTATTAATCTTTTCTGATATTCTAATGGGATTTTTGAATTTGGAATTTTCTTCGATTGATTTTTTGTGAATGTGCAATTTAAATGGTGTAGTTAAAAATAAACAAGCCACAAAATCATTTTATGTATGTATATTAAAATTGTGGATTGGAATAGTTCTGCGCTTTTCTGTTTCCACAGCACACCTTAACGACGATTGTTGATGCCGTTAACTAGCGAAAATTTAAATTTTCTATGAACGTCAATGAAATGCCCGATAGCAACAGCGATTATTATCGTTAACTTTTTCGTAAGCCAGCTACTGATCTACACCACCGCTTCTTCATAAGAATATTTTTATAGTTACACATTCATGTCTAATCTTATTACATGAAGTACGGCTTTGTTACATATATTGATAAATTTATAGATTTACTTCATTATTCTCTTTTCTATTGTATGCTACTAACATGATTGAATTATAAGGTTGTCGCAAGTGTGAGAGCGAGTACCCATAATTGTCAAATCGAAGTTGACAGCTCATAGAAAATCTATAAACGCTCTCTTTTTTCACGCGTTCTTTTTTCGTATTCATTAGCAAAATTGGCTGATTTTGACAATTAGAGGTACTGAGAAGAGAGTGCGATCAGCCCTGCGACAACCTTATACTAATTCAACCA
The DNA here is from genome assembly GCA_914767935.1 of Coremacera marginata. NCBI lineage: Eukaryota > Metazoa > Arthropoda > Insecta > Diptera > Sciomyzidae > Coremacera > Coremacera marginata. Next base: position 40,545,599 of record OU612046.1, on the reverse strand, counting down.
TGGTTACTCAGAGTTTCTACATGCTGCTCTAAAGATATCTGCGCTTAGCGCTACAAACAATATAGATAAGTTGTTAATTTTTTAGTGACGTTGAAGTCCAAAATATTGATAATCAAATTAATTCGTATGAGTATATTTTTCGCAGCTATGAGTTGACAGTTTACATTAACTGGCGAGCAACATCTGATATTAGTTGGTCTTAAAGCAGTGCCAGATAAATACATACCGAACAAACACGAAACTGTTTTTATTGTACAATAATAAAAGGGGCTTTTATTTATAAAAAGTGAAAGTAAAAATGGCAAGTGCAAAAATAAAAATTATTTAAAGCTGAAATTGAAGAACTCATTCATGATAAAATTTGTTCTGAAAATCGCAAAAAACAAAACCTGTAGTTATGAGATAAGAAGTTGCACCGACAACTGATAATGTTTAATTTTTGCAACAAATCCAAAAAAAAATTCTTTGGTCTAACAATTGTATTTACAATAAGAATTCAGTACCGATGTGTCTGGAAGATTTAAAGGTTTTAAAAAGTTTTGCTTACAAAAAAGTGAAACATGTTCCTTGGTGTGACTTTCTGCTTAATTTTGGTTTTAAGTTTTTCACCATTTATACAAACCATTTCGATAAATGATAACCTTTGCGTATATAACTTTCATTTGGTATGTTTGCCTTATACGGCGTGTTTCAACAAAAAGTTGCATTTTAAATTTCGCGTCATTTTAAATTTGTATTTTTTCAACTGCCGTATTTTTTCAAACATCCATATCGAATTTGGATTATGATTTGCAGTGCAAAATATTAAATTCTCAGCTAGATGACGTTGAGAACATATTAGGAGCTGGATTTTGTTTTGTATGAAAATCGGATTTAGAAGATGAAAAAAGCGCATGTTATGTTTATCTACTCATCGGAAAAAGAAGCACTCCGAAGGCCTCTTAAAGTGCTTGCAAGTCAGTTGAAAGCACTGAATCCACGTATGACTAGTGTTGGGAACAATCGAGTGATTTCAACTATCGATAATTAGTAACTAAATGATTTAAGCTATCGAATGATTTTTTTCACTCATTCACTCATTTGATTTTTGAAGTTGGTATTAAGCCTATCAAGTAATTTTTGATATAACTCGTTACTGAGTTGATTTTGACTGACGAATGATATTTTTTTTATTGATTTACTAATTTAACTTAATAAAGGGCTAATTAATAAAAATAACATTAATAAATTTGTATGTCAGTCAACAGATGTTTGCAAAAACAAAAAATTTCTATATAATTTATTTTTAAGGGGCTGTTCATAACTTTCGTAACATGTTTTTGGCCTATATATATTAGAATTGTATTTTGTGCAGTGGTGGGACTAATCAAATATTTATATGAGTAAGCCAATTCGATATTTGATATAAACCATTACTTGTTTGCGACTAATCAAAGGTTTTTATGAGTGAATCACTCTTAACTATTGAATAAATGAATATTTTGAAACTATCGAATAACTTAAAATTTTTTATTCGATATTTCTCATCACTACGCATGACACACCATTGAAATTTTAACATTGCATATCATTAGGTCTGTTTCCGTAATCACTTCAAGTAACTTGAAGTTACTCTCAATTACTCGAACTTTACTTGAAAAATTTCTTCGAGCACGAATTTCGAGCTTCAAACAGCTGATTGTTAAAGTAAAATATTTAATTGATGTGCTGTGTGTTGTAAAAAAACAAAAAAGAAAATTAATAAAAATAACGTTGAAATATGCAAAATTAACGGAAATGGAAGTGTTGATCTTTTAAATATACTGCTACCACACTCAAAGGAAAAACCTTGACATAAACTTTTGTTGGCTCTATACTGACAAAAAATTTATCAACTCAACCTAGAGTCTTGCCGAAACGAACAATGTTTTCCATAGAGTCAACAAAAGTTTTTGCCAATTTGTTTCTCTTGTGTGCAGATGCTTCCAGCTCATCTAAGAGTATTTTAATTTTGCATTTTTTAAATATACCCACCAATTAAATTTTTATTAAATTTCAATTATCAGCTGTAGTGATGGAAACTTACTTGAAGCAGTTCCGTACTTTTTGACAAGTTTTCTCACTTTGAACGCTAATCAAATTACTCTCTATTACTTGAACTTTACTCGAAGTTTATTTAAAGTGAGTACGGAAACAGACCTATTGAAGAAAAAGCACTTCAATTTTACTTAAATTATTTGAAGAGGTCTATCTTGGAAAACTTTGGGTCAGCAATTCGTTGCATTCTTTTTAGTTTTGCCTATGGCAGAATTATATAATAGGGCTGAGAATGCTTGTGTGCTCACACCAGAGAAACACTACCAGCAAACATTCTCTATGTCCAGTATATGGCCATTGCACGGTGCAAGAATAGGAAATATGCAATCGGGCCAATGTTGTAGCATTTTTTTCCATTTTACATCTTTCTCTCCGAGTCAGCCCTACCATGGTTGAATTATAAGGTTGTCGCAGGGCTGATCGTATTTTCTTCTCAGTACCCATAATTGTCCAAATCAGCAAATTTTGCGAATGAATACGAAAGAAAAACAGATTAAAAAAGGTAGTATTTGAAGATTTTTATGAGCCGTCAACTTCGATTTGACAATTATGGGTACTCGCTCTCTCCCTTGCGACAACCTTATAATTCTGCCATGGTTTTGGTTGCCTCAAAAAGAGAGCTACAGAGAAGGAGAGAGAGAGAGAGAGAAAAAGTGATTGAGAGATGTTTTTGATTTCATCCAAAATATGGATTAGAACTTGCAACCATCGTATTGCTTCAAAAGGCGTTCGTTGGGAAGCTTTGGGTTAGCAGTTCGTTTTTGTTTGGAATACATCAGAGAAAAATTTTAATTTTAGCTGAAATAAGAGGAGAATCAATATCATTAACTTGGTTTGTGGTGTTGTTGTTTTTCAAAATGTTTTTTAAAGCTTTTCTCAACTAGGCGTTTCATATGCCTCTTGCTTGCACGACAAACTTTTTTTTCCCAAAACTAATAAATAAATTTTTCACATACTTTCACTTTTAAAAATACAATGGCAATACCAAAAAGCATTTATAATGCTTCTTGACATGCGTACTTGTATCAAACAACTGATTATTTGTATGCCACGGTCAAGGTTGATTAATATAGGTTAAGTCACTTGAGAGAAGCTTGGTCGAACTGTCAGAATGAATAAAAGGAAATCAAGAAAACGAGAGAAGCGAAGCTTCTTCACAGGTTCATAGATTTGATAACTTTTAAATTCAAAAATTAGAATAATGTTAAATAAATTAAATTTTATTTTAAAGAACACACTCGAACAAAATTTTACAAACATTTTATATACCTTGCCGATGTCATGCATGAGTTAGTTAATTCAATATTAATTGATACCATCTATTTTTGACATTTAAAAACGCACTTGTCGACGCACTTGTAAGCATTGCGAATATTTCCTTGTACCGACAACACCACAAACGCATTCACAACGCAAACACACCGATGCTGGTGACATCTTGTGGCAAGTAGAAACAAATTTTTGTTTGTTTGGTGTAGTATAGCAAGTACACAATCCTATATCTATAGATAGATGGTGACGATCTACTGCAGCATACCCAGTGTCGAATTTCATGTGTACGCATGCCTAAAAACAGGCCTGAGCGCAGTAGATTTGAGCTGGCCTACTACTACCACGCTCACTATCCAGTCTTACTTCTATTTTGTATGAAACGGGACAATTTTTCATGCCTTCCACTCTCCCTGCTCCAAAGAGGCCTGATAGAAGCACTCCTTTAAATTGGCTTAAAGGAAGGGTTAACCAAACAAATTAAAAAATTTTTTCTGCGTTTCTTTTTCTTTTGTTATTAGATAAGAATATTTTGAATCTATCATTTTTTTTAATAGCAGTCTTGATGTCGATTATTTTTCATTATTTTTGATGAAATATATATAATAATTTTTAACGAAAAAGTTACCCTGAAATAGAAGTTTTTGTAGGAAAAATATGTAAGAACACATTCATTTCGAATGACACATGCATTTGCATGGCTGTAAGCATGTGCAAAATCACCCTCAGCAGGCTTCTTAACAGGCCTGCCAGCAAGCAGGCATACAACAATTCGATACTGGGTTGCTTCTGTTGTATTTAACATTGAATTAACAACTCTTTATAACAAGGCTTTGTGGCTTGATGGATAGCGTATTGAACCCTTAATCAGTGGGTACGCGTTCAATCCCCCACGGCGGGCCAAAACATATTTTAATATATAATATTAAAGTATTAAATTTCTTGTTGTAATAAACGCTAGCAACAAAGAAACCAACAAATTTTCGAGAAAAATCTGTCGAAAGTTTTTCAGATTTCACTCAAGTCACAGAACGAGGCGTAAAAAACTTCGCTTCAAAAAAACCTGAATCACACAATTTTTAGCTAATAGCTACTTTGACAGTGTAAAGATGAGTGAAAAAGAGTGCTTTCTCTCAAGTGACTTAACCTGTATAAATCAACCTTGGCCACGGTTTTTTTTCATTATGGCATCCGAAAAGAAAATTTTTTCAATTTTAGAATATTCTTACTCTTCTATAATAAGCATACAATTATTATGTGACTTATGACTGAATATCCAAATTGAAAGTCTTCAATTTTGAATTACTATTTTTTACCTCTAAATGCCCCATTAATGTCAAAAATTTTGTATCGATATTAACTCTTTAACAACTAAGGCAATATCATCTCGTTCGGTTATGAGTTGGTGCATTCAACCAAAAACCGAAAAAAAAGAAAAATTGATTTTAATATGGTCGAATTTCAGCCAAAGGCGATACAAATTCCCGCCTTTTTTCAAATTGTTTCATGTTTTTATATAAATCGTGTTATTTGTTTTCAAGAAATTAATTATTATTTTAAAAACGAATTATTATTACTTTTTTTTAATTGTTTCGTGCTTTTATATAAATCGAGTTGTTATATATTTCAAAGAAAAATACATTTATTATTTGAAATACATTATTATATAGATTATTATTTTCACGTTTTTTAAATTGCTTCGTGTTTTTGTATAAATCGTGTTGTTTAATTGTTATTTTTAAAAATATTCAATTTGGCAAATTGGCGTAGAAATCGATAAAAAATATAGCATCATAAGAGTTGCAAGTCGAAAAAAACGTACCTATGTTAGTATGGCGAACTATGAATACAGAGCTATACTAGGTTCGAGAGCTGGCTTATAACATGTACACCGCAATAGTACGTTTACATATGAGGATTATGAGAAAGAATATTAACCTAATCTTTACAAAAATAATTTCTCTAAAGAGGTCGTAATAAGTTTACAAATATAAATTTTCTGGCAGAGCACGTTCGTTGAAAACATGATTATTTGTGTGTTTACACCGATAAAAATCGTCATGTTTTAAAATTGAACACAATGTTATCATTTTCAATATGTATTTTTTCATACAAAATTTTTTAATTTTTTGAAGTATTTACGTATGAATTGATAACATTATGTTGTTATTTTGACAACATTTGTTTAAGCTATTTTTTTGATTACAAATTGATTTTAAATTGAAATCATTGGGATCAAAAAAATAGCTTAAAACAAATTTCGTCAAAAGAACAACATAATGTTATCAATTTATGTGTGAATATTTAAAAAGTCCAAACATTTTATATGAAAAAATACATTTTTAAAATGATAACATTGTGTTCAATTTTAAAACAAGCCGTTTTTTTTCAGTGTACACATACAATTAATTGAAAAATCTTAGTTTTCAAACAAAAACCTTCATGCCGTCATAGTTCAATATAAGTAAACTGCTGAAACTTAGATCGATTGTGAAAATAGAAGAACAACAACCAGCCTAACATACCTCTTGGAAGCTTTGATCTATATTCGAAAAAAGAGCTTACTTTCCATCAAAGGGTACGCATCAAAAATTAGAAAAACTTTAAGATGTTTCATATTATTTGTACTGCATTTTGAAGTAATTTACTCGTTACATTGTCGAAACAAATAGAATATAAACAGCTTAGTGGATCACAGAGATCCCGCCAGTCTACTGATGAATGAGTTGGGTGTAACGGCCAACGAAACAGTCTGTCTAGTCTACTGTGTGATTACTACTCTCTACAAGGGTATTGGTGTTGGTTGTTTTCTTCAAAAAGCAGCATAGATCTTGAGCTAAAAAATATAACTCTTAATTAATAATTGAACAATTTTTAGAGTTATAAAAACACATAACATAACAACTAATCCTTTCTATAATCTTAACTGTTTACACTAGCGTGAACGAGATTAACTTTGACACTTTGTTGCTTTGTTGTGTTTTATGTTTTTACCTTATCTAATATTTGTTAAATTCAATTTTCTCATTACCTTTTTGTACATTTATTTTTTACATTACATTACATTACGTTAAATAAGCGCCTTAACCAGTTGTGAACAATTATTTGACATTTCATTTTATTACTTCTTTACAGCCGTGGTATAATAAGACAAGGTAGTGTTAGTAGTTAAAATTCTCTCTTGTGGTGGGTACAGCACTTGTCAAGAGCAGGTTTCTACGAATAAAAGCAAAACAAATAACAAAATTTGCAAATTATTATATTCTATGTGTTTGACAGCTACTGTACCCTCCGCTCAGAGACGACACAACCATGTTAAATATACAGTGTTCCCCGGTAATTTGCGTCAGCGAAAATGCTTAATTTTTAACGCAGTTAGACGGGGAACTTTATTAAGAATATTATGTTTGCTTACTTTTCAGCTTAGTTAAACGGAGAGCCCAATTAAGTGGGGCGCTGTTAACCGGGAACCACTGTACCTTGCTTCATTTTTGAATAAATTATCGTTATTTACGCGATTGCAAACCTTTTTTGAGGAGATTAAGAAGTAGATTAATTTCTAATCTCGTTCCAAAGAGATAACCTTTGGGATGGCTTACCTCGAAAATATTAACAAGATTAGCTAGTTAATCTTCTCATAAGGCTTAATCTTATAAATAAACGTTCTATTATTATAACACTGTTTTTTACTTTGTATTGTAGTAACAAAAATTCTGTGTTCTAGTATAACATTGTTGAAATATACAAAAACAAAAATAACACTGTACAACACGAAAAAAAAACCCGTGGGGTTTCATGACATCTTTTTATGTTTTCGAGGTCGCTGAAAACGAATATGAATTAAGTTTTTTCGGGTCACGTGAGGTTCTCCCTGGAGGCTGGTACAGGGTAAACCTTAAACCCCAAAAAATAATCGGGTCGAAGGGGATAGGTCCCAAGGGAAAAATTTTCCACTTGAAAAAATACTGGAGGTTGGTCGAACATAATAACCCTCTCCTACCCTTCCCAAGAGAGGAAATATTGATTTCATTAATAGTAGACTGCATTGTATGGGAGCCCCCTAAGGAGGAGCCGGAGGGAATAAGCCCCAAGGAGAAAATTAATTTGTAACTGCTATGGATATATTTGCATTTAATATGCATTCAAAAAAAATGCATTGAAAAAAAAAGGTTCGAGAAACTGAACAAGATGCTTATAATTTTTATTTTTTTGACGCAGCGAAATTTCCAAAAATGTTCGAAATTGTTGGTTTTACTTCTACCCAGTCGAAAATCATTCCTTACTAGTTTTAGTATTTGTAATTTTGTAATGAAATTTTCAGACTTTGTTTTTAGTGATCAAATTAAAAACATTCCTAAGCTTAAGATTTTTTCCAATTTATCATTTTTCTTCTACGAGGTGGTCAAAAAAATTAACCAATGGCGCAATGTGTATACAAAATTCCAAAATTTTAAATAAAATATTGTAATTTTTATTAAAATCTATATATATATAAATCAATTGCTGTGTGTTAGTCCCGCTTAAACTCAAAAATGGCTGGATCGATTTGGCTGGGATTTTTTTATTTTGGTAATTATTCAGGGATGGTTTAAAAGAAGAGCAAAAATAAAAAACTTTGGTCGAAATTTTGGAAAGTCGCGAAAATCAAAATAGGCGTTTTTGTACGGAAATTTTGTATTTTGAATGGAAAAGTCACACATATCCGGGAAGTTCTTCACCGATTTCTTTGAAATAGTTAATCTAGTACTCAGATCAGGCTTAAAGGTATATTTTTTCGCGTCCATTCAAACCGCCTTCTAAGGGCGTTGCCACAGTTTCCGTATATGGAGAGTATATGGAATAGCTCAGAACTAAAACTCGAAAACGACTGGGCCGATTTAGCTCAAATTTTGGTTAATACGATACGGTTAATGCTTAAGAGCTGTTGTAATGAAAATAATGTTTCATCCATGATTATGAATCGACGCAAGAACTCGGCTTTATTGTGCCAAACAATCGCAAAGTGGAACATCGCCAAACAATCGATTTAAGCATCCTCACGACGCTGTTTTTTTTTTCATTGTAAGCAAACGTGACACCCATCTTGCGCACCGATCTGGCGCACGCTCATCTTATATGATCTTGCAGATCACCTGCATTAATGGCCTCGGTTCCCACTATTTGCTCGGGAAAGCCTAATTTTTTTTAAGAATATGTTCATATTATTAGAGTATTCTAGAAAGTTCAGGTGAGGCAAGAACCTAAATATATGAGGCACAGCGGCTTGTAAAATGCAGCCACAAAAAGTCAAATATTAAGGGAAATAATAATAAATAATATACTTAAATTAGGAAGTGTTCTATGCATTGTATACATTTTTCAGAAATTTAAGACTTATGCGTCATTTGACATCTTTACATTAATAAACTAATAAATTAAACAGTTTTAAACTATATAGTCTTATTCTATGCAAATGCATTACAAAGTGTAGAACTGCAATGAAATTTCAAATCCTTCTCATATGAGACAAGAAAATTAGGATGCACGGATATAATATTTTAATGCCTTCTATGTGTATAGTTCCTAATGCTTGGTTTTCTTACTTACTTACTTACTTAGGTGGCCGTAAAAACCCGTGTCCGGGTTTCGGCCAACCTCATCAGCTCTCGCCAGGTGCCTCTGCTTTGCGCGTGCCTTCTCCAATCGGATACACCAAGTGCGGTTAGGGCTTCCTCAGCCTGGTCCATCCATCGAGGCATGGTCTTCCTCGTCGTCGTTGACCAGCGACCCTCGCCTCGAGCACCTTTTTCGTTGGAGCTTCGTCGTCCATACAATGGACATGACCCAGCCAGCGTAGTCGCTGCACAATTATACACCGAACTACGTCAATGTCTTCGTAGAGCTCATACAGCTCGTGATTCATTCGGATGCGATAGTCATCGCCGACTCGAACAGGACCGAAGATTTTGCGTAGAACTTTTCTCTCGAACACCCCCAGAGCGGCTGCGTCAGTTTGCGAAACTACCCATGCCTCAGTGCCATAAAGCAGCACAGGTAGAACGAGCGTTTTGTAGAGTGTTAGTTTTGTCGATCGAGAGAGGGCTCTGGAACTTAGTTGCTTACTGAGCCCGTAGTAGCACCTATTAGCAATTATTGTTCCTCGCTTTATCTCCAGGCTGATTTCGTTGTTGGTATTAATGGCGGTGCCAAGGTATACGAACTCCTTGACTACTTCAAAGTTATAGCTGCCGGATGAAACGTGGGAGTCTAAACGCCGCGCTTCCTTGTTTGTAGACAGCATATACTTTGTTTTACCCTCATTTATCGTCAAACCCACTTTGGCTGATTCCTTTTCGATAGCGGCGAAAGCAGCGGTAACATCTCTCTTGGTTCTGCCGACAATATCAATATCATCAGCGTACGCAAGGAGCTGGACGCCTTTGTAGTAAATGGTGCCATTACGATGCACACCGGCCTTTCGTACGATCCCCTCCATGATGATGTTGAAGAGATCGACAGTGGATCACCACCAAGGTTTCGGAGAGGTCATTTCCTACCTTGACGGAGCTGCATGTGTTGCTCAACGTCATTCTGCAAAACCTAATCAACTTTGCAGGTATACCGAACTCAGACATTGTTGCGTATAGGCAATCCCTTCTCGGGCTATCAAACGCAGCTTTAAAATCGACAAAGAGATGGTGTGTGTCAATTTGATTTTCGTGGGTTTTCTCCAGGATTTGTCGTAGCGTGAAAATCTGGTCTATGGTGGACTTACCAGGTCGAAAGCCACACTGATAAGGTCCAATCAGTGTTTTTGTAATCGGCTTTAATCTTTCACACAGTACGCTTGAGAGAACCTTATATGCGATGGAAATAAGACTGATACCTCTATAACTGGCGCAGATTGTTGGGTCTCTTTTCATAAGTATAGGGCACAGTACACTGAGGTTCCAATCGTCGGGCATGCTTTCTGCTAGCCATATTTTGCTGATGAGCTGATGGATGCGCCTTATCAATTCATCACCACCGGTTTTAAGCAATTCAGCTGACAGGCTTGGTTTTCACTATGCCATTTTCAATGGTCAGTTGCTGTCAATTAAATAAAAAATGACTATACGTTGGCATTTTTTTCTACCTTTGTCAATGTTGAAAATTAAAAACAACTAAATTATCAAATTGAGCTGTGCAGAAAGTATGAAATAATTTTATTTGGGTGATATTTCAATTGATTAACTTTCATGTCGTTATAAAACTAACATTAAAAAAACCAGGCTTAAGTGGAATTTTCATGTATGCAGTCAATAGTCAGATTTTGTCGAAATTTGTTATATGAAAGATTTTAGATTTTATGTTTTTAAATATATACATACAAATATGTACTAAACTAGGGGGTTGTAATGTACACATGTACTATACATGGGGACCCGGATGATCCATCTGTCCGTCTAACAGCTAAAATTATAATTACGGCCAAACGGATAAAGCTAAATTCATGAAATTTGGTAGAGATAATACTTAGGCTCATAGACAACGTCTGTCTATCCATTGAAATACCGGTAAACGGATAAAGCAAGATGCATAAAATTTAATGCAGTTAACATTACTGCTGTTTGAGACAAATGCGTGATCGATCAGTGTTTGCAACTACGCCAACGCAAACAAGTGAGTTTATTCATATACAGTCGCTCACAAAATTGAGCATACACCAATAAAAGTTATGAAAAGCTTCCATTTTAACAGTATTAAAAATAGTTTTTACTTTTTTTTTTTTTTTAATGGTGCAAATCAAATATACTAACTAAAATATGTTAACTAAAATAAATTTGAAAAACTTTTTTAAATACTGTTAAATACTCTTTAAATTAAAGCTTTTCATAACTTTTAATGGTAACTTTAAATTGTGTGAGTAACTGTAGAATAGAAGCTCTTCTATGCAAGTCACTCAAGTCAAAATCAGTTATTTCTTTATTAGTTCTTGAACTATCAAATAGTTCTTCCTATTTGATTGATTAAGTTATAAGATTGAAAATAAGAGAATAATTAAATTTTTTAAAAGAAAATCAAAATTTTTTTCCTTATGAAAAAATACCCCAAAATTAATTACATAACACACAATTAAATAAATAATCGAAATCTATCTAATCCTATAGTCGCGTTCAAGGTTCATTAATATAGGTTAAGTCACTTGAGAGAAGAGCACTCTTTTTCCGCCTTTGCTCGAACTGTCAAAGTAGCTGTTAGCTAAAAATTGTACAGATTCAGGTTTTTTGTCTTGATTTCATTTTATCCATTCTGACAGTTCGACCGAGCTTCTCTCAAGTGACTTAACCTATATTAATGAACCTTGGTCGCGTTCATTTCGTAAAAAGGAAATATGTATATAGATAGATTTCTCGATATATACGCATTTTGGGTTATTATTTTATTATTGATTTCTGACTTTTTGGGTCCTAATTTTATTAAAAAAAAATTACTCCACAGAAAAATTAAATATGACCCGAATTCTTCTGTTGTTGCTTTCTGTATAATTTTAATGGAGGCTCTTTTCTATTTTTTTTTTTTGCAATTTCATAGCGCTGCATGAAATTAGTTTTTTCATAAATGGGTTACCGGTTAGAAATTTTTTTTTCCAATGTCCGTCTACGCTTACTTTCTTTCAAAACAATATTGGTCTCCAGATTGTCGTCAAAAAAGTGGCCCAAATTACGCTCTATACTTGTTTCTCTAAATATATTTCAGGATTCATTTAGACCACTTTTTTAATATTAACAATTTACTTTAATCTTTCAGACTACCGAAACACCCAAAGTACCGCAAAATATTTTGACTTTAACTACAGAAGAAAAACGCAAATTTCTGGATTCTTTTGATAATGTTTTTTCAGATATCGATGGTGAGCGTGGAGAAGACCTGAAATATTATTCAAATATATTATGCTAAGTATATTTTAAATTTTAGGAGTCTTGTGGGATTTGCTCCACAACATAGAGGGTGCTGCAGAAGGGTTTAACGAACTAAAAAATGCCGGGAAGAGAGTGAAGTTTTTAAGCAACAATAGTGTGCGTCCAGCCAAGATGTATGCCCAGCTTTTTAAGAATATAGGACTCGAATACAATGAGGTTCGTATGAGGAAAGGAGCTGAGAATACAAAAGCATAAAAAAAGTAACTCACTACCATTAGGAGGACATCATACATCCTGTAAAAAGCATCATCGAGTATTTTAACAATATCAAGTTCGATGGACTGATCTATATAATTGGAGGAGTGAATTTTAAGGCGCTTTTACGCGAGGCGGGCTTTAAGGTTATTGATGGAGTAAGTATATCGCTGTAGCACTTAATCGAAATGTTTTGAAATAAATACATTTTTAGCCTTCGATAATCATTGAAGAATCTTTAAAGGAGGTGCAAAAGAATGCTTTTGATAAGGAAAACGTGCGTGCGGTAATTATCGATCATGATTTCAATACCTCTGCATTAAAACTGCTGCGAGCTCAGAGTTATCTGTGGAATCCGGAGTGTCTATTGATCGTAGGCGCAACGGATGTGAAGTTGCCGCTAACAAAGGATATAAGCATTTTTGGACCAGGTGTATTTAGCAAGATGATTGCAGAGATCAGCGACAGAGAGCCAATTACGCTAGGTAAGCCAGGCAAAGAGCTGGCTGAGTTGTTAATCAAGCGTTTCAATATAAAGCATCCAAAACGCACTCTTATGATCGGTGATATGCTGGAGCAGGATATGGGTTTCGGTAAAAAATGTGGTTTCCAAACATTGCTTGTATTGTCTGGAGGCTGTACACGTCAAGATTTGAGCGCACAAAGCAATACGCAGCTGCTGCCGGATTATTATGCCGAAACTATGGGAGATTTTGTGGAATTCATGAAGGATTTGCATAAGTCGAATGTTTAAATTGTTTTTAGATTTATGTATATCAAATAAAATGTTAATTTATTTAACTTTAAATTGTTAAATTAAACGCATTCTTTGAAAAGTTGTACAAAGTCGCCCAAACAATCCAGAATATAGTCAGGGGCTTCATACTTGTTTAGCTGAGTAGCAAGATCCTGCGCTTTAGTGCCACCCGAAAGCACTAATAGCGTTTGAAAGCCACACATTTTGCCAAAGCTAATGTCAGAGCTTAGACTGTCGCCAATGAAGAGCGCACGTGACGGATCTGAGAGTGCAAAGCGTTTTCTAAGACGCTCACATAAATGCAAGCCAGGCTTGCCGAGTACTGTCGCTGTGCGCTTGCTTGAGTTCTCCACAACGCTGATGTAGGGTCCAGGACCTGCATGCATAAGATTTAAATAAAATATATTCAACTAAAGCCTGGTTTTCACTATGCCGTTTTTATAACGACAAAAGTAATCAATTGAAATATCTACTAAATAAAATATGCCAACGTGTTGTCATTTTTCAATCGAATGACAGCAACTGACCATTGAAAATGACATAGTGAAAACCAAGAATAATATTTAGCCAACTCACCAATAACGTCCTCAGCACCGAATGGTATCAAGGTGTCAGCGGCACCAGCAATAAACAAGCAATCCGAATCCTTCAGATGCACATGAGCGCGCATTAACTTTGCTGCCGTCAGATTAAAGTCCACATCAATAATGACTGCCTTAATTGGATCTTTGTTGTAGATGGCAAGGCGTAAATCTTGCACAGTTTCACTCAAAATACGTGCTGGCTGTATTAAATTTTAATTAAAAAATTAAATGAATATCTGGAAAAAATAAATCGACTTGCATCTTCGACCAGCTGAAATCCGGCTTCACGCAAGAGCTGCTTAAATGGCGTCGAAGCAATGCAATAAATAAGCCCCTCAAATTGAATTTCCTGCAAGTGTTCGCAAATTGTTTGCGCCGGATGCACGATATCATTCTATGAGATGTAAAAATGATACAGTTACTTTTTGTTTCTATTTTTTTTTTTCTTGTGTTCTAATTAAACCTTTTCCACTGCAATATTGCAGAGTTGGAACTTTCGCAGCTGCTCATCTATTGTCGTGATGCTGTTGTTTGTGACGAATGTCACTTGTTTGCCATTATTGCGCAAAAAATTGATGCCTACAGCGGAACCCGGTATGGCATCGCGCATTGTTTGCCAAATGACACCTGTGGTTGTTCAGATTCTTTTAAGTTTATGTTGTGATATAGAAATGAAGTCGTTTACCATCGCAATCGCATAAAACTTGATCAAAGGATTGCAGGAAGCTGCGCTTTTCTTCCAAGCTCAGATGTTTAATGAATTTCATGCCATCTCGACAAGACGGACCTAAAATCTTTGTGGAAAATATTGAGTTTTAAATGCTTATTTTTTGAAAACATTTTCTTAAGTAATGCTTTGAAATTTGTCTTATATCCGAATTTCTAATCCCTAGGTTAGGTTAGGTTGAAGCGGTTGTCTCCTATGAGACACACTTAGGCCAATAAGGCTGGTTGTGATTACCGTTAATTAAATTTTCCTTCTCCATTTAAACCAGTTTGAGCTATTTACACAGCTAAGAATTCGGTAGACCAAAGATTTTAAGACCCCGCACAGTGATCAAAAAGGTAGTTTTTTTGGAAAAAGTTCCGTAACTTTTGATATAGTTGAGATATTGAAAAAACATTTTTTTAAACAAATGGTATTCGTTTTGTTTTGTAAAAAACAAAAAAGGCCCAAACTGTTTTTTTTTTTTGAAAATTGTGTAAAATCAATTTTTTGAGGTGAAAACTTCTTTAGGCGCGTTGAGCACTATTTAGTAGAGAGCAAAACTATAGATTCGCGATATCATAACGTAGTTAGCGTAACAGAAATTATTGCTGTATAGCATTCCTTTTTAGGGATTACTTAGCAAGCCGAAGACCGAAGCGATTACTGATCCGATTACCAGGCCGAGACTACCGATGTGATTATTAATTGATTACCGAACCAATTCATGATTACCGAAGCGATTATCAACCGATTACCGTACCAATTACCGGTAACCGAAGCGATTACCAACATATTATTGAACCAATTACCGATTGCCGAAGCGATTACAAACCGATAACCGAACCCATTACCAGTTACCAAAGCGATTACCACCGAATATCGGAACGATTACCAACTGATTACCGAACAAATTACCGATTATCGAAGCGATTACCAACTGATTACCAATTACCAAAGCGATAACCAACCGATTACCGCAGAGATTTCCAATCGATTACCAAACCAATAACCAATTACCGAAGCGATTACTAACCGATTACTGGTTACCAAAGCGGTTACTACTACTACAATTACCGATTACCGAAGCAATTACAACCCGATAGCCGAAACCATTACCGATTACCAAAGCGATTACCAACTAATTGCCAATTCCCAAAGCGATTACCAACCGATTGTCAGTTACCGAAGCGATTACCAACCGATTACCGAAACAATCGCCAACCGATCACCGAAGCAATTACCGAAACAATAACCGATTGCCGAAGCGTTTACCAACCGATTTACGAAGCGGTAACCAGCCGATTACCGATTACAGAAGCTAATGACAACCAAATACCGATTACCGAAGCGAATACCAACCGATTACCAATTACCGAAGCGATTACCAACCGATTACCGAGCCAATTAACGATTACCCAACCAAAGTAATTGTGTTACAAATATCGAAATATATAAAAATCTAATGGTGTCCGTATGTTACTCCATCACATCTGAACCGTTTCAATGGTGTTGTCCAGATTTTGAGGGTGTATTTGGCCATTCTTGGCACGGGTTTTAGTACTTATTTGTACGACATCGGATGAGCGGTTCTGGAGATATTGCAAAAATATTGGATCTCCATTCGCCCATACGATTTCTTATATACAATCGCTAAAAATCAGTTTATCGTGGAAGTAAAAGCCACAGAAAATTAAAACTCAGAATGGAGTTACCACTTGGTAATGTATTTCAAATAAAAAATTTGGAGAGGCTTTGGACAAGGGGGTGTGGCTCCGACCACATAAGCCAAACTTTTCGAATATCGAATAACTTTAGATGTAAAAATCACAGAACATTGAAACTCAGGATGGTGTTGGCACTTGGTGATGTCTGTCTAATAGAAAACTTGGAAGGGCAGTAAACAAAGGGGTTATGCTTTGCCCATATAAGCCAAATTTTTGATACGAATATCTTTGGAAGCAAAAATCACAGAACATTGAAACTCAAACTTGAGTTACCTTTTAGTGATGTGTTTCTTATACAACCGCTATACTTGGACGGGTATTGGACAAGGGGTGTGGGTTCGCCCATAAAAGCCAAATTTTTATTTTATTTGATATCAAAAAACTTTACATATAAAAATTACACGAAGTGATGTCTTTCTTATAGAAAACTTGGACGGGCATTGGGCAAAGAGGTTTGGCTCTGCCCACATAAGCCAAATAAAAAAATTTGCAGTAAATGAAGAATGAATAGGTAATTTCGATGTAACACTTTACTAATGGCCATTTCAGCCCTTGAGATGACTTTGACCGAGCTTCTTATGATCAATTTTGTTGTGCGTGTTGTAAAATGTTTGAACACAAATGATCGAGAACTGGATCTACAAGTTTAATGCCGACTCCGAACGGCGTATGTTCTCAAGAAACTTTTCATGGCAGTTTGATCGATATAATTTCTATCAAAAACTAATTCTTTTCAATTGATCGAAAAAATATCAATCAGTGACTGATTTTTATTTCTCATCTAAAAAATTTTGGTTAAAAAATTTTTTTTTTCTGATCGAAAAAATAACGATTACAAAATGATTTTTATTTCTGATCGAAATAATAACGTTCAAAAAATAACTTTTATTTCTGTTTGAAAAAATAATGTTAAACAAATAATATGAAAAAAAATCTAAAATAAAGAATAAATTAACTAAGTAAAAAAAATAAGTCCGAAAATGAGAGCGTGTTATCAAAAATATTTGGATGTATTGAGTTTTTCGAACTTTCGCCTCCGACGTGAAGGTACTCTTGTTCTCATTTGATTGCGCGATAGTGTTTGTTATTGTTTAATTTTATTTGATAGCATTCAAATGATAGGCTGTCTTTTATTTTTACTTTCGTTTTGCATGAGAAATCGATTATCCGGACTTTCGATTATTCGGAATATACATGATATTATTTGATGCGAATAATTGAGTTTCTACTGTATGTTATTAATTAATGAAGTCGTACAATTTGTTGTGTGCACAAGCACACACGAGCATGAGCGTTCTTTCACTTGATATGAGCAAACTAGTTTTATCAAAATAATTAATGAATCCCTAAAAGAATACAATGCTATTTGTACATTATCAGAACGCTTGAAATGCAGCATTTTTGTGGATGGGAAAATAAAATTTAATATTAATAACATTTGTGGAATAAGTCTGTTGAGCCAAATTGAGCCAGTAAAGAGATATTCCACGCAAGTATAATTTTTTTTTTTTACTTTTAAGTATCACCTTGTTCAAAAAGAAAGGTTATTTATTGAAAAAAATTAAAGTACAAGAGTATTCATCCAAATCAATACTGTTGCCTGCAAAGCAGCCCCCGTCGGCTGCAACGCACTTATGCCAGCGCTTGATCCAGTCACGGAAACCTTTCTGGAACACGGTTTTTTGTATGGCCTTCAGAGCGTTCACCGATTTTTCCATGACCTCTTCTTTGCTGGTGAAACGCGTTCCTCGAAGCAGTTTTTTGACTCGATCAAACAGGAAAAAATCACACGGAGTCAGGTCAGGAGAATTTGCCGGTTGCTGGATGGTTATCGTGTTGTTTTTGGCCAAAAAGTCGCAAATAAGACTTACCAACATCGCAGCGATACGTCTCAAGCCAAATCCATTCTACAAAATGTTCTGAAGGGATCCAACTGAAATGCCGACGTCCTCTGCTAGCTCTCTAATCGTCAATTTGCGATTTTTGACCAACATTTCTTTTTCAACGTTTTTTCGGTAGTCGAACACGATGGCCGCCCGGTACGAGGGTCGTCTTCTACTTCATCTTGGCCACTCACAAATCGGTTAAACCACTTGTTGGCTTTCTGATACGGTAGAGCAGAGTCACAGTAACATTTCACCAACATTTTCAACGAGAAACGCTGATATTTGGCAGCCTTTTCATAGACACATGTGGCAACCTACTAAAAAAAAAATTTCGAATCGGACAGTTAAGTTCGGTTCACAGTGTGAATGAACCTTCCTTTTTGAACAAGGAGGTATGCCAATGATTTGTTAGTATTTTCATATTTTTTGTATTATTAAAGATATTGTTTTTTGAAATGAACAGCAAATTCACAATTAACATATTAACTGAAAAAACACCGAAGTATTCAATTTAAGGCTTAAATTGTACAATTCTAAAACTGAAAATCTGCACGACTATGATGAATTTTTTAATAAAAACTGGCAATTTTTTTCTTAATCTGTGAATTGGTTCTTAATATTTAAGCATTCCTCTGGAGAATAGCTTTCTTAAATATTTACATTTTTCAATTTGAAAAACACACTTTTTTCCAAAAATAAACCAAAGTGCAAATTAACACTGCAAATAGAATGAATAATAAAAAAATAATGAAAATTCCGTGAACGTGTGACATCAAAAAATGACAACATTAACTGATCACCCAGATCTACAGATTTGACCCCTCCGGACTTCTTTCTGTGGGGTTATTTGAAAAGCAAATTATGCGCCAGCAAGCCTTATAGCGTGTTCACACAGAGAGTTTAGTTTGAGCTTCCAGTACAAAGTTGAGTTTTGTCGCTAAACTCAATATAAACTCTAGAGTTTCTAGTACATTTTTGCTGGTTTGAACTCAACTGAACTCAGTTTGCTTTCAGAGTTTATCAAAACTCAATTTGAGAAATGCCTAAAAGTATGCTAATGTTCTGGAAAAAATCTACGTTCAGATGCAAATTTTTAGACCGTACTGTACATACAGAGTATTGAACGATTTTTTCTGCGAAATATCAAACTCAACTAAACTCAATTCTATTGACAAATCTCTGTGTGAACACCTTAAATTGAACTCAAACTAAACTCTCTGTGTGAACATGCTATTAGACCATTGACGAGCTAAAAGACAAACATTTGTGTAGAAATCATAGTTATACCACCCGAGAGGTTCGAAAAAAGGCACATTTTGCTTTGGCTGATGTTGTATTTAAGAACTAGTTGAAATAAATTATAAGGAACCAAAACGTTATTCAGTATTCACATACCGACATAATAGATGGCGCAGCTGTACTTTTCGAACAAATGTTTTTGAATAGTTGTAGGAAATAAATTCTGTGGACCGACCGAACCGAAATGGTCATTTCAGCTCTTGAAAGGACTTTGACCGAGCTTCTTATGATCAAATGTGTTATGCGTGGTGTGAAATGTTTGAACACAAATGATCGAGAACTGGGGACCTACAAGTCTTATGCCGGCTCCGAACGGCTTACGGTTCTCAAGAAGCTTTTCATGGCAGTTTTTACTCTCTGAGGTTTGCCATTGTCTGCAGAGAGGTGACGGCCGAACAGAAAAATTATTTCAATTGAAAAATTTTTGTGTGTCAGATGGAGGATTCGAACCTGCGTTCTCTGGCGTATGAGCCAGACACTCTACCCACTATGCCACGATCGCCACCGATTTCAAGGTCATGACTTAAAGCATGTTTTTGTTTTTTTTTTTTATAAGCAACTTGGTCATTGCACTGGCAGCGTCAGCATTTTTGAACAACGTACACGTTGCAGTTGGTTAGTTTTGTTTACTTTAAATTCATTACAATTCTCATGTTGCTTGCGCAGTTCAATCAGTCTATTTGTTTATTTTAAATGTATATAAATTTGTAGGTATGTAGAAATTGTATTTATCAGCTTAAAAGTATATATATTGAATAACAATTGATCTTTTCTTTAAAAGGAGAATATTAATAACAAAAAAAGGAACCTGGATTCAAGAGTAGGTTCAAGCAACACTACCAGTTTTATTTTACTATTCTAAAAGTTGTTCAATCGGCTTAAGTGCCGCTTTAGACAAAACTAAAAAAATAGTTTTATTACACTTAAAGTGTTCAAGTACCGTTTGTACAACCAATTAACCCTGTTAGAACGAGTTCATATGCTTGGGCTAAAATTAAAATTTACAAATCCAAAAAAAGACCCACAAGTTTTATGACAAAACAACATACCTGCCTTTGATGTTAGACCAAAAAAAAAAAAAAATATATCAAAAGATGCTGTTTTGTCAAATCCAGTTCAATTTAAAAAAAAAAAAACACTTGTCTTGACATAAGCGATTAATACTTTTTAACTAAAAATCGTTTTAACAAAACAACTTGTATGATATCAGCTGATTCAAAATTAAAAATATATTCAACACGAAATCTTTTATTTTTTTCTGATTTTTTAAAAACGCCATTGCTCTTAGATGAAAATAAATAATCGAGAAATGCTTGATTAATATTAGTGCGACATATGCAGGGGGTGTCCCAAAAGCCACTATCTGATTTCTTTTTGCTTATAATTTCTAAACTAATCACTTTTTCTGCATTTTATTTTCAGATTATTGAAGAAGAATGCGATCAATAATTTTCTAATACCATCAACTTTTTTCTGCATTTATTTTAATATTATGATATAATATTTAAATAACTCAATTTTTCGAGTTCCATCTTAATACAAGTTAACACAAGTTCTGAAAATCAAGCAGGGTAAAATTTGTGATTGATTCTTGCTCGTGACCAAAATCACTTGTAGAGTATTGGGGTATTTCATTTTAATAACTTATTGTTCAATTCACACTTTCACTTTCTTACTTTTTACTTACAACCTGATTATTTCTGTTAATTTTGAAATTTTTTAAAATTGTAGCTGTACTGTAAACTTTTCGCCACAACATTTCACATAATACTATTGGCTTTCAGAATGTTTATTTTACAAAAATATGCGGCTTTTGCTTACATTTTTGTCTTACTTTTTTTATTATATATTAAATATTTTTTCAAACTTTTAACGAACGTCTCAAACAAACATTTGTTTAACCTTTAAAAAAGTATTTTCATCGTGAAATCGTACCTTCAAATCGCTTTTAGCATTCATCGAAAATGACTTAATTTTTTTAAAAATCTAAATATAATTATATTTTCTAATTTGCATTAGAATGTTTTCTTTTAAAAAAAAAAAAAAAACTTAAGCAGTGACTGTTGTGTTTTATTATCTTTACACGTAATTTGAGTTTTGTATGCAGACTCCGAGCTGTTGTTCTTAACTGAAGTTCTTCTTATGTATCTGTAGATCATCCGTTTGCAACACTTTAGCGCTTATTGAATGAAAATTCAAATTATTTCAATAGGTAATTTATGAGCTTAGCTAAGAAAATACAAATAAATTATACATGGTATGTATGCATGTAAACATAGGCTAATTTATATTTTGATCTATGTTTAAGATTGGAGACTTGTTGTAATTTAAGAGCAGCTTAAAAAATATGTACTTAAATCTTATACAGGAGTTAAGAGGTTAACATAATTCAAAGTCGTGTTATTAACCCGTTACAAACTGATTGCATTTTTATTCCAAGTTTGCCATTGAAACTTAAAAATTAAAATTAGTCGAAAATGGGTAATATTAAAAAAGATATGTGTGTGGAAAGTTTTTTTTTTACTTTCGTGACACAGTTGGTTATCAAGAGGATTTTTTTATTTAAATTTGATGACTTAAGTCATCCCAGGCTCGATCCTCATAGTACAGACAACAGATCTTGCTGTTTTATTTTGTTGTTAATGATAAATAATGTAGAATCATATAGAAAGTTAGTGAAATATTTAGAAAACCGTAAAACTAGTTTCCATACGTATCAAATAAGGCAAGAACGTGCATATAGAGTTATAGTTAAGGGTCTTCATCACTCCACTCCCGTAGAAGACATTAAATCTGAACTCACATCACAAGGTCACAGTGTTAGAAATATTTACAATATTAAAAGTGGCATAACCAAGGAACCTATTTCCATGTTTTATGTAGATCTCGATCCAAATACAAATAATAAAAAAATTTACGATATTCGTTACATAAATAATGCCGTTGTTAGTGTTGAACCTCCACGTAAAACTAATGATCTTGTGCAGTGCTATCGGTGCCAAGAATTTGGGCACACGCAGACTTATTGTAAGAAGCCTTTTAGGTGTGTTAAATGCGCACTTGATCATCCTACTGCAGAATGCAAAATCTTCCACGTCTCTTCCTCGATGTGTTCATTGTTTACAGAACCACACAGCGAATTATAAAGGCTGTCAAATTTATCAAGAGCTTATGCAAAAGAATACAAACAAGATAAAACCAACTGTCCAACATGGAAATCCGTTTTTGTTGACAAATCCAGAACCACTCCAGCAAAATAATCCAACAAATACTACTGGCTTCTCGTACGCTGATGTAACAAAAGGTGTGTCCAATGAAGGTGAAAACCATATTTAAAAAAAAATAGAAATTATGCTAAACAAACAAAAAGAATTAACTAACACTTTACTCAATATGATGTCCGTTATTGTGAACAAGTTATGCAACTAACAGATGTAAGAATAGCTGTGTGGAATGCCAACGGGCTTTCCAATCATACCCAAGAGACTGAAAAAGTTTTGAAAATGAATTTCATAGACATTCTATTGATATCTGAAACACATTTTAGATCAAGATCACATTTCAAAATACATGGATATGACTTAATATCTGCTAACCCTCCAGACAACAGAGCGCACGCTGGCTCTGCAGTTCTAATAAAATCTTCGATCAAATATGACATGCTTCAAGAAGTTATTTGTGCGCATTTACAAGCTGCTGGAGTTAAATTAAAAACTGATTCCGGTGACATTTCAATTTACGCTATTTATTTTCCACCAAGACATAGCATATCGTGTAGAGATTACGAAGATTTTTTTAAAGAATTGGGTGCCCGATTTATAGTTGGCGGGGATTTTAATGCTAAGCATATATGGTGGGGCTCGAGACTTGTTAACCCTAAAGGTCGAGAGTTATATAAATGTATTCAGAAGAAACACTACAAAACGTTGTCAACTGGCAGACCAACATATTGGCCTACTGATCCCTACAAAATTCCAGATTTACTGGATTTTATTGTTTTTTCTGGCATGCCTTGCAGCAGCCGATATTACGGATACTGATGATCTGAGTTCGGACCACTCAGCTCTGATAATAAACTATCACGCCCAACTGCGTTTGGTCTCAAAGGCTTCTCAAATTATTACCAAAAAAACTGATATTCGTTCTTTTGAGTATTGGATGGAAAAAAACATAAATCTAAATGTCACAATAACGAATAACCAAGAGTTGGATTATACTGTAGAAATGTTTACTAACTTAATTCATGAAGCAGCACTTTTATCCACCCCGGATGCTAATAATTCTACAAGAATGCCTAATAGACTGTTTTTATCTGCAGAAATTAGCAATCTCATTTGTATTAAAAGAAGGCTAAGACGAGTGTGGATGCTTAGCAGAAGCCCGGTTGATAAACGTAATTTTAATCAAGCCGCTAACTACCTAAAAAGTCGGTTGTATGAATTAAAGAATGAAAGAACTGCTAAATATTTAAGAAATCTAGATGTCACAAAAAATGACGATCATTGCCTATGGAATGCAATTAAGTACCTAAAACGCCCTGCTAAAAGAAATATACCCTTAAAAGATGCTGACAATAAGTGGTGCAGATCATCTAAAAGTAAAGCAATTGCATTTGCAATTCATTTAGAGCAGCAATTTATACCATTTTCTTCAACTTGTTTCAGCAGTGATTCTGATGTCTGCAGATTTTTAGATGTTCCGTGTCAAATGGATTTGCCAATAAGGCACATTACGCCCAGAGAAGTCAAAGCTGAAATAGCCAAACTTTGTAAAGGGAAATCTCCTGGTTTTGACAAAATTGATACCAAATTAGCTAAGTGTTTGCCCAAAAAAGGAATTATATTTCTAACGCTAATATTCAATTCTATTTTGAGATTATGCCATTTCCCGACACAATGGAAATGCGCCGAGATAATCATGATTCCTAAGCCAAACAAGCCCGAAAATATTCTAACGTCGTATAGACCAATAAGTCTACTGGCAACATTCTCAAAAATATTCGAAAGAATATTTTTAGGAAGAATGAAACCAGTTCTGGAAATATATAACATTATACCCGAATATCAGTTTGGATTTCGTACACAACATGGGACACCCGAGCAATGCCATCGTATTATAAACATTGTAACTGATACACTGGAAAACAAAAAAATTTTGCTCAGCTGTGTTTCTAGACGTGAAACAAGCATTCGATTAAGTTTGGCACCAAGGATTACTGTGTAAATTAAAATCTTTACTTCCAGCTAATTTCTATTTAATGCTAAAATCATACTTGAGCGATAGATGTTTTTATGTAAAAATTGACCAAGAACGTTCCCATATCTGTAAAATACGTGCAGGAGTACCACAAGGAAGCGTCCTTGGCCCAACATTATATACAATTTTTACTTCAGATATGCCAACTACTGAAAATGTCACAATCGCTACATATGCTGATGATACAGCGTTAATAGCCTCGATGCACTCACCATCTGATGCTTCTAACCTCATACAAACTGAACTAGACAAGTTACAAAGCTGGTTACAAAAATGGAAAATAAATATTAACACTGAAAAATCAGCTCACATAACATTCTCGATGAGAAGAGGGGATTGTCATGACGTGCATTTATACGGAACTCAAATTACAAAAGCTAACAAAGTAAAGTACTTAGGACTCCATTTAGATAGAAGGTTAACATGGAAAGACCATATTAAAGCAAAGAAACAACAGTTAAATATTAAATAAAAAAAAAAATGTATTGGCTTCTTGGTCCAAAACCCGAATTGAATCTAAATAACAAACTGATTATATACAAAGCAATCCTCAAACCAGTGTGGACTTATGGAATACAACTTTGGGGCACTGCATCAAACTCAAATATAGAAATTCTGCAACGATTCCAGTCAAAAATATTAAGGCTAATTACTAATGCACCTTGGTTTGTAACAAATAATGTTTTGCATAGAGATCTCAATATTCCTACAGTAAAAGAAGAAATTAAAAATTTTAGTAATAGATATCTTGAAAGACTTAGTATCCATCCAAATCCATTAGCGATTAGTCTGCTAGATGAAAGTGAAGATGTAAGAAGACTTAAGAGATTGCATATATTAGATCTGCCATTTAGGCTTTAACTATAATAAAATTTTAAATTATATAATTTTTATGAATAAGCTTTCATTAATTATTGTTATAACTTTCATTATGTAAATTATTTTGTACGTAGGTTTATTGTGTACATGGTACACAGTAAAATATGTTAAGTTTAAGTTTTTGTTTATATAATTTGCTTAATGTTCTGTAACAGATTGCAAATAAAAACATATAATAAAAAAAAAAAAAAAAAAAATATTAAAAAGAAAAAATTTGTCGAAAACCTGTGTCGGTAATATGTAATGCACTTTTCCATAGAATTGAAGCCAAAAAGAATTTATTGTTTATCCAAAAATAATTTGGGCTTTATTTATATAATTTATTTTCAATTTTTCTTAAAAAAAAAACACAAAAACTGCCTATATGATTGTAAATATTTTTAATTTAAAAAAAGCACAAAATTTCAAATGCAGTTAGAACCACTAAACCTTTGCTTCGTGGTCAGAAGCTCTAACCTTATGCTACCGCGCATACTTTTTTGGGTATATTTTACCGTGCCAAAACAGTTAAAAATGTTGATGCGTTTTTCTTTACAAGATTTGCATTATCTTTTTTGTTGCATTTGCGACGATATTTAATGCTAAATGATGCAGACATGTATATACATAGAAGAAACTCTAACATTATCACAAACATTTTGCTATTTCCCACATGGCACAAAATCCCATTTCGATTTTGATAACAATCGAATTCGATATCGATTACGATTCGAAAAAGATACGTTTGGCGGACTTAACGGTTATTTCATAAGCGAAGGTTCGCTTATGTTTCAAAAAATTATTCGTTTGCAATTCCAAAGCGATTAACTCTTCAACACAAATGCAAAGATAATTATATTTCTACTTTTTTACTGTAAGGTAGATACTTTCGCATAACTTTTTTGGTACTTTCAGACGTACTCTTATTATTCACCTAGCGCGATAACACTGGTGTGAAATACCTTTCGATTTTTGATCGCCAATTAGAGAAAAATACGAAATTTTTCTTCGTTTTTGGTATGGCCTTCAGAGCGTGTAACGATTTTTTCATGACCTCTTCTTTGCTGGTGAAACGCGTTCCTCTAAGCGGTTTTTTGACTCGATCGAACAGGAAAGAATCACACTGTGTCAGGTCAGGTGAATTTGTCGGCTGCTGGATGGTTTTTGACCAAAAAGTCATGAATAAGATGAGCATTGTGCGATGGTGATTTTATCGTGGTGCAAAATCCATGATTTTTTTTTGCCACAACTGCGGTCTTTTTTGGCCAATTGCTTCACGTAAACGTCTCATAATGCCCAAATAAAACTGTTTATTGACCGTTTGACCATCTGGCAAAAATGCATAATGTACTACACCATTGTAGTCCATGAAAACAGTGAGCATCGCCTTCTTTTTTGACTGAAAACGACGTGGTTTCTTCGGTTTGTTTGCCTTCTTGCAAAGCACTTGTTTGCCTTCTGATACGATAGAGCAGAGTCACCGTTAAATTTCACCAACACAGCTCAGTTGGTGATGGAAGAACTTGTAACCGGCATTTTGTGAGTTAAAATAATGCAGCATGGGAATATTTTTTTATTTCGATATAAATGTGAGTTTGAAACTACATTTGAATTATATGAAAGATGCGATATTTACATGGAAATTCACAGATCTAAGAATAAAACAAATTTAAGATTCAAAGTTGCATTCGTTAATATTGCAGCATGTGCTGTTTCCAAATCAATCAATGCAATCAATCTCAATTTATCTAAACTCAATTTAAGAAATGCCTAAAAGTATGTTAATGTTCTGAAAAAAAGCTACGTTCGATTCAAATTTTTAGACCGTACTGTACTTTCAGAGTATCGAAGGAACGTTTAATAATATAAGTATGAGCTACTCAAATAAATATGTCTACGTGGCCCAGTAGTTAGAACAGCCGGTTATGGATACAAACGTTCATTGTTCATTCCTCAGTGAAAGCAAAAATATATAAAAAAATTTTAAATAGCAACTTTTTCGTTTTTATATAACTAGTGCGGCGAATTGCTGCGTTGTTGTTTTCATAAGGACCATTTCGGTAAATTGGTTTTACCCCCCATCTAGCTCGCCGTATTGTTGTATATGCGGCTATAAAAGTTTCACTTCAAAAAGAAAACGAGTATGAACGGAATTTAATAAACTTCTTTAAATATACACTCAGTCCTTTGTTTAGATTTAACCGATTCAACCGATTTCCATATACATATAAGGTAGTTTTTATTTAATTTGGTCCCATATAATATAGTTTTTGAATACAACATCAGTTAGGCCGCCTTTATTAGCCAAAGCTAAATGTGTCCATTTTTCTGCGGTATAGCGATTATTTCGGCATACATGTTTGCTCGTCAATGGTATAAGACATGCTGGCGTACACTTTGCTTTTTAAATAACCTCACAAAAAGTCCGTAGGGCTCAAATCTGAGTGGCTAGTCAATGTCGTAATTTTTTGACATCACACATTTAAGCAATTTTTTGTTGCCAAAACTGAATTATTCGATTTGCAGTGTGACATGGCGCACAGGATTTTGTTGAAACCAGTAACTGTTCAGACCGTTTTCACACATTTTTAGGCAGACATAATGAGCCTTAACAAGAACGGTCCAATGATGGTTTTGGCACTAACACCCTATTAAAAAAATTAAATATGTTCTTCTAAATTAAAGAATTCTTGGGCGATTGCTTATTCGTGGTTTGGGCATTGATTTTTGGGCCATACTTCCTCCCGCCCTTTCCCTTGAGAAGCTCCCCTTGTACGAAATGTGCAGACTTTTTTAAGCCCATTTTTCCATACTTTTTTTTGAACTCGTTTTAATTAACTGATCATACTTAAAAATCTTTAAAAACATTGCGTACAAGGGAAATACGAACTATTTTTAAAGCAAGAAGTTTGATTAGTAAGCAAAAAATTTTAAAATAAATTTTTTAAAACAAATTTTAAATTAAAAATTTTAATATTTTGTGTGATTGTTAATTGTAAGATTTGGGCAAACGTTCGCAGCTTTTGACGATTGTTCATTACTCTTTTTTGGGCGATTGTACATTATGTACAAACGCCCACATGTTTTAGGGTGACTGTTCATTTTTGGGTTTGGGCGATTTTCTCGTGGGCAATTTTTCCCTCAGCCGCTTGTTTAGTATTTTTTTAGAGTTATTTAATTTTTGATTAGGAGTTTTATTAAAAATATTTATTATTACTTTTTTTATTATTTCATTTTTCGTGAGTAGTTATTTCATTAAGACTTAGTTATGATTTAGAGTTATTACATTTTCCAATTAGAAGTTATTTCATTTAGGAGATTATTACGTGTAGTCCTGTTAAGACAATAAATAGGTGAAGTTTTTATGAAAAAAAAACACTTGAATTGATGAGCAATGTTAACGCGTTTTAACGATTTTGGACAAAGTTTGAACTCATGATAGTGACTTTTTTAAGCATTGAAATTAATGGCTTGCCGCAAAAAAATTTCTATCAAACGAAGTAGTTTGTAGCAATTTGAGAGTTTTCCGAAAATGTGCTTTTAGAACGTCTCAACTAGTTTATAATCAATTTTATGTATGCAGTTTTTGGGAGACTCTAACAATAATATTATATTACTATGATTTTCTATGGTTTTTACGGTAATTTGCCTACTGCATGCCCAATAATAGAAACTGATCTATTCTACTCCTGTGCCAAATTCCATCATTGTAGCTGTTTCTGCATTAAACTTTGTATTATTGTTTATTACCAGGTGTATGCATAAGTTTTTTCCGGTTTTTTTTTTTTAGTTTAGTTTAGTTTAGTTTCGTTTATTGTCTATAAATATTTAAATTTTTTCAGACAAGCAAAATATAAAAATTAATTGTATTTTTAGGAGTTAGGTTACAGCTACACAACGATAACGTAAGAATAATATGAATGAAGAGCATTTATAAACACATTTCTTCTATCACAAAAATCAATATTAATTTTTAAACAAAGTGAATTGTATTCTTTAAGAGTTCTATTTAAAGGTTCATATAAAAGATAGTTTGTTCTATAATAACTAATTTTAAAGTAATCAAAATGACGCAAATTTCTTGCAGGAACATTGAAATTAATTGCACTTAACAAGAAGGGACAGTTAATATTACCACAAACAATGTCATAGAGAAATATTAACGACTGAATAGTTCGCCTTGTTTCCAACGATTTTAAATTTAACAAAATACAACAAGCATTATACGATGGTAGCGATTCAACAAAATTGAAAGATCGCAAAACAAATTTTAAACATTTTTTCTGTTTGCGTTCAAGCCTGAGTTTATGAACAGCATAGTATGGGTTCCAAATAAAAGAATCATATTCTAAACGTGATCTTAAGAAGCAAAGAAAAGACTCTTCAAGGTATAAGGATCAGAAAAATTTCCACAATTTCGTCTTAAGAACGTATACATGGAATAAGATGGAAGAGACAGCGTGCATGTCAAGTGCCGTGCAAATGCAAAACTAGAATCAAAACAAACACCAAGATCAATAATTTCATTAACACAAGTCAACTTTGTATTATCAATATAAAAGAACGTAGCTAATTTATTTCTTATTTTGGCGTAAGAAACATGAAAACATTTATTTAAATTTAAGAATAATCGGTTACGCTTGCACCAATCGAATAATAAATTTAAATCATGCTGCATCGAAGTAATATCTAAATTATTGCGGAGAACTTTGTAAATTTTTAAATCATCAGCGTATAACAAATAATTTGCAAAAGAAAAATAACTACTTATATCATTAATAAATAAAATGAAAAGAAGTGGCCCTAAAACTGCCCTGTGGGACGCCAGATGTTGCTAGAAAAGTTGTTGATTTAACATTATCTACTTGGACAAAGGAGAGCCTGTCAGCTAAATAACTTTTAATCCAATTCAAAAAGTTTGAGTGAAAACCCATTTTGGCAAGCTTTGCTACTAAAACAGAATGAGTAACTTTGTCAAATGCCTTGGAAAAATCGGTGTATATAGCTTCAACTTGGCTAGCATCAGCAAAAGATGACATACAAAAGTTAGCAAAGACGGCTAAGTTAGTAGTTGTTGACCGTCCGTGAACAAACCCATGTTGTGATGGTGAAATATTCATTTTAACGAAAAATCTATATGTTCAAACTATATGTTCAAAAAGTTTAGATGTGTTTGAGAGTTTTGATATTGGTCGGTAGTTTGCTACATTATTTTTTCTACCAGACTTAAAAACAGGGGTTATAGAAGCCATTTTCCAATTTCTTATGAAATCACCCGACATAAGGGATTTATTAAAAATAAGACATAAAGGTTTGACAATGGATTTTTTAGGGAAAAACTAGTAAGGAATGGAGCTTCGGCAGGGTACCGAAGCTAAGATACCCCCCCTCCCCCCGCGGCCGTATTGAAGCATATTCGAAGTCTTTAGCCACGACAGGCACGGTGACATTCAGTTTTATATATTTACGAAAGTTTTCCTATTTTGATAACATCCCTTTGTATTGGAGGTAGGCGTGGTTTTCACACGATTTTGCCATATATCATAGAGATGGTTCATATTATATATCAAAGCTCATGTGTAAAATTTCAAGACATTTCTTTAAGTTTTGTGGATTTTTAAGAGATTTTAGTTTAAAATAAAGTCACTTTGTATAGGCGTTGTAGAAGTAGGCGTGGTTTTCATTCGATTTTGCCAAATATCATAGAGATGGTTTATATCATATATCAAAGCCTATGTGCAAAATTCCAAGACACATCTGTAATTTGAGCAGAATTTGAAGAGATATTACGGATTATATAAAGCCACTTTGTATGGGAGGTAGGCGTGGTTTACATCAGATTTTTCAAAATTTCATAGTCAGGATTTATATTGGAGATTAAAGCTTACGTGCTAAATTGCATGGCATTTTTTTAATTTTTGGGGATTTTAAAGTTATTTTACAGTTAAAGTAAAGTCACTTTGTATGGGAGGTAGGCGTGGTTTTCATCCGATTTGGCCCATTGTCGAACTTGATCTTCCGTTTTTAAAAATACACATATATTTTAAATTTTATCGCGATAGCCTTAAAATTACGGCTGTAATCGTGTCGACAGACGGACAGACAGGCGGACACACGGAAATCGATTCAGGTGATGCTGATCAAAAATATATATATTTTTATATACCTGCCACACCTCCTTCTTGGCGTTACAAACGGAATGACAAAGTTAATATACCCCTTTCGCAGTACGCGTTGGGGTATAAAAATGCAAATACTGTTTTTTTTTTTTTACTGATTCATCTTATAACAGATATAACGAGAGAAATAAAGCGAAAATTGTAAAAATGTTCACGGTTATGACATAAATTAGTATTTCAAAGAGTTTATAAAAATATGTATTGCTGAAACTGTGCAAGGGATCTGAACTTTTGACAGGATGGGGTCGTTTCTAACTCACCAAGCTTACTTTTTAATTATATTTCATTATTATATATTGTAATTTGTCTCAATACAGGCTCAAAAATTGGCGTGGAAGAACGTGAATTCAACCAAAAAAAAAAAAAATTGATGCATAATTAAATATGTGCAATTGAGAAAAAGAAAACTTAAATTTGCTTGTACTGTAACAAATTTCAAACAAAATATTGAAGTTACACTAAAAGAAACGTTGCATGTATTGGATTGATAAATAACACATCGACCCAACCATGACTAAAGTTTTGTATACTCATAAATGTTAATTTTTGTGTCAAATTAAAAAATTTTCCAACAAACTATTATTTTCACTATTTGTTAAATTCCTAATAGCTAATGCAATGAGAAATGACTGTGTGAAAAACGAATATTAGGATTTTTTCATTTAAACATAACAAAAACTTCTTCAAAACCAATAAGGATTTTTTAATGAGGAAGTTCAAAAATGTTATGAAATCAAAAAACCAATACATGAATTTTACTAGGATAGCAATATCTGGTCTAACCCCTTTAAAACGATCAATTAGTATCGATATGAGATAATAAATATTTTCCAGGATTATCGAGTTGTATGGGACTATTTTTTCAATAGTATTCGGTGACATTTGCAACTTACAAAATTGTGGGTTCACTTAATAGGTGACTCAACATTTAACGAGAAAGTTATCAGACAAGCGAGCTGCATCTCAGGATTATGCATATCGTTTTGAGAATTTTCTCACTAAGAGCTTTCGATTTAAGAAGTTTCTTAGGCTTTGAGATCCAACACTATGAACGAGATCTTACTAACGAGAAAAAAATTTTTTTATGCTTATTGCAACGAAAAATTGCTCAAAAAACCGAGTAAAAAGTATTTTCTCATTTTTATGCATGATCTATCGTTTCAAATCTTGAAAAGCTCTCTGAAAATGGTTATCTATTTCGATCGAAATATGTCAAGAGTAAAAGAGAACAGGATAAAATTTCGCTTTAAGAAAAAAAGCATGGGACGAACTTTTTGCTATAAATGCTCTTGGAATATATAAGAAAAATGTTGAAACCATTTGTACCGAAATATATTCAGAATATTAATTATTAAGCTCGCAAATGGTTTTAAGAATGCAAATTCTGTTTTATTTAACACCCTGTATCACGTGAAATGGATGGGCACTTATTCAATTTAATTCCAGCCCATACATATAAAACCATTTATACACATATGTAGGTACAAATGCATTTTGTTTGAAGTGAATTGAATGAGTTAGGTGTCAGCGTGACAATTAAGTCACGTGGCTAAAGCAAAAAAAAAAAAAGAAATATCAATGAAATACATGTGATATGCTTTTATTTTAAATGTATTTATTTTACTAGATACTAAAGTGTGACTGCATAATAAATTAATTTGCTATTTTCTTAGACTTAAACAACTACAACTTATATAGTGATTACAGAGAATTGAACAATGTTATTATATCTGCTAAACTATCGGCAATATAGTCAGGTTTAAGAACATCAGGCATTTGAAGCATTTGTTCCACTGTATTGGCGCCTGATAGCACGAATAACGATTTGAAACCACAGGAAGCAGCAAATCCGATATCATTCACCAGATTATCACCAATGAATAGCGCACGATTTCTATGCGTTATCTTAAACTGTTCGACAAGATCATCGCCCAGCAAAAGGCCGGGTTTACCCAGTACTGTGGGTTCTTTGCCGGAAGCAATGCGCAGTATATCAATAAAACCACCCGAACCAATGGTTATAAAGTCTTTGCTCACTGGTACGCGTACATCCGAGGCACCCACTAGCATGGGGCAATCAGGATCGAGCAGATATTGCGCGGCACGTGCCAATTGACTGTAGGTAACATTAAAGTCCAGATCAATGATTACGGCGCCAACTTTATCGGTGGGCTTAACTGTGCGTAAAAGATCACAATCTTTCAAATCCTTTAAATGTTCCTGAAGAGATACAATAGTTGGAGTTTCACATAAGGAAGGAAAAATATTGTAGGACCTACCATGGTGAGAATCTTAATGTCATTTTCCATAAGCACCTTATTCATTTCGTTACTGCAAATGCAGTAAACAGGTTGTGGCAGTTTGTGCTTCTTTATGTAACGCGTTATGGTCTTTACCGGATGCACCAGATCTGCCTTTAATTTAATGGAAGAGGTTAATATTAAGTTGTTGGAATTAAATGTCGTCTATAGTGTTTACCTTTTTCACATTCGACACACCAATATTGGTCAATTTAGACAGGTACTCTTCATCACTTCGCATACTATTGTTGGATACAAATTTAACCAGCTTGCCTGCATTTTTGAGCTGTTGTAGGGCTACACCGCTATTTGGTATTGGTTCCACTAACATCCAAATGACGCCTTGAGTGATTAGAAGAAACATTTTAGAGAATTTTCGGATCAATCAATGAGTTTTCTTTTAACTTTCCACACACTCTATACTCACCATCGCAGTCTGACAGCACCAAATCGAAAGAGTCCAGAAACTCTTTCTTCTCCGCAGCATTAAGTTCGAGTATATGACGCGCTTTCTTTTTAGCCAATGTTTTATTAGAACAACCGTTGAGATTAGTCATCAGGTCTTGTGAAATATTGTTTTACGAGCTAATTTAAAAATCACACACTTTATTTTCGTCTTGAATTTTAAATTTCTACCACCTTGCAACTGTCTACCGCCTTCCACAAAATCTAATTGAAATCTGTTCATCTTCTACGAGATTCACATTAATTTAAGCTTTTTTGGCTTTTTGTTTTTTGTTGAGTACGCTTCGAAGAAAGCTTTGTGCTTTGGCATATCTTGGTATGAAATATTAAATGCCTGTGAATTTATTTGTTGCACGTTTCTTTTTCATTTCTTCCCACTATCAGCATATTATCCTATCGTTGTTTTTATTTTTTGTTTTTGTTATATTTTATTAAAGTTATTAGCTTTAATTACACTACGTACATATCGTTTAAACAGTTGCACGAGATAAAAAAAGGAAAAAGTAACCGGGTGATCATTAGTTCATGCATGCTAACTGCCAAAAAATCACAAACCTATAACGTGCTCGTTAACATTGTACCTGAGATAAGGAGGAACTCGAGTATATTTTTTGCTTAATCATAAAAATGATTAACCACTTGCCGATAATCTGCTTTGAAGAGTTAAAAGCTTTTTTTTTCTGGCGTTAGCAAACTTCAGCTATTATAAAAATCTTTCAATGTCACATACACGCGACCTTGACCACCTTGAAAACTCGGTGGTGCACTCAGTGCAATTGTGCATAGTTTTGAGCAAGATTTTAATTATTTAAAATAGACTGTTCGCCCAAGAGAAAATCGCGCAAAGTGCCAAAATGAACAATCGCCCAAAAATTAAGCTAAAAATTTTGGACGATTGTTCATTTCGATTTGGGCAATTTGATGCAATATAATTTTGGGCGATTGTTCATAATGAATGCTCACACAAATTTTCATAAATGAATTATCACAAAATTTTTAATTTGGGCGATTTTTCATTTTATTAAATTAGTCTGAAAACGTATGTTTATGCAAAAAGTTAACTGTTGAAGTGTTGATATAAGGCTATGCGAATAATCGCCCAAGTTACCATCGCCCAAACCCAAAAATGACCAATCGCCCAAAAAATTTGGGCGATTGTAAAAAAAAGATAGAAAATCGCCCAAAACTGCGAACGATCGCCCAAATTTGGAAATGAATTATCGCCCAAAAATATTGGCCGTTTATTCATTATAAATAATCGCCCAAAAGTGAGATGAACAATCGCCCAATTAAAAGAGGATGCTAGGATATGCTTATGACATACATATGTATAAACATATATTTAATAAGTCAATATATGATAAAGTAAACATAAACAAAATTTCACAAAACAAAATCATGTGTACAAGAAATAAGAAAACATTTATACTAAAGAATAATCGGTAATTTTACGACACTGTATATATCTGCATACTATCGACAACGTCATGGCGACAAACAGGACATAAATACGAGTTATTACCTTCTGCAATACTCTGCGCTTGCAATTTCAAATTGCAGGCACTGCAAATATGAAGGTGTTTGCAGGGCAACAACACAATATTTGGACGAATATCTACACATATAATGCAAACGTTTGGATCGTGCTCATTGTTTTGTATTTGAGCTTCCTCTGTATCTTCCTCATCAATTTCATCTTCAGGAAAGTCCTCAAAAATATCATCATATGGTTCCATATCCGTGCAAATATTATTCTTTGGATAAACCATACGATCCAAAAAACGCATTGCTGTTATATTTCCCTTTTCGAGCAGCTCTGAAGACTCCAGTATACTTTTATTTCTTTGAATCGCTGGGGACTTTCGCTTCTTTGCTCCAGCAGCGCCACCACTTTCTATAAGCATCTTGAAATCGCGACTTTTCATTAATTCTTCGTCCTGAAGCACTCTGACAAATTTATAAAAATTGCCTTTTTAAGAAATCATACGTCCAAGGACACCATTGTAGGCTTCAATGTCGGACGTTGTTCTTGTGACCTTTTTATATACAGAAAAATTACGTGGTCCAACCTGGAATAATAAAATTAATCGTGTATGTAAAAATTGTGTATATAAAAAAATAGTGTTTGTTAGGGCTTGTGGTGCTTGACGCGCTTTGGTGTAGTTCGGCGCACTCCGGCTCGTTTCGGTGCGCACCGGCGCGTTTCGGCGCGCTTCGGTGCGTTTCGGGGCGCTCCGGCGCGTTGCGGTGCGTTTTGGCGCGTTCCGGCTCATTCCGGAGCAGTTCCTTATAAGGGAAAAATATTTTAACATAAAAAACACAAATACCTTTTTCATCCAAAACTTCTCGTAGTAATTCATAAAACTTTCGAATTCAACGTTTGGAAAAGCCGTTCTGATCTGAAGTTTAAGAGTAATGAAGGTTGATTCCATGCAAAAATGTGGCAACAAGGCCATAGCCATAAGTTTGTGTAAAAACATTGATGCACTTTTGTTGCTTCTAATTATTCCAGCCAGTTTTTTGTGCTTCGTTGTAAGGTTTAGACGAAGGGCCTGGCAATAATGGAACCAGCAGTTTTGATAATTTGCCACCGGATATATTGCCTTCAGGCCATTTTTTAAAGCAACTTCATAATCAGTTATAAATTCACTTGCCTCTAACTTCAAAATATTTGCGTCAATATATTGAAACAGATGCGTATATGCTTTTGTGTTTTTTTTATCCATTAAAATAAACATAAATGGAAATATCTAAGAACAGTAAAACAAGAAATTATAGTGCTGCTGCTTCTCTGTTGAGGTCGTAAATAATGTAAGTTTAAGACGGTATCTGGCTCTGCGCAAAATGGTCCCAGGAAAAATGGCCCCGAAACTAGAAATGAAAAATGGCCCCAAACTTGGGATCTTTCGTCAATATGAAATATTGCCCCACCACATAATTGAAATTTGGCGCCAAACTGAAATGCAAAAAGGCCACAATAGTTTTTGTCAAATTTTACATTGTAGGTGTGTTATTCACCTACACGATTATGTGAAAAATTATTTGCCCTTGTACAAAATGCTGAAACCAATATTCCGTAGAAGGGCAAATAATTAAAAAAAACACAATATATATACCAAAAAAAAATATATATATGGGGTATAATTTTATTATGAAAAACATCCCCTCACCGAAAAGGGAAAAATAGTCATAAAAAAAGAAAACAATTGGCCCACATTTTGCGTGTTGTTGCACTTAATACCAAATGTTGGTGCCTTTTTTCATCTTTCGTTTTGGGGCCATTTTACGCACAGCCACAGATCCGAACAAAAGAGCAAGTGTGATAATCCCGATTTTTATATTAGGGTCCAATTTTGGAATTTTGTCCGCCGGGAAGACAAAAGTTGCAACAAAAATAACATTTAACTTACCTTCTCATCAAAATAGTTGCAGTATATGATTATAAGTTGCTTAAAGCATCCTAGAGGAACTATTTGGAAAGTACCATCCACTAAGTACACTCGTTTAGTAGGTGGTATGTATTCTTTTATAATATTTATTATTTTTTCAGACGAAAAAATACAATATGAAAAATCTTCCTCTTGGATGCAGGCTTTAAAGAACGGAAAAGCTTCCTTGTTCTTGCTGATCCCAAATTGCTTCCATATATTCTCCGTTTGAAATGCTTCAACAACTTCTATTGCTGATTTAGGTGATTTAACAAAAACTCTGTTTGTTAACTTTTGTAGGCTACGTTTCATTTTATTGTAATTAAGAAATTGAGAAGCCTCTTCATCTCTACAGAAATTGGAGAATATTAAATTACTTAATAGCTTACGGACGAAATAATTGTGATTGCAAAAACTTACTTCTCTACAGCTCTTTTGAATGCAGTACGTATACCGCTCGTTGCCTTGGGATGTCCCAATACTCCTGATACTGTTAAACAATCTGTTCGAACTTCATTAATGCATTTCATTTCCTTATAGATATGTTCTTGTGAACCATGATTATGATAATTTTTTGCCTTTTTTGGTTTCGAGCAAATACCATCTGAAGACAATTCTAATCTGGCATAACAATCACGATGATGACACACATAATATGTTGTTTTGGTTGTTTTTGATTTTATTTTATAAATTTGTTTTTCTTCAATAACATACAGAAGAACACTTTTGTACTTTTTACCTTGTATAAACTCATAAGCCAAACTATTCATTTTTCAATAACACGTCTTACTTCTAAACTACTAAACTTGCAATGATAATTTCACTGCCGAACATAGAAAAATCACACTACAACAACCGTTAAGTTATTTGTAAAACATTGTTGGTCGCAAATTAAGCAAAATGAATAATCGCCCAAAAAATTATTTCATGAAAACAGTTACCACTCTCTCTCAAATTGTACAATGGAGCACAATTTATGCAAAATGAACAATCGCCCAAAAAGTAAAGTTGGGCGATTATACATTTTGCAAAATTTGGGCGATCATTCATTATGAACAATCGCCCAAAAAACAAAACGCACAATCGCCCAAACCCGAAATGAACAATCGCCCAAAAAATTCAGCCGATTCTTTGGGCGATTGTTCATTTTCGAACTTTTGGGCGATGGTAACTTGGGCGATTTGACGCATAGCCTTGATATAATAACACGTTACATATTATGCTCTCTTGACGGTTCACCCTTTTACGAAATAACTTAAACATAAGTATGTTACAAAGAATTATTAACCATCAAAATTCAATTTGAACTTTTGAAGAAATAACTGTTTTTGTACTCATTTGAGGTAGTAGCAAATTTTGTAGGTCACTTTGAAATATTCGTCTTCGAAATTGAAAAAAAATGAATGATTTCAGAAAAAAGTGTATAAATATATCCCTTCTGATTAAGAAAAAAGTGGGTGTATATACAAAAATTATTCTTTATATTATACTTACGTTTTGGTTATTTCGTAAAAAGGTGAACCGTCAGTTGTGCATATTATCAAAGTATTATATGTTGTTTAAAAACTTGTTAAATAAACGACGAGTGAAGGGTAAAGTAAAATGCCTTCTAAATTTTTCAGTTTTTGGGCTATAGTTCATTTCAAATTTGGGTGATTATTCGTAGTTTTGGGCGATTGTTCATCCTCTTTTTGGACGATTTTTCATTATGAATAAAAGCCAAAATTTATGGGTGATTTTTAATTTTAGCCCTTTAGGCGATTATTCGTACAGCCTTAAAATGACATCCATTTTGAAATTGGTTTCAAAACCGACGCACCGTGCGTTTTTTTTTCATTTTTAGGATGCAAAAAATCCCAAAAATTAATAGTTATTTTTAACAAAAACGTCCAAAAAATTCCAAAAGTAATATATTTATGTAATTAAAAAACAATGACTTAAAGTCACTTATAGTTGTATACTTTGTTTTTAAAGTTCAACTTCCAACTTCAAGCAAAACTAACTTTAGTCGTAAAGTAATTCTCTTAATAATATAACACGAACCTACTTTTTCTAAACTACACAATGGATTTTAATACGATTTCTAGAGCTTACATTTAGTTAATTTCTTCTGAAAGCTTTAAGTGTATAATTACGTTGACCATATTGCTGAAGGCCCTATGTCGGTTCATCGAAAAAAGATTCCTTTTTTCATGAGTAAATTTAGTTTAATATAATTTAAATAAAATTTTTTATGCTTACAAGTTAGTCACATGGGCGTCCACAGGACGGCAGGGTGTATCAGTGGCCCCCTCTCC
This sequence comes from Coremacera marginata, assembly GCA_914767935.1. Taxonomy (NCBI): domain Eukaryota; kingdom Metazoa; phylum Arthropoda; class Insecta; order Diptera; family Sciomyzidae; genus Coremacera; species Coremacera marginata. Next base: position 40,505,375 of record OU612046.1, on the reverse strand, counting down.
CCTAGAGCTCAGCCAAAAAATAATCATAAAATTTGGAATGGATTCAGTAAAGAAAATAAAATTTTTTTTCTTTTATTTTACATGCAATCTATCTATTCTTCTTATATATAAAAATGGATGTATGTATGTGGGTATGTGGATATGTGGGTATGTGGGTATGTGGGTATGTGGGTATGTGTGTATATCGCGTATAGACTCCAAAACCGCCAAACCAATCTTTATGAAATTTTTAGGGATACTGACATTCTGAGAGTGTTCCTGTGAAGTTTGGTGTTAATTGGACAAGGGGGCGTGGTACCGCCCATACAACCCAAATTGGCTCTTTCGCCCACAAACCAAAAAAATGTTATATATCAGACGGTTTTAATCGTATAAAACTAAAATTTGGTAATTATGTTCAGAAGGTTACTTTCGGTGGCTGTACAAAAAATGGGCGTGGTCACATTAAATATACGCCCACTTTTCAGAAACCATTTTAATTCCTGAGATGTTTAATTTTTCTTATAGTGGATCTTAGTATGCGGGTGCTATAGACCCAAGTGGCAGTCACTATGTATATATAAATGTTGTCACGTCCGCTTTTACTGCCCACAAATCAGTAAAAATACTTTATATCAGACGGCTTTTAGCGTAGAAGACAAAGATTTGGTAATTTAGTTCACATGGTTATTGTCGGCAACTGCTAAAAAATGGGCTTGGTAGCACCATATCTACGCCTACTTCTTCGAAATCATGCTTATTCCTGAGTTGTACACGTTTTGATAGTAGCACTTGATATGGAAGTGCTGTAAGTAGCAGTCAATATACATATATCTATATATATACAGGATGTCCCGCAATTGAGTGCAAATATTTACGGAGCTGAAAGGTTATGTCGACCTGAGCAAAAAATCGTATGGGAGGGGGGTCTATTTTAACATTCTTAGACGCTACAGGGTATTAATATTTCACGACTTTGGTTCACGTTATTGTTTCTAGCAGAAAAGTAACTTACATAAAACTTATTTTGATAGCTCATTATAAAGGCAATAAAATCCCCTTTCTAACGGCATATCAACAAACCCCACCAACTTAACCGTTACCGAGCTGTGCTCGTGTGCAGATGAAATCAATCGATCGAAACTACCGAATTTCAATTTTGAGTGCAAATTTCTCAGAATTTCACGTAATAAATGAAATTTTTTTAGGATCAGTTTTGTAATTTATTCAATTTTGGTTTCAATGACACCAAAAACATAAACATATTATAAAAAATAAAAAAGTTGGCTGTACTAAAAAAGTATACCTATTAGAAAATAATGATATTATCTACTGCATAACTAATTGTAATGTCATTATTTATCATTATTTTCTAATAAGTATAATTTTTTTAGTACAGCCAACTTTTTTATTTTTAGAGATATGTTTATGTTTTTGGTGCCATTGAACAGAAAAAAATTTCATTTATTACTCAAAATTCTGAAACATTTGCATTCAAAGTTGTCTACTAATTAATATTGTATAGAAAAATTAATTCAATTGAAAAACTTTCTGTGTCAGATGAAATTCGAACCTGGGTTCTATGACATACAAGCCACGTACCTCAACCATTATGCCACGGAATGGTTTGAATTATGCTCTAAAAATCGAGATTTTTGTAAAAACATTTACTGGTGTGGTCGTTAAAAATACAAAAAACGGTCAGAAATAATAGTAATGAAAAAGTTCTTCCAATCTACACCAATAAATTTTTAATTTTTACAGTCGGACCAGAGGTAATGCGGATTTTCATTAATTTTTTAACATTTTTATTATGTTATTTTCACTAAAATTTAAAAATTTTTTTGTTCTTTTGTCTTGCCATGTTACTTTTAGTCAAGTATATTATCTATTGATGATGAAATAATAATAGTGTAAAGTGAAGAATTAAATTGAATGAAATTACAAAAAATTTACACATTTTTTACAATTTATTTGACTAAAAGAAGTATGGGAAAAACGCATTTGAATTTTAGTGAAAATAATATGAAAAAAGTAAAAACAATCCATAAAAATCCGCATTATCTTTGGTCCAACGGAAAAAATTTAAAATTTTTTGGTGCAAAAGAACTTTTTCATTACTCTTATTTCTGACCGTTTGTTTTTTTTTAACTACCATACCAGCTAATATTTTTAGTCGATATTTTGGGGATCATCATAACATAAGCCATGGATTATTTTGAAGAACCGGAGTGAACAACTTTTTTTTTTCTAAGGAGCGTGAGGCGACTTAATGTATATACGTATGTGGGTATATGTGTATACCACGTAAAGACTCCGAAACCGCTAAGCCAATTTTTATGCCAAAGCCTTGAGAGTGTTCCTGTGAAGTCTGGTGCCGATCGTTAAAGGCATCTTAAATATGCCTCAAATTTTCGATATCGAACAGTTTTGGAATTATATGCTGTTCCACTGGTAACATTTTGTGGGCGTTGAACGAGGGGCGTGTACTCTTTCAGCACCCAAAAATTTCGGTATAGCTTTCGAAATAAGTCACACATCAATGAAACTCGGTACGAACTTACTATAAAAGCATGGCTCCACTAAAGCTACGCCCTCTTTTAGGGGATAAGCGCTGACCGCAGCGAAGCGTGCCGGGTATAAGCTAGTAACTAATAAAATGTTTCGAAACTTTTATCACAAATATCCTCCTTTTAAGTGTAATCAAGCATTATTTGTTGCACTTTACGCATTTGCAACACCTTTTTGGTAAAACAGCAGACTTTATATTTGTTGCAAAATTGTATGTGAATGCAACCAAATTGAAAAATTATAGCCAAAATGACCAACTCACACAGCAGTTCAGGTAAATTATAAGTATGTTGGATGGAATTGCTTTTTTTAATGTTCCTTTTTTATTTGCAGCATTTTTTCCTCATAAGACAAAGTCGAGTTTTAAAGAGCAAAGGTCTCATAATAGAAAAGCATACAATTTATCAGTAGTTTTGGTAAAATAAATTGATATTTTTTCTAATGGATGTGATAAAGACTATTACCTACAGAAAGTTTTAAAAAGTTCGGCAGCATCCTTGCCTTTGATTAAAAACTTGTGACAATTATGACCAACCGGCACTCACGAGACGAGTATGGAATATAATTTTGTCAACCATGAGCATTTTTCGTTGCAGAACGTAGTTTGGTGTTAAGAATTCATTATAATATGTAGTCGATTTTGTGCACAGTTGTTGTGTATCCATATATTTAAAAATTTAATTTGTGATGCCATTGTACAGGTTTCTCTAAATCAACTTGGATTTTATACTTCTAATTAATAGAGTAATTTTATACATTTAAACAGTACCTTAAAACTAGTGTATACAAGATATCTTAAAAATTAGTAATTAGCAAATTTAAAAAAAATAAGGTTTGAACTTATTTCACTTTACGCTAAAGTTTGAAGCATATAAATAAAATTATTTTTAAAATATTGCTTATATTTTTTTGTTTTTTGTTTTAGAATTTAGTATGAAACAAATAATGTGCATCAGTATTTTACCAACAGACTCTAAAACAATTTGAATTAAAATGTAATTATATTTAAGTAGTTGAGCTCTACTCAGTACATTTAAATTATTAGTCTTAATAAAGATTTATAAGGAAGACTGTTATTCATGTTTCCCATTTACGTCGATAAAAAAGGAAATTTATGTCGGAAAAATGCTTTAAAGATCTATTTATAACTTAATAAATTTATTTTAGTTCCTTTTTAACACTATGATGTTCTCTATATTTCATATATTTTGTCTCTCTGTCCTTGGCATATTGAAAGAATTTTTTTGTTTTATCTTCGAATATTGTATAACGATCGAGAGGGTATTTCTTTTTAAAAGCACCTGTTTGTTAATAGAAGGGAGTTTTATTAAAAACTATCAGAATTCGAAAATAAAATTATACTAACTACTCAATGCAGATGTTATTGCTAACATACGAACAGTTCCTTTTTCAGTTGTACCCTGCCAGGAAAAACTCTTAGCCAAACCGTCAACGAAGATTTTCCGCCAACATTTCGCCACATATTCTCCGCTATGCTTAGCTGATACCTTGCAAAAATCTTTAACCTACGAGTAAATAGAAAGGTTAAAAATAATTCATCAATGAAAATTGTGTTCTACAGTAATAATAATCATAATTATTTAAGTAGCGTACTAAAGCTTGAAACTCAAAATCATTTTTAATTTTATCTTCAAATTCGAGTAATGAATCAATATCGCTAAATGCAACTGGAGGCAAAATGGTATCCCCAGTATTGTCATGGAATGTCGGTGCTTCTTTATATTCACGACTTGGAAGCACGTAATCCTCCGTCAATTGGTGCAGTAAATTAACTGCAGAGGTCAAAGATTTTTCTATGTTTGAAACTTTCTCTAAAAGAAGATCTAGTTTCTCCTTATCCGAGCCATTCTCTGTAAAAAGAGAAGGTTAATACAAAGATTTTTTTAAGAATCTTATGGGTTTTACCAACGGGCCTACTTGTCCTTCCAAATTTACTTGTAGAGGGCATTAGTAAAGGATCTTCACTTTGTTCTTTTCGTACGCGTTTCATAGTGATCTATAAATAGTTACAAAAAAAAAAATAGAATTGTTCTTAATCTGTATAGAAATGAAATGTGATATAGGCGAAGACTTGATGATTTTTGTAGAACTAATACGCCAAAACCTGGTCGACGAAAGCATACAAGCACATAAAAGCCAACACAGAGTCTTTTTGGAAAGATTTAATTTCCGGCCTTAGCTTCTACGTTGAAAATCCAACAAAAGTAACAATTTTCTCTTTAACCATCCAAGTTCGCAGCTTCTGTGAATCTTTTACTTGTTTTCTTCTTAATTCTCAATCATACCATCTGTTGGAGCACCAACCTGTTTGGTATGCGTTTTTTCCTATAGCTTCCTTTTTTACACAAGATTGTTTATCAAAACCGATACTTTTCTTATAAACGACAATTTTCCGGAATAAATTTTCGATGAACTTATCTAGAAAACATGAAAAATAATTCGTTCCGCAAAATTATCTAAACACTATCGAATCTTTCTACATATGTTTTGTTGTTTGTAGGGTGGACTGTTGTCACAATCCAGGGTTGCATTGACTAATTGTGGTATTTTGTACTACATTTAAAACAGTACCTTTTCTCTTTGGCCATAAAATTCTACATATAACAACAATTTATGGAGTCGAGATGTAATGACCGATTGATTTTAATTAACTCTTAAGACTGCTAATTCAATTGTATGAATAGGACAGAAAACAGTCACACGCATGGTATAAGAACCCAAGCAGAATCATTAGAGTTGAGTTCCGAGAAAGAGATATCCGCATACTGTCAAACTCGGAGTTAATATTGCCACATGTTGACTTTTGTGAAATATTGTAGGACAGTATAATTTATTGATATTTTCCTGTCAGTAAAAATTACTTCAGCTTTTGTTTATGATTAATAATTGATATAGCTAAATTTTTAATATATTGTCATAACAATTCTCGTTTGATTTGGTTAAACTTTAAATTGAAACTTTTCCATTAGAATTGTGTTTGTTTCCAATTGATATGCAATACATATGTTTATCATTAATAAAATCTAACAGCGGGACTCCCCCATTTCGTTAGGCATGTGAGTATTTAGGTTAGATACTTATACATATCGTAAGTTTGCTTTCGAAGACTGTTTTGACAGTTTTCGCTTTTGACAGTCCTATCATTTTTAGTACAAAAAGAACGGATCTGATATAACCGTTCAAATGGAAAGCATTGTTGTATACTAGAGATTGTTGATATGACAAGTAGTACCGTGCGTAAGCTAAAAACGACAGTCGGTAAATCATATTGGATGAAAATCAAAAATTTTTTATTTTTCTGGCGATCGTCCAACATGTTGTACCTTGCGAAAGCATGTTGATCCAAATCGCTGCATTTTTCATTCTGTTTTGGTCGTCGCACAGTGAACATCAGCACTGGTTAATCCGAACACTGAATTTTGGACAGAATTTATTGAATTTTGTAAAAGTCTTCCAAAATATGAAAAGTTAAAATTGAAGCATACAAAAATAAAGTAAAAAGATTAGTCAGTTATAAGAGCAGCCAAAAAATTTATTCATTCCACCAAAGTTCTCTGCTTGAGACCTTGCAAATAATGATGTTGTTTCACAAGTTGGATCGTTGGAACGCTCAATGGTGTTCGGTCAATTAATTGAGTTTCTTTTCAATATTTTAAATTTTCAATAATAAAGTAAGGATATGTTAAACATTCTTTTTTTTATAGTATATTTACACTGAGCCAAATTACTTAATTTCGAGCTTTTGTATAATTTCGTCTGAAACTATATAATAAAATTGATAACCAAGGCTGTTAGTAGCACATTTGTTGTGAGCACACGAAATTTTTTGGTAAAAGTGGATTGCTCACATTTTGAGCGCGCTAGCTTGCGCTCACTTAGCGCCAGTTTTTCAGTTCGAATTTAAACTTTAGTCAAATTAAAACGAGCTTATCTCACCTAAGCTTTAAGCTCGGAAATTCAGAAAAATCTCTGTGACCTAGACTTCTTTATAAAATTCGTATACGGTAAGGTCCCCAAATGTACAATAAAAAAAAATTATCTATGGATAAATTATTCTGAGATATCGACTAAAGAATTTTTTTGATTTTTTCGAAGAAGGTGACCGTCATTATTCGGAATAAATTTTGTTTGGATCGACGGATTGACGAAATCACAGATTTATGAAAAAAAATTAAATTTGTAATAACCTCTTCATACATATTGACATCATTTGAAGAATAGTTAAGGAGATATGTATTAATATTTACAAAATTTATTCTTTTTTTGTCATGGAAATCTTTTGTCGAAAATTCATTTAATCACCTGAAAAGCAAAGAATTTGTCGATACGACATTTTTGTTTATTTTGTACAGCATAGACTTTTGCAAAACGTTTAAGCCTAAAATAAACAAAACCCATGGGCTAGTAAAAAAGTCACAGACATTAAAGTGAGATCACCCATTTTTAAATTATTTTCGAAAATTTCATTTTCATCTGTTTCTGGCTTAGAAACTGAGATAACTCATGTTTACATTAATGCTGAGTCGTGTTTCCATCGTCAAACGTGATATAGAATGTAGTGTGAAGGTGATGGTTACGTATGGCAAGATTTAAAAACTATTCCCTACTTATTTTGACTTTTATCTCTTTGAGATTTGTTCGTTTTGGCTTTTTTTCTATTTTCATATGCAATTTTTTGTTTTTGTATTCGAACTCTCGTCTATAAATTGCATATGCAGAAATTCAACGAAACAAAATATTTAATTGTTTATATAAAAATATACTTTATTAAAATTATAATTTATAAATGCAAATCAATATATGTATTGAAATGCTTGTCAATAAAGTACGTTTTTAGTCACGTTTTCATATTTCCGTAGTCATGCACAAAACTGAGACGGCTTCAAATATGTACGTTGTCAAAAATTTAAGCGTGTGAACGGTCTCATTTTTGTTTCTTCATAAATCAAAAAAATCGATAAATCGATTTTGACAAGCTTGCCACTAAGGGCTATGTTATGGTGGCGGTCATATGATCCTCGGTCACGTCAGTTTTTACGCTCTTTTTTGATTTGATTTACTCTATGACCAAAGTGTGTTATGGTGGCGGTCATTTGATCCCTGATCACTACTACACTTTTCGCTACTTTTAGTACTTTAGTACTTCAAAAAAGTATCATTTATGTTAATAAAAAATTGTTAATCTACCACTTTTTCGCGCGTATTGTACGTATTCAACAAGTTTTAACGAATTTTTAGAAATCGAAAATATTGATTACGGACTGCAGGCGTTAAAATTTAGCATCGCCTATTCCAAAAGCATTATATTTTGGCAAGATAGGCACAGGAACATCATTAAGAAATATTTGAAAATATATTTATTGACGCAAAATAAAAAACGCAACCGCAAAAGCAGATCATGTTAATTAAGTTATTATGATAAAACTATGCATTATAAATAAATTCATTACTTACGCTATCCTTTTTGTTTTCACCACTTTTGATAAATGCAGTCAAACAAAAATTGCACAAATAAACATGGCTAGCGTAGTGTTGCTTTGCGCAAGTTTTATTTATGATTTCCTACATTTCTCACAAAAAGTGTACTATTTTCATACAAATCAAGGAATGTCGTGAATAATTTACCAACGCAACACTGCTGTGATCCCGTGATTTGGCAAAGACAGCCGAATCATTTGGTGACCATTGCGGTCAAAATTTATTCCCTCACTCACTCTCTCAAATTTCCCATTTACATTCAAACAACAACAATGCGTGACCGTGACGTGCCCATGACCGCCAGCATAACATAGCCCTAACAGTGAATAAATGATATATGAAAAAATTAACACAGAAAGCCGGTTTTTCAAATCCAAAAATAGTCGAATTGCTTTTGTTTTGTATGCGGTGAATAAACCGTTAGAAAGTCTCGAAGAAGACTCAATTTTGGACGCGCTACAAACAACACATTTTCAATACTTCGGAGAGAAACCTCAGAATGTGGGAAGCTATAAACTCCAGACATTATTTGTCATGTTTGTCAAGACACGGTGAGTGCTTGGTCCAGTGGCAAAAAGTAATTTTTTTTATCGAAAGATGCATTAAGACAAAATTTTCCTTGTGTTATGCGAAGATTCAAATTCCATTCGCCGATGATATGGTTGCGACAGCCTTTAAACCGTGAAAGCGACTTCTACTTTTGTGCAATAAAAAGGTTGGACATGGAACGTTTTATGAAACTAAAGTATCCAATGGCTGATTCCGTAATGTTGCCAGCTTTGGAATTAGTGTCAGGCAACATTTCTTATAAAAATTTTTGTAATGATATGAGCAGTATTTCTAACAAAAGCTCTTTCAAAGATGAAACTGCAAGTGGTAGTGAGTTTGCAATAGAAATAAAACCAAAGCTTATTACGCAAGAAATGCTCAATGATTGGATTCGAGAATTGGATCTGACAAAACAGAAATCGGAGTGGTTGAGATCTCGAATGAAAGAGCAAAACTTCTGCGCTCCTAACGTTAAAGCATCCAAGGTTGATTTATAAGGTTGTCGCAAGGGAGAGAGCGAGTACCCATAATTGTCAAATCGAAGTTGACAGCTCATAGAAAATCTGCAAGTGGTCTCTATTATCATCCGTTCTCCTTTCGTAGTCATTCGCAAAATTGGCTGGTTTTGACAATTATGGGTACTGAGAAGAGAGTGCGATCAGCCCTGTGACAACCTTATAAATCAACCTTGAAAGCATCATATCACAGAACGCATCATGAGCGTTTCGCCCGACATTATAGCAAAATTGCTAGCGTCTGCTATTGCCATGACATTCCTGCTCTCTTTGAGGAATTCAAGCAGCCTTATGACAAAGAAAATTGGCGACTCTTTATCGATAGCAATAAAGACAGCTTAAAAGATTTACTTCATAATAGTAATGAAAAACCAAGTATTCCTATTGCTCATTCCGTCCGCTCCAAGGAAACTTATGACACAATTGCGCAAATTTTGAATTTGATTAATTACGATCACAAGGTGGAAAATATGCCCAGACTTAAAAATGGTTGGAATATTGCTAGGACTACAAGGCGGATACACCAAATACTGCTGTTTCCTTTTACATACAATCGTATTGTTGACAAGTGTAGCATCATTCTTTCACCACTGCATATCAAAATAGCTCTTTTAAAAAGATCCCTTAAAGCATTAGACAAATCTGGAGACGCATTTTTACATTTAAATTTTCCAAATCTGTCCGACGCTAAAATCAAAGAAAGCATTTTAAATGGACTTCAGATAAAAAAAATAGTGAAAGACTGTAGATAACTTACTGTAGATAAAGAGGCAGCTTTTAATTCATTTAAAAAACTTATACGAGTAACCAATGGCTTTCTCGGCAGCAACAAAAGTGAAAACTATGTGGGAATCGTCGATGATTCACTCAAAAACTATCAAAAGCTAGGTAAATACTCGCTTTAACAATTTTTTGCCGAAATTATTTTTATGCAACAATCTTTAATTTTTCATTACAGGAGTAAAAATGCCCCCAAAAATTTATTTTCTTCACTCTCAATTGGGCTTCTTTCCATGAAACCTTGGACATGTAAGTGATGTACATGGTGAAAGATTTCATCAACAAATAAAAAATATTGAATAAGGATAATAAGGATATTGGGATGAACCAATGATGGGAGACTACAACTGGTTTCTTATAAGAGAATTTCAGAAGGATGATAAGGAAAATAGTAAAACTCTAAGCCATTTTTAAAAATAAAGATGATAAAATGCAGTTTTGCAATGTTTAGAGATTTAAAACAAATTTTTTTTTTATTAATGGGTTGCAAAAATTTTCATTAGAAGCAGATAAAATTAAAAATTCGAAAAAAAGTTAAAAATTACCGTTCAGACTTTAATGTCTGTAACTTTGTTACTAGTCCATAGATTTTGTTTATTTTAGGCTTACAAGTTCTGCAAAAGTCTATACTGTAAAAAAAAAAATAGACATGTGGTCAGCTGTTAAATTCTTTACTTTTCAGGTGATGAAATGAGTTTTCGACCACAGGTTTCCACGACAAAAAAAAATTTTGTAAATATTAATTCATATCTCCATAAATATTTTTTAGATGAGGTCAATATGTATGATAAATTTATTGCGAACTTATAAAAAAGTAATTTCTTTGATCGATATCTCAGAAATATATCCATAGACAATTTTTCTTTATTTTTTATTTTAGCTCTGGGACCATACCGTATACGAATTTTATAAAGAAGTCTTGGTCACAGAGATTTTTCTGAATTTTGTAAATAGTGTTATTTTTGTGCCACTATTACAGTGCTTTTACAGCTTATACTGTCCTGAAAAATGTTCAGCCTGAAAACAGACATCCCTTTTACAAATCCCGGGAGAAAACGTTTCATAATTGGGCTGAATGTGGCTAACTTTCACTGTGAGTCACTGTATATTATATAAAAACACAACGATATTTATATTCAAGTTCTGTATATTTAAAGAAAGCTCATTCATTTAACAGTTTAATTGTATTCTAAGTTTTAATATTTAATACAGTATTTTTACAAAATAGAAAACTACACATTTCATTGCTTCCCCTACAAAATATAAAAAATCAAATTATATCGTGTGATGCGATGAATAATTTTATAATATACTAATACATAACAGTTAATAAAATCAACTAGCTATGTATACAAAAATATTGCAGCTATCTACTGTATAGTTAAAATACACAAAAATGCTTAAAGGACAACCAATTATATGATTTTAATACATATGTAAATAAAATGTTTTAAGTAGGCTATTTTATTTTATAACATAATGCTTAATTGGTATTTTGAAAAAAAAACCAATTGTGTGCTTGTGTGTTTTATAGGTGTGGTTGTGTATTTGACTTTGTCATTGAAGATACTAAGAAACGCTATAATTTTTTTCAAATTTTACTTAGATTTCACATAAATGGGACGTATTTGAGACTTGGTGTGGAAAACATTAGTAATTTAGACCTTTTTATTATTTTGTCTTAGTTACAATTAAATTTTGAGCTTCAAATAACTGTTTTTTTTTTGGTTTGTGTTAAAAATATTTTTTTTAAATGGTTTTTAATTCATTTAAATAAAGTTTTGTAAAAAAAATATTTGATGTTTTGTAAATATTTTGTTATAATTTAGTCAAGGTACACGTGTTCAGCTGTTGATTGTGGTCATAGTTTTAGTTTAAACATATTGATTATTAACTTTAAATTGTTGTAACAATTGTATTACATGTGTTCAGGTAATTCATTAGTTTTATTAAATAATGTATAAGCTTTTTTGCTCTCGATACTGGTTATCATGTTAGAAATGTTAAAAAAGTGTTATGAGACAATATTAAAAAAAGTACAAACATATCTAAAAAGCTACAAATTATTATAAAACTGACTTAAAAAAAAAAATAAAAACTTACATTAAAAATTTTTATTTAATATAGTTGCGGATTTATCTTTAAAAATCAAAAATAAACTTAAAACTTATTTGTAAAAACCTTGCTTATGACCTTTGTTTAACAATCTGTAAAAAAAAATTAAATTATACAATTGTTTGATTTGTTTAATAGAGTACCTCTTATAAAACTTTTTACATATCTTTTTTAAATTACAAAAAAACAAACACTTTTATAAATAAAATAACTAAGTGTATTTGTGTGTGTGTCTAGCGTGTTTAATCAAATGCTGATTCAGGCATTATGGTGCTTAAAAGTGTGAATTCATTAAACTATTTTATTGCGGCAATTTGTATATACATATCTATTTATATACGGACGTTATTAAGCGTAATATTTGTTAATGTTTACAAATACAAAATTAATATTTTTATTTTTAAAATTTTTTTTTGGAGTTTTTGTTAGATTTATTTATGAATACTTGTAAAAAAGGCGGCAAATTATTTCAGATTTGGCAGTTTTTTCTGTTATATATGCAAAATTTTGTTCTTAGTTGTTTTGATTGCTGTTTCTTTTTAAGTTATTTTAATATTTTAACGAATTCTTTAGACTTGTGAAATTTTCAACAATTTACATTTTGGTAAACTTTACACTATATATTTTAATGGACTTTACTTTAAGGCTTAAGTACCTTTTACATAAATACTACATTTTTTGTTTGTTTGTTTTAATATTTTTGTAAAAAAAATATACAAAATAATTTCCTAACATGCACACACATTTATAATTTACAGACATATAACATTTTATGCATTGACTACGCTATGCTTATTTTTTAATTTATTAAATTATTTCCGAGCTTTGCGGGCACCCCGACTGCCTGGGCTCCTAAGCAGTTCCACTTCTAAATTAAAATTTAAAAAAATTCTCAACTTTTCACATCAAACTATTCGGATATACCCAGATAACCGGGTGCCCGACCAAATCTCGAACATAGTCTAGAGCCCTAGGTATTTTTGTGTTTGACTTTTGATCTTAACCTAATTATCAATTTTTTGAAATTAGTAGCTATAAATGTCTGTTCACACAATTGTCGTGCGATCGTTGTAGGCTTCCGATGTACCAGTAGCTTGACGTTTGCGCAGTACAACCTCTTCTTCGTTGTCCGTAAGTTCTCTGCTATCACCAGCAGCTCCACTGACACCACCACCTCCAGCGTTACTGCGATAATTTGTTTGATTCACTGGTATATTGAGGCTTGTTCCATTTCGTTCACGCTCCTCTGCAGTTTCGGCAATGCATTTAAGACCAGCCGCTCTTTCGGCTAACATCTTCTTGCCAGTTTCAATGATGTGTTCACGCAGTAAAAAGTCTTCACGTTTGACACGCTTTCTTAGCTTGGCAGGCACATCCGGTATAGCCCAGGCTATGATTGCTTGTATCATGCCAATAATATTCTAAAGCCAATGGAAGAAGTTAATAAATAAAAAAAACTAAAATTTCTCTCGTCATAAACTCACCTGGAAGATGACGATGAATGCTAAGCGTGCAGTTAAAATTCTCCAATATATCATGGGACGCTTATAAGGCTGCGGATCCCAGGGTGGATTACGGAATTCGGTATATCTGCAGGAAGTTACATTAATGTAAGGACTGCCTGTTAGCACCGGTTGTACCTGCAAATATTTCAACAATTTAAAATAGTCAATCTTTATATTTTTACTACTTCCAACACACTTGAAAGTCACTTGTATGGAAGAACGCCAGCGTGAAGTTAAGATAGCCATTGAGTGACTCATCGTGTGTAGTTGTTTTATACACCAATTTCGGTATAAGATTTGTGGAGAAAGCAATGATCATGGCCTACAGTTTAAGAGAAAACTACTTAGAAATCGAAATAAAATTGAAAAAAAAACCGATAAGCTTACGCTAGAGGCAACAGCTATGCGCGTTACAATTGTCATAATGTTAAACCAGACACCAATATTAGCTGCACGTTGCGCAACTGGACGACGCAAGAGACGCAACATTTTAATTGCATCCAAGCGCACTTCAATGACATTGTTAATTAGTGCGAGTAGAGGAGCCAAAGGAAAGGCGAGTCCAAACAGTGTTATGAAACCAAATTGCAGCACTAAAACATAACAAAAAAGCTCAAACATCTTAAGCTGTTGCACATCCAACTAAACAATTACCCATTTCCAGATATTCGCTAAACATTGAGCAATTCGTCCATGGCGTCAGATGATAATCCTCTGTCCACTGATTGCACGAAACCAATTTCTCTTTGCTGCCACGCTTACGCATGCCAAAACGCATGCTTAGCACTTTGAATGTGCGCATAAGATAGGGTAGCAACATTTCTACAATTGCATTAACAGCCTGCTTGCCCACCATGATGATAACGAGTTGCATGCAAAGCTCCATAAGACAACCGCCAGGATTACATTCCTCTTGACGGAAGCCCAAAATACGATTATATTTAGCTGGATAGCCTACAAATTTACCCTTCAAAAAGGCTATGTAAAAAAGGGAGCTATAGTAGTTGACAAACTGAAATATGTAGTTTTTGATTGTCAGACTTTCGTCGTATTCAGTCTGTGTGCGACAGTATTCGAGATTAGTTAAGTAGACGGCCAAGTAGGAATAGGCATAGTCAAGCAGTGAGATTACAATCAAATCTATTATGCCCGCTGTCATGGGCAGCACCATTATTTTGTAGGTCATCGAATCCTCATTACCGAGTATGCTGTGCGATGCTTTTTGCGCCATGCGATAGACCACAACGGAAAAGATGGCAATCAGTGATATGCAAATCTATAAAAATTGGGGTAGTTTATTCATACAAATTTTATTAGGTTTATTTGCTACTTTATAACTTACAAATAACACCATTATGCCGTAACTTGTGAAATTTGATAGGAACTTTGTACTCCAAAAAGGCACATATGGCTCCAGTATGTTGCTTTCACAACTATGCTTGTCATCATAAACTGTTTTCGATTGACGTATTTTCGCCAGATACTGTGGTCTCGGGTGTTCAACTTGTTGCGAGAATCCCGTAAGACCCCAGCGATGCACCAAACACGCAGAGTAACGCTTCCACAGCTCCAAATAGAGGACGGCTGGAAGAGAAAACATATATAGAGATTTTAATACTGATTCATACAATGCGATTTTTGTAACAAATTAATAGACCTCGGATTTTGCATATTTGCATATTTTTCATCAGATTGATACCAAATTTTGTATCTAGACGTTTTATCGTTCAAATATAACAAATTGTAATGCATATCGAAAATATGCAAAATATATGCAAAAAAATATGCTACAAATACCCAAAATATATGCAACATATAAGCAAAATAAATGCAAAAATATATCAAATATCAATATATCAAAAAATGTAATTCCAATCGTTAAATATTAAAGGCGAGCAATACAGAAGAGTATATAATATATATAGTAGGGTGGGTCAATTGTTTTTGTCAAAAGGCGTACTTTAAAAACTTATTCTACGAAGAATTCTAAGAAAATTTCCCCAAAAAACTAGGTCTAAAATCATGACCTAGCTACCGCCGGGAGACATTAAAATTTGCATTTTAAAATTTTTTAATAACAGCGTTTAAGGACACAACCAGGAAATGCTATCAGCCGTATTCATAAAAATATTTTAAAGCAGCTATCAAACGTTCGTTAGTAAAAACGCTTTTTAAAGTTAAAATACTCTTTAAAAGCGTTGTATTCATAAACGAGTTTTTAGAGTCTTATAGCTAAAGTGAGAATATTGATGCTTTAAAATAGGAACAGTTGTAATTTTCGTTTGTGACATTTGCTTAAAAATTAAAAAAAAAATATATAGGATTGTGAATTTGATACTGGCAGGCATTGAAGGAAAGTTCTTAATCATTAGGTGGATCCCTCAGAATATTTTGTTTTTGAAACCAAATATATATAAACATATTAACTCTCTGCGTGCACTCATAAAAACTTAAGCTTCTCTTAAACGGCTTCGAAATTTATTCTGAAATTTTTGCACATTCTTAAGATGTTTTTCAAAACAATAAATTAAAAAAAAAAATTTTTAATTTTTCTAAAACAATTGAAACTGGGCCTTAAAATTTTGTTTACTTTTAAAAAATGCAGCTGCCCATAGCAACTGCCAAACAAACACAATTACTTTTTAACTGACTTCAAAAAGGAGGAGGTTCTCAAGTTCGTCGGTTTCTCTGTTTTTTTTTTTTTTTTTTTTTTTTTTTTAAATGTACGTACATCGATAACTCCTAAACCATATGCCTGATTGCCATAATTTTTGGGGAACAGATAGATATCATAAGCATGGAGGTGCCCGTATAAAAGTGGGCGGTATTCGAGAACTGGGCGTGGTAATAATAGATCTCGCAATACTAGATACTACTGTATCTCGAATAATATTGACACTAGGGTACTGAAATTTAGTCTAGGGGTAGGCACAATTATTACAAATTACGGGCAAGAAAATGGGCGTTATTCGACAAATGGGCGTGGCAATATTAGAAAAACAGTGTATCTTGAATAATTTTGAGGCTAGAGTACTGCAATGTAGTATAGGGGTAAGCATTATTATTACAAATTATCGTCAATAAAGTGGGCGTTATTCGACAAATGGGAGTGGCAATATTATAAAACCACTGTATCTCGAATAATTTGGACACTAGGGTACTGAAATTTAGTGTAGGGGTAGACACAGTTAATACAAATTACGGTCAAGAAAATTGGCGTTATTTGACAAATGGGCGTGGCAATATTAGAAAAAGAGTATATCTCGAATAATATTGATACTATAGTACTGCAATTCAGTATAAGGTAGGCATTACTATTACAAATTATGGCCAATAAAGTGGGCGTTATTCGACAAATGGGCGTGGCATTATTATAAAAACACTGTATCTCGAATAATATGGACACTGGGGTACTGAAATTTAGTGTAGTGGTAGGCACAATTATTACAAATTGCCGTCAACAAAATGGGCGTTATTTGACAAATGGGCGTGGAAATATTAGAAAAATAGTATATCTCGAACAATATTGATACTATGGTACTGCAATTTGGTATAGGGGTAGGCATTATAAGTAAAAATTACGGTGAAGAAAGTGGGCGGATTTCGACTACCGGGCGTGGAAATATTAGAAAAACAGTGTATCTCGAATAATATTGACACTAGGGCACTGAAATTTATTGTAGTACAGGGGTGGGCAGAATTATTAAAAATTACGGTCAATAAAGTAGGCGCTATTCGATAAATGGGCGTGGCAATACTAGATAAACACTATCGCAGTTAATATTGACGCTGAGGTACTGAAATAAAGTACAGGGGTAGGCACAATTATTGGAAATAACGGTCCAGAAAGTGGGCGCTTATTTAACAAAGGGGCGTGGCAATATTTGAAAAACACTATATCTCGAATAATATTGACACTAGGGTAATAAAACTCGTTACAAGAATGGGTATAATAATTCCAAAACATGTGACATCTAATTTAAATTTAAGAGGCAGATATTTGAAATAACCAACAAACTTTCAGATTTTAATAGAACAAATTTTTTCGGAACAATTTTATTTATGTTGTTTATACACTTTTTTCGAAAATTTATCATATTCTCTAAAAAGGAAGAAATAAAAATTTAAAAAAAAAAACAACCGACTACAAAATCACTATAAAGTAAATTTGGTCATATTTGATAATTTATTTAAACATATTATTATATATGAAATATTATTATCTTAATTTTTTTCTTATTTGTTTTATTATCATAAATATATTTATTTCTTGATGAATACAAATGCTTTGAAGTTGGCGCTTTTGATTAAAAGTCTGATTATATTAGCGCCGACCTTTAAAGCTTTTGAATTCATCAAGAATAATTCATCAAGTTTTCGAATTACGCCCATTTTCTTGCCCGTTATTTGTAATAATTGTGCCTACCCCTACACTAAATTGCAGTACCCTAGTGTCAATATTATTTGAGATACACTAGTATTTATTATTGCGAGATCTATTATTGCCACGCCCAGTTATCGAATACCGCCCACTTTTTACGGGCACCTCCATGCTTATCATATCTATCTGTTCCCCAAAAATGATGGCAATCAGGCATATGGTTTAGGAGTTATCGATGTTAAAAATCGATTAAAAGGGGCTGTGAAAATGGTTATGTTTGTTTTATATAACACTTTAATGTTCGCTTTGAACGTGAAGTTATAACAGCTGTCATGAAGTTATAACAGTCATCGAAACTGCTTTAGAGTAAGAATTTCCACTTCGGTTCAGCAAAAAAACGTTACTTTAGCTCCGTTAGCTGATCTTACTTCCTCTTGATCTTTCTTTTTTAAAGCTGCTACACTTGTTGCAGGTGTTTCATCAAATGCCTTTTATTTAATGCTCGGTTTAAACATAGTTTTCGATCTTTCTTCGGTTTGTAATGCGTTCGTTTCATTAGGTGCGTTCTTTTATTGATAAAAAATTAAAGCTTTAATAAGATGAAAATGAATTTTAATAAAATTTAAACGGGTATTCAAATATATTTTTGTGACGTAACTCACGAACGACCTTCCCCTCTCCCCCCACCGTAAAGGTTTTACGTAATTTATGAGCAGTTCCTTGAAGCAAGTTATTCATTGAACTCCCACCACTCAAGTTAGTGT
Source organism: Coremacera marginata (assembly GCA_914767935.1). Lineage (NCBI taxonomy): Eukaryota > Metazoa > Arthropoda > Insecta > Diptera > Sciomyzidae > Coremacera > Coremacera marginata. The sequence continues at coordinate 40,486,717 of OU612046.1, read as the reverse complement.
TGTGCATGGATTCTCTACACTCAAATATATTCAGCCCTATTGTGAATAAACTTTCGCCCGAAATTAAAAAAAGGCATTCTCGTATTTTTAACAATTTACACGGAATTTTTGAAAAATTTTAACATAAATATGTGCATTAATTGTCAATTTTTAAGATCACAAGAAAAAATCTTTAAAAGCATTATCCCCTATCTAAAAAATGAGGATCTATTTCGAGGGTATTTTATTCATAGCTGGGCTGATTATAAGCGAAAACCATTTAAATTTTGGTGATGATCATGAAGAAAAAAGAAAAATTTTAATACTAAGGTTGAATTCGCGAAGTTAGTTTTTAACTACTTACATTTTTTAATAAATATTAATTTCTACAAATTTTGTTAAATTTTTGTCAAGGGCAAAATAGGTTATACTATTGACGAAAATACACTTTAACTTTATCTTATAATAAACTTGAAACGATATTTTTATTTTGTGATAATTTTGTTTTTCAACGAATATCGTGCGAAAGAAATAACTGTTATTGGTCTCAATATTTGCAGAATTCGACATCATTTAAGTATTTTTGGTGTTTAAAGGCTTTTATTGATAATTTTTCTAAACTCACCCCACATGGACATGATGAAAGCAAAAATCACGGTCACATTATTATCAATTAAATAGTTCATCTTCGAGGACTTGCACGTTTCTTGCAGCTCCCAATAGTCACAGCTACGATCACATTGCGGACACATGAGCGTTGTTTTGTTGTCGTTACAGATTTCATTGCTTTTGAGGGTAAAAAAAAAGAACACAGTGTCATTAGTAAAATCAAAAGATTTAGCTGCTTTCTATGCACCTTATAGGGTCTGTGTGCCATGTGATAAAACCATAGATAAAACATAATATGCCAAAAATGCTAACGGGTATTAGCATATGCGTGTAGAAGCCTAGCCAGGCAAAATATAAGGCAACTTTAGGTCCAAAATATTCCTTAATATTATCAAGAGGTTGAAGGCTGAAGAAATAAAATAAAGTAAGTTTAGGTTATATAAAAATTAATTTGATTTTAAAAAAAAAATAACAAAATTTACTTTTTCCATTTGTTCAGCTTGGCCCATTCACTCAACAATAAGTCACGATCGGTGTCCTGAAAGAGTTGCAGTTAAAATATGAATTCAGAATATTATGAAGAAATTTTCTTACATCGTGCAGTGTGTATGCGGTATCATAGACAGCATCCTCGAGCAGCTTTTCTATGCCTAAATTATCTGGAGTCTCTTCACCTTCGACAAAGTGTTGCCGTTCGAGTATAAAATTTATTATAGAAATTCGGGTGCCGGCATCAAAAAAATTTGGCTCTTGCCAATCGAATCTGTAATATTTGCATGGATTGAGTTAATTAAACATGTTGATAAAATATTTTTTAAATACTTACAAGTGCTGATAGGCACGTGAAAATTCAGAGTGTATGCGTAGTGGACGTGGTGGAAATTTCTCCGGGTTTAAACGTATGGATGTAAAAACACTGGCACAGTAACCGCTGAGTGAATCATTGAAGCCATCGTCGCACAGCAGATCCTCGCCGGGTATCTAGAAATTTAAATAAAAAAATTTTTGTAATTTTTTTTCATTTTTATTCTATGGCTATACAAACCTTTTTGATGGGCAATTTAATTTTTAGCACCTCACTATAGCGGCATAGAACATCGAGCGGCGCATGCAGCTTGACAAAATGTATGCGCTGCGTATTATCGCGTTCCAAATGCAGACCCTCTTTCTCTAAATTCGCCTCGAATATTTCGCGTTTCTTTATATTTTCTAATTTATGATCATCTCCATTGTAGGCAAGCACAAAGTCAACGCTGCGTATACCATCCTGAAAGCGGCGTCTGGTCTGAAAGATGAAAGCGCATACATGTGTTAATGATTTTTAGAAATCGTTAAATTGGTGTGTGTGACAACTATGGACAAGTGCTTAATTTATGTGAAAGCAGATGCAAAGATAGACAATAAAATACTGGTACTGATAATATACATAAAAGATACTTAATTCAATAAATATAATGCAGATCAAAATGATGAATTTTAAATAACTGAAAAATTAAGTATATTGAGTGTTCTTGAATAGAAATAATTATATTTCGGTTATAAATAATTAAGAATTTTATAATTTAATTAAGGGGTTACATGACATTGGCAGTTTTTTGAATTCGACTTTTTTTTAATAATTTTGTATTTTAGTATATATTCTAAAGATTTAAAGTAAAGATTCTAAGAAAAAAAATTTCATGGAAAAATTCCTACGGGTTCAAAAGTTACTGCCGGATTAGTGAGAGCGCATTTTTAATGTTTGCGCTACCTACGTACGGCAGCTGGCATATACTTGTTTCACTTGCTACCTGACTTTTGGTTGTTGTTATTTCGTACCTACTTGAAGGGTGAAAGGTTGCTTATAGTTTTTTGCAATTGTTAAACGATTGCAAAAAACTATAAGAAACAGCACAACACAAGATAACGAAGGCTTACAGTACGAATCAGGCATGGCAGATTGAAGGTAACCTTTTTTTCTTTGTTTACAAACTTTGAACGCGTTTATCTCGAAACCATGTTTTTCGTACTGGTTGCGGCACTAGCGGGTTCATTTTTTGACGAAATTTTTTTTTTTTGTATTTTTTTAATTTTATTCGCTATCGTATGACACGAGCTTTTTTTCGATTTTTAATGAATTTTTAAAGTCAATATTTTTTTGGAAAAAACACACTTTCAAATTTGGAACATCACCAAAAATATAAAAAAAAAAATTAAAAAAAAGCTCGTGTCATACGATAACTAATTTTGTTAAGATTTAAAAAAGTAATTTTTTTCCAGATCGGACAATTTTTGCAACTCTCAGCGCTGCAACCACGAGGCCCCGTTTTTTCTCTGCCGCCAGTTTGGAGCTCTATAATGTTGGTCTATAATGTTTGGAGCTCACCATGTTGGAATGAAAAATATATTTTTTTGAATTTTTTTTCTTGTAATTTGTTCAATTCTCTACAATAATTTTGGAAAAATGTTTGTTTTTGACTGAGTTATGAGTTTTTAAAACAAGGTCTGTTTTCTCTGCCGCGAATGTAATGTCCCGCCTTAAACAAAATATGTGCTACAATGTGCTCAATGTGTGCTATGATTTTGAAAAATAACATGTATGTATATTGAATTTATAGATTTTTTTTTAAGTGTTACTTTTTATTCATAATTCTAAAAATTGTGCTGTGGATATACTCAGTATTGCACAATTGGATAAAAAAATTATCCTTTTTAAGAATTTCTAGATATTTCAATATTTTCAAAAATATATATTTGGATTTTTTTTTATGCGCTAATTGCTGTTTTTTAAAAAATCGGAAAACTTGAAAAATTAAAAAATTAAATGGATGAAACACATATAAACATATTATAAAAAAACTTTAGCTTGAAAACTTAAGCACCATTCACGGTTTTGTGCCGAATTTTAGCAGGATTAGCATTTTGAAGAAATGTTTTCATGCTGTAAGAATGCGAAATTGTGCATATTTTTTAATTTCTTAACAGCACAAGTTGAGCACATTACAGCACATTATTCGAAGTTCTGAATAATAAAGCACCACTTCATAAAAACTCTACAATTTGAATTTAGCACACTTTGGGCACATCACAGCACATACATAATTTTTTTATAATAATGTTAATTTTAAAAATGGCGGAATTAACTTAATAAACATTCGATTTTGCAGTTTTTTAACAAAGATTTTAAAAAGCATAAAAATAGAGGACATTTCTAGCAAAAATAGCATCTGTAGCTTTAAGATGAGTTAAAAGTTAATATTTCTAGCATTATTGAAACTGTTAAAATAATCTTTTGTTTTTGCTATAAATATTTAAATACATACACACACGCATTGTTATATTTATAACATAAACTTTTTTATTATCTTCTCTAAGAAAAATAAACGTAACGCATTTTGCGAAACAAAACCGTACCGTATACGTGCCGCCATTACACTAACACTCGCATAGTTTTTCATAAAAAAAGTAAGACGAAATTATTTCAATGTAAAACTCTTTGTACATGCACTGCTTTTGCGACGCTTTGGCATTGTAGTACCAATACATTCAAATGACAATTTTTTTTTTTTTGTCTAATTCTCTTATTCCAAACTTTACGTATACGGCAGGTTTTCGTATCGCAAAATTGGTTCGTTTTTGCAGTTTTATGTGAGAAAATTACTTCGCCTGCGCTACGCTTGCGTGCCATTTTTCATAGAAGGTTTACACTGCGCTACAAGAAATGAGTTTGTTAGAATGGCCTTAAGTTCATAAGACCTTGACGACCTTGATGAATTTGCAACGTGGAACAACGCTCGGTTTTTTAGGAGATGACTTCGGCGCACTCTGGTGGAGTTGAAATGACTAATATAATTAAAAAAAAAAAATATTTTTGATTTCTCTCAATATATCCTTTCAAATACACCAAAACGCATATTTCTAAATAGAATAGATTTCTATAAAAAGATTTATGAAAATTGGCCAATTTTTAGCCATAAAAAAACCAGACGTCCCCCTTAAAAGTAAGAGAACAATTGAGTTGCAACTGAACGCAGGTTAGACGTTTTTCTAAAAGGTGATCCAATACGAAGTCCCTTTTTCAACTGGGTTATTTTGACAGCTGTTATGCTTCAAATGGCTTGTCCAAATGACGTTTGTGTTCAGTATTCAATTCGAGTCAATCATGAATAGACTTACTCCTGAACAACGTTTATTAATTGTGGAAATTTACTACTAAAATCAGTCATCAGTTGGAGAAATAATAATGACGCCATTGGATTGCTTTCATTGGGAATATGTTAAATTACTTCTTTATGTCGACAAACCCGAAACTATTGACGCTTTGGAAACCCACATAACTCGTGTCATTCAAAGAATCCCGGCCGATATGCTAGACAGAGTTGTCGAAAATTGGACCCACAGAATGGACCATTTAAGAGTTAGTCGTGGGCAACATTTGAACGAAATAATTTTTAAACATTGAGTTGTAGGAACCGAACAACTCATTCCACATAAAGATTTGCATCAACACATTAATATTTATGTATTTTATTTAGAAAACAAAGTAGGAAGCTCTTATTGGATCACCCTTTAGCTTTAATTTTGGTGACTTTGGTACAGTCGGTTTATTTTTTTTATTTTTATAAGAGGGTATAAAGATTCGACTGCGATGTGATCCTTTGTATTAATAGTACTGCAGTTTGTGTTTTTTAGTCTTATATTTACTTACGAATAAATATATTTTGATGTGAAATCAAATATATAAAGGGTAATTTACACATTTCCCTCAAAATGATGACAGTGAACGTTAAATGATGACGGTGCATACATTTTTAATTTACATAATTCAAAGTGTACATTTAATATTTGATGGATGATTCGATGTTGAATGTCAAAATTTATTCGTTCGTTAATTTATTTTATTGACGTTTAAAAAATAATAGCAATGCCGTTTAAAATAATAAAAAACGGAATTAAAAGAATTGTTATAGGAGTATTGCAAGAACTACAAAAAGAAATAGGAAAAAATCAAATTACGATTTGCTTTCACTTTCATCAAAAGTAGGAAATACTTCTACTTCTTTCACTGTTCAATGTGGATAACAATTATCTTCATTTTAAAGATGATACTTAATTTACACTTCATGATTCATCCAAAGTGAACAATGATAGTGAATCGTGTAAATTCGCCTTAATTGAAGAGCTTTTTGTAAAAACATGATACACCACATTACAAAAAAAAATTTATATAATTTACTTTAAAGGTTTGAAAAAATTTACATTTGTATGAAAACATTGAATTGTTGAAAGGAATTGTTATGTTCAGGGTCTGAATTTATTTGATCTCTTCATAGGAAGTTGATATGCTATCAAATTATAGGTGGGACATAAAATAATGATTTTAGAGTTCATTATGTTTTTGCAACAATCCCTTCAATTGAATTGTATTGTTTTTTTTTCTATGGCACAACTTTTTGTGTAACCGTATTTCATTAACAATCAAACATAAATTTCGATTTAGGTTCGGTTGAACGTTGCACTAAAAACTAATCAGAATGGAATTTCATCCGAACCGTTTGCACGTTCGTTTACGGAAGCGGTAGTCCGGTCCCTGATTTTTTTACTCTGTAAATCAGTTGTGAAATGTAGGGTCAATAATGTACACAATAAGATGAAAACTACTTCAGATAACAACAACAACCCTAATTGAACTTCTAAGAAATCTCAAATGCTCTCTCTATCTCTCTCCCACTCTCTCGCTTTTAATAAATTAATCTCCACAAAAAGATTAAAGTTGAGTTGTAGACAATGATAAGATGCTAAATGTTACGATGAAGATCACAAAGATGCTCTCTATGCCCAGAATATTTATTTTGGTTTATGACATTGAAAATACTATTTGTATAAAAAATTTAGAAACTTCTTACATTTGCATCACATGCCACGAGGTTCATATCCATAAAACGATGTATAAAATTTCCCATATTTTTAGCGCAATTTGTTTTACTCACACCCGGTTTTGAATATAGTACAAAATAAAATTCAATTAAAGATCAATAATGATCATTGTGGGAAGAAAATAAAAAAAAAACACTTGTTTTCATTATTTTTCTTTTATCGCTTAAATAATGAATCATACACATAAATAAACAAGATTTTTATGAAATTTTTCAAGTTAATTAAAATAAATCACATAAACACAAATTCTGTGGGTGTCGCTCGCAGTTGATGATTGTGCAGCGGCGGCTAAAAGTTAACTAGAGGAATTTTTGGAGTCATTCCGATATTGAGAGGCAAAAACAAGGAACTCAATGATATCGAACAAATAAAGAAGAAAGAGATGTAGAGCGCATGAATGGAAGTTAATAAATTTGCTGCTAGGAGCAGCAGCGGGGGCATATTGTTGTGGGGAACCAACAAAATAATAATAATAACAATTTTTTTATGGAGTCTAAGGTAGAGGAAGAATGTTTAGAACGTGTAGAATGACTGTTTGTGTGTGATGTTTCGAAGTGGAGCTTTAGCTCAAACAGCAAAATTAATAATTATGTACCGAATTTCATTGAAGCTTGAATTGATTTAAAATTTAGCTTGAATGACAAAATTTTGCCGCACTCAGTTTGCAAGCTTTTTAACTCTTTGAGAGCAATTACATTTTGTCTCAAAAGTATCGGGAAATGATCATTAAAGAGCCCGCTTAAAGGGATTGTAAAATCCCTTGGCACAAGTATTTTCTATCATTACGTGAAGTTTTAGCGCGATCTGTCAATTAATTTGTTTACAGTGCAGGATTTTTTCAGTTCATCTCAAGTGTGTTTTGCGATTTTAACAATGAATGAAAATATTGAACAAAGAATTTGTCTCAATTTTTGTATTGCTAATGGAATTTCGAGTGCCGAATCGCTGAAAATGTTACGGAAGGTTTACAGTGAATCGACTTTATCAAAAACAGAGCTGTGTAAGATTGCAATCATTTGGAGCTGCATTCTTTGAAGTCCCAATCAATGAGTAAAATTTTTGATTGCAGTATTTTTTCAATTTCGTGAATAAGACTTTTTGTGCAATCATGACTTCCCAATCAATTCCGATGTGACTTGTGAATGCATTCAAGTAACACAAATTTAAAAGTTTTGACGCAATATACTTAGCAAACTTTTGTGCTGATTCTGATTTCAGTTTCCGTTTCGTTCCATCACGCCCAGTTTTTCAGATATTAACTTAAAAATGGGAGTAAATAGCTATGCTTCTCTCGTGTGGCCGACGACGCATATGTGTTTTTTGTTTATTTTTCGTTTTTTTGGATGGGAATTATCAATAAAAATATTTTCGATATTTACGCTGCGTTTCACGAGGCCTGGTACCGATAAAGAATTATGTATTGCAATCAATTTCAATAAAATCACAAGACTTGAAACGTGAAACGATTGCAATCTTACACAGCTCTGATCAAAAAGACTTGCATATGAGTGGAACGTTGCATTCAAAACTGGTCGAGATATGGTGGAAGATTTGCCTCGCTCTGGTCGGTCGGCCATCAACGTCTTCAACTGAAGTTAACATTAATAAAGTGCAGGGAATTGTGACGGAAAATTATCATTTAAGTTTGAGAAAGATAGCCGCTGAACTATCTGAGTCTCACGAATCCATTCGTGCCATTGTGCACGACATGTTTGAACATGAAACGCGTTGCATGAAAATGAAAGGCTATCATTGTGAACGAATATCTGGCCAAAAACTCAACAAATATCATCGAACAATTACTGTATTTATCTTATATGGCTTCGGCTGACTTTTTTTCTCTTTCCAAAACTCATATTAATACTTTGAGGCACACGTTTCCAGGCGATAGAAGACATAAAAGACAATTCGCGGCGAGAGCTGAAAATGCGTTAGAAAAATGTTTTGATGATTGGATTATTTGTTGACATAAGTGTATTATTTTAGAAGAGGCCTACTTTCAAGGCGATACAATCAGCCATATCATGAATAATTTTTCACGCGCATCGAAAAAGGGAGTTTCCGTTCTTCAGAGAAAGCTCCAGAACTTTTTGGAAATTTTTACTGCAAACATGTTTGTTACTCGTCAATATTCATGACTGTAAAAACAAAAAATGTGATGTCTATATTTGCAATCTTTAAAATGGAAACTTCCTTTTCCGAAAATGAATAAATTTAAATAATAAATATTTTGTATTTTATTGACCAATTCCCGGTTATTTTTTGGATAGAATTTAAAAGTAGCTTCAATTTGCACGATTATTTTCAATGAAGATTTTTCTAACCGAAGTTATTTACAATCGAAATATCAGTTGGGCTAAAAAGTTTGTTAGGAGGCTAACTACTATGTTTTATTATAAACACATTTTTTTGGTAAAATTCGATTTTAATATCCAACATAGTTGCCTTTGAGAGCGATACAACGATTATAGCGATCATACAATTTTTCGATACTATTTTTATAGTACGGTTTCTCTTTAGCCTCAAAGTAGGCCTTAGTTTCAGCGATTATTTCATTAGTGCTGAATCTCTTTCCAACGAGCATTCTTTTGAAGTCTGCAAACATAGAAAAATCACTGGGGGAACCAATTCGCAGCCTTATTCATGGGGGAAGCAATTGGCATTCTCGAGCAGGTTGGGTTTCCAGTTAGCTTTCTACCCAGAATAAGACCCAGATATTTCACTTAATCTGAGTAGCTTAGTCTTGTGTTTCACAGTTTTGAAGGACTGATTGTTGGTACATTGTGTTTTCTTGTGAAAATCACAAAATCCGTTGTTTTAGGGTTGATGCCGAGTCCACAGCTATTAACCCATTAGATGAGAGTATTAGAGCCATTTTGCATAATGCCTCGAAGTGTAGATATATTTTTTCCGGAAGTAACCAAAGCAATCTCATCTGCATAAGCTATCACCTTGCACCTCTCCCGTTCCAGTTTAACCGGCAGCTCATTAGCCGCCAAGTTCCAGGGTAGGGGCGAGAGAACCCCCTCCCCCCTTGAGGAGTGCCTCTTGGTACAGATTTTAGCGTAGATGCTACACCGATTTGCACTTAAAATCCTGCCCACGAGTATTTGATTTATAAGTCATCGCTCCCAGCGCAGCATCCACTCCAAGCAACGTAAGCGCATTTCTGATAGTCTCTGCTTTAACGTTGTTAAAGGCAACTTCTATATCAATAAAAGCTATCATTGTATATTTCTTTTGAAGAGATTTCTCAATAATGGAGACTATAGAGTGGATAGCTGTTTCCACAGATTTCCCTTTGACGTAAGCGTATTGTGCCAATGACAGTGGCTTTTCTACTCTTTTTTGTCTGAAGTAGATTTCTATTCACTTCTCGAGAGTTTTTAGTAAAAAAGATGAGAGACTTATTGGTCGGAGGTCTTTTGGGCTTACAAAAAGTGGGGATGCGATTAAGGTCTAGGCAGCCTTGGTAGATCATCACAAGCTATTGGTTTTTTAACAGCTATTTCCAAACAACCAGGGAAGTGAGTTTCTACCATAATTTTGAGAGATTCTTCACTGTTGATGGCCAATGTTCCGTCTTCTTTCTTCAAGAATCTCTAGTTGGAAGGGCTAATTGTCATAATTTTTCTAAGCCTTGACGCCTCGGAGGACTGTGATATATTTTCACAGAAGTTTCTCCAGGACTGCCTTTGTGCTTTTCGCAATTTTTTCTTATAATTTTTAAGAGCCACTTTGTAATTAGTCCATAGATCGATGGATACAGTGGCTTTAGCTTTGTTGAAGCTTTTGTCTGTCCTTATTTCGAAGCACTTCAAGTCCGGTCTTTCACCAAAGTGGCTTTTGCTTCCTCTTTGAAGTTTTTAGCGGACATGTGATACTGAGAGCTTTGTTCTTGGACTCAGTGAGATTAACAACCAAGTTGTCCAAGGAGTTTTTACAGGTAAGACGATTCGGTAGACCATTTGAGTGATCTGTTTTTAATGTATTTATGTAGAGGCATTGGTTGACTTGTTTAAGATTACGAAAGCTTCGTGATCTCGGAGCAACGTCATCAATGTCAAAGAGTATATACCTATGATCCGAAAAGGAGTGTTCTTTTGAAACTCTTCAGTTTTTAATTCTATCAGATATTTGACTATGTTATACTTTTAAAAGATCTTCTTGTATCTTATTGTACTAATCAATATCAAATAAATATCAAATGGTGAGAGGCAAGTATGATGTCTAGAAAAAACACTGTTATTTCATAGCTTTAAGTTTTTCATAGCTTTAAGTTTCCACTTCGGTCGGCAGTCCCCCTACTGCCAATTTTTTTATTTAAATAATTTTTTACGATTTTAAATTGAGTTAACATGAAGAGAGGTCTTTAAATATATCTGCGTTGAACAACGTGAAAATGGGTCATGTCTAGGTGAATAGGCATGACATATTGAATACGTTCAAAAAGTATAGTTAGGTTAGGTTAAATAGATGCGGCAGCCAGTGTATTAGAATGAGGGTGGTCCCAACATGGTCTCCTTTTTCCGGTGTATTGGTACGAGGGTGGTCCCAAAAGTACCCGACCTAACAAAGAAAACATAATAAATTCGGGAACAAATACTTTTGTTTTTCAACATGGTCTCCATTCAGCTCGACATACTTTTCCCAGCGTTATTCAATAGCTTCGATACCCTGTTTAAAGTGAGAACCGTCGAGCACCTTAAAATATCCCAGATAACAACTTTACCTAAATATTTGAAGTTATTCATACTCAACTTGAAAAGGCCTTGTATAAAAGTAGTTATTCATGCTTTTCTTGAAAAAGCCTTGTGAAAGCCTTGAAAATATAAATATCTTGTATAGTTTTTTATATATTTTTTTTTTTTTTTGTAACAAACACTGAAATAAAGTTTCAGTTTGTGAAAACAATTACATTAGAAATTTCTAATTTAAATAAAAAACTTTTACTATCATAAAAAAAAAAGCATTTCAATAACAAAAAAAAAAAAATTCGTCTAAGAGCGGGATTGAACCTTGGATCGTTCTGCTACCTTTTATTATCTGCTGATAAAATGTCTCCGTAAGTCGCTGGGCTACCGAGGCGATTTGTTGAATTGAAACTAAGTACGTATATGAAATTATTGCAATTAAGAGCTTTATAAAATTGTTCTTAAGGAAATTTAAAAAAAAAAAAAAAATACTAATTAAGTTTCAACGTCGCGCGAGTAGAGTCTTGAATAGACGAGTGATTAAAGCGTACTGCTGGCAATACAAAGAATCCGAGTTCAATCCGTGCTGGTTGGGACGTGGTAAATATACAAAGATTTTTGAAATGTATAAGTTTTCTGTGCTAAATAAATTGAAATGATGAAACGTAGAAAATGAGATTACTAAAAACGATTAAATTTTTTTTTTCAGTTTCCGAGTTCTTAAATAAAAAAAAAAAAACCAAATGGCCATTCCAGCCCTTGAAAGGACTTTGACCGAGCTTCTTATGACCAATTGTGTTGTGTGTGATGTGAAATGTTTGCACACAAATGATCGAGAACTGGACCTACAAATTTTATGCCGACTCCGAACGGCTATATTCTCAAGAAGCTTTTCATGGCAGTTTTTACTCTTTGAGGTTTGCCATTGCCTGCAGAGAGGTGACGGCCGAACAGAAAAATTAATTCAATTGAAAAAATTTTCTGTGTCAGATGGAGGATTCGAACCTGAGTTCTCTGGCGTAAGAGTAACACACTCTATCCACTACGCCACGGCCGCCACAGTTCCTGAATAAACCTTGAATAAAAACCTTAGATCAAACTTTATATAAGTTCTTTTATAAAGGAAATAAGTTCATACGCCTTTTTTCCTTGCATAGACCTTTTATGAAACTTGTTTCAATGATTGTTCAACGAAGTTTAAATTCTCCTTCCTATATAAATTCCTTATACAAAACTTTACTTAAGGCTTATTTAGGTGGAATTGTTATCTGGGATAACCATCAACCACAGATTCCATCTCTACATTGTTGGCACATCTTTTACCACCGAGCCATTTGCTCAAGTTTGAAAAAAGAAAATAGTCCGAGGGGGCAATCAATTCATTGATTTTGGCCTTCGTGATAGTGGATGTGTGAACTGGTGCATTGTATTGATAAGACAACACTTTTTTTTTGCCAAATGCGGCCGTTTTTTCCTGACTTCATCACTCAAACAGTGCAATAAATTCGCATACTACTCGCCGTTGATTGTTTTTCTTTTTTGAAGATAATCAATGAAAATTATCCCACGCGCATTTCAAAAAACTGACGCCATGACCTTGCCTGCAGATGGAACCGCTTGTGCATTTTTTGGAGCCAATTCTCCCCTTTCAGTCTATTCAGTCAGACAGACCTTCGTCTCAGGTGTGAAGTGATGGACCCAGGTTTCATCAATGGTTATGAATCGACGTAAAGCTCGGCTTTATTGCTGTGGAACATTGCCAAACAATCGATTGAAACATCCTTATGACGCCGTTTTTTTTTTCCATTCTAAGCAAAACGCAGCACCCATCTTGCGCACAGCTTTCTCATGTCCAAATTTTCAGTCAATATGCGATGTGCGATGTATGGCACTTTTTGAAATGCCTACCATGTTTGCTAGCTCGCGCAGTTTCAATCGTCGGCCATCCAATACCATTTTGTGAATTTTCTTTACTATTTCTAGCGTGGTCACCTCATTGCGATGGTCGTCTTGACAGCTCATACGGCCTCGTTTAAACTCTGCCACCCAATATTTTACTATTGTAAGCGAAGGAGCAGACTCCCCTAGAGTAGAATCTAGCTCGGCTTTGATATTGGTTGGACTTGGACCATTCAAATGAAAGTATTGTATCACATAACGATGACTCATTTTTTTCCATGTTTATAAATTCATTGAGAGAGTTCACTTATGATGGCTGCCAAACAAATACTAAAGAACGTAGCTTCTTAAAACTTGAAAATTAAGCTCTATAAGGTTAGTTCTTTCTACCATAGTAATTTTTTAAAGCAACAACCGCTATCTATACGTCAGGTTGGGTACTTTTGCGACCACCCTCGTAATTTATACACCAGCTCACCAAGATCATATAAGTTCACAGTGATACCGCTGCACACTTGGCCTTCATTTAAAATTGAAGTTTCATTTAAAGTTATCAAATTATATTTTAGCTTATGTTGCATTAGATATTATAACTGCGTTTTTCCCAACATCCTAGTTTGATTTGCATACGAAACAATATATAGACCACAACGCTATCTAGTTGTGAAATAGTTTTTTTTTTGCACTGTAAATCGTAATCAAAGCCGCATTTGAATTTTTTGGAAAAAACGCGATTATTGTGTTAACTTTAAAAGTTACAACACTAGTACAACAATAACTAAAAATTTAAAAAAAATTAACACTTAATAACATAAAAAACAAATAAGCTAAATTTAAGCAAATACTTTATGCAATTTTAAATATAAAGCAAATACTTAAAAACACAAAAAATTGCCATTACCGTTCCCTCAAGCATAACTATTGAATGAATTATTAAATCTTTTAAAAAATATAGTAAGATTTCTTGATGAGGATGAAAATGAACAATTAAACCGAGAAAATGTGCAAGACATGACAAGTGAAACAGTGAGGAAGTAGTAAAGAATTAAAAGAAACTCAATACCGAAATAAGAGCTCAACAAATTAATAGACACGGAAATATTTGACAGAAAGCAATGAAGTGGAAAATGTATGAAGTTGAAAAGAGTGAAGGAATAGTTGAATGAATATGCACAGAAAAGACAGAGCAAATAAAATTGCATTCATGTGTATGTGTGTGTTCCTTTACCCTAAATTTCCACTGGGAGTACGTAATTGGCAATTTCTTATCTTTACTAGAACTTGTACTACTCTGTAAGAGACGTCTAGAGACCTCATCGTTGAAAGAGCCCAAATGCGGTTGACTGTTGTGTCCACCATTTTGCATGGCCAAGATTTGCGCTGCTATTACAGCATCGGTTGAATCGCTACCAACACCATAAGAATGACGATAACTTGGACTCCATGGTGAGTTCTTTCCACTTCTGGCACCATTTTCGTAACGCATACTGCTACGTTTCGAAGGCGTCTCATCGCCGGCCAGATCAACAGCCGAATGATAGATTGTATTGCGTGATTGTGAGAGTGATTTACGATGCGCAGCTGCAGCAGCGGCGGCCTCCGAATCAGCTAGCGATATGGTGTCAAAGTAGAGACTCTCGCGATCGTCCATTTCGGATTCTGGATATTCGTAGTCGTGAGTGCGCACTGCAAGTAAGATGGAAATAAGTGTAGGTTAAAAGTTATATTTGGTAAATGTGTGAGTTCAAAATTCAAATCAGCTGTAAAGACACAGTACAAAAGCAGCAAAAGCAGTTAAATCATTTAAAAGGTTGCACTTAAAGTTTTAGTGCTATAAAAAAACAAAATATATATAAAAAATAAACACAAAATCACACAATCAATTACATGCTTGACTGCACTTTGTGACTGTTATTGGCAGTGAAATAAGCGGCTAAAGATAGTAATAAATAAATAAAAGTTACAGAAACTAGGCTAGATTTATGCACATATACGGTTTCATTTATATACTCCATCATCTATTTAACAATAAAATATATATTTTCGATCAAACGCTAAACAATTGATAACACATTCAATTAAAGCCTCAACTAAAGTTGACATTAAGTAAGCTTTTTTTGGGGATTTCTTTTTTTATCAATGGGGCTGTTGAAGTCGTTTTTTTAAATTGCTAATAATCAATTAAAGTTTAGTTTAATTTAAATTAAAAAAAAGGAAACATTAAGTGCTAATTATAGGAACATCCAGTTTGTGCTTAATTGCTCTAAATCAATAAACAATAGGGTTATTCACGATCTTGTTTCATCGTTGCAAATGCAAAATTATCTGCTTTTACAAAAATAAAACGCATTGATATGCATTTCCAATATGGTGTGTTCGCAAAAATCTCCTCTTGAAAAACGCATTTGCAACGATGCAACAAGATCGTGAATTACCCTAATATTCCTGTGCAAAAATATAACGCTACTTTAAATTTAAAAAGCCGTTCAAGTGATTTGTATGATTATAATGCATTTGACTAAACTAATACCGTTTTCTGTTTGATACTTAGCAAAAAATTCTGCCGTCTGAAGATGCAGAATTTTGAGTTTTTGATGATAGCAACTAACCTAATCTGTTCCTGTGCTAAATTTTATCATCTACATATATTAATATAAAAGGCAAGCATGCTGCTCCGCATCTAATATCGCTCAAACTGTAATTATGTTTTGTCATTATTACAGTGCTTTCATAACATATATACTAATATAAAAAGTAAGCATGCTGATCCGCATCTAATATCCCTCAAACTGTAATTATTTTTTGCCATTATTACAGTACTTTCACAACATATATTAACATAAAAGGCAAGCATGCTGCTCCGCACCTAATATCGCTCCAACTGTAATTATTTGTTTGTCATTAATACAGAGCTTTCACAACACGCACTGTCCTGCAAAATGTTCAGCCTGAAAGTATGCACATACATAAAAGGCAAGCATGCTGCGCCGCACCTAATGCTATGTCTACACAGAGAGTTTACTTTGAGTTTCCAATACAAAATTGAGTTTTGCGGTTGAACTCAAAATAAACTCTTGAGTTTTTAGTAAAATTATGCGGGATGAATATCAGCTAACAAGGAAAGGTCCCCAGGTGTCACTCACCGATTTGAATAATTTTTGGATATGTGATAGAGGACAAAAATCTAAGGTCGACGTATTTTTTTATACGTGCTCAATCGATAGTTTACGGTTTCAAAATGACGTTTTAAAATCAGCGAAAATTTCGTTTTTTTGCCACAATTTCACTATTTTCCATAAAAATATTTACAAATTTGGTATCAAACGAAAGGTATTAGCCACATATGATGGCATCTATTTTGGAGAAATAAATTTCATTGTAATTTTTTGAAATTGTTTCATTTTCATTTATATTTGATTTAAAAGAATTCTAAAAGTTACCTTTTTTTTGTTTTTTTAAATTTTTAAGTTTTTATATTAAAATTTTGTTTATTAAAATATGCATTTATTTTGTAAAAAAAATTTTTTTTTTGAGATGAAGACCACAATATGGGCATCAAAAATTTTGTTTTTTCTCCAAATTTCCGTAAGTGTAAATATTTGATCGGAAAAGTTTATATTTAACAGGGCTTTTATACAACTTTGTTAAAAGTTCTTTGCCCGAAGGAATGAGAAAAAAACCATCGGAAATTTAAAAATACGACTTTCTATATAAATAACTGTTAGTTCTCAACATATTTAAAAAAATTTTTTTTGTTATAAAGTTTAATAAAAATACTTGCCAAAAAACAAGCCATCATATGTGGCTTTGTATATATTTTTATGGAAAATAGTGAAATTGTGGCAAAAAAACGAAATTTTCGCTGATTTTAAAACGTCATTTTGAAACCGTAAACTATCGATTGAGCACGTATAAAAAAATACGTCGACCTTAGATTTTTGTCCTCTATCACATATCCAAAAATTATTCAAATCGGTGAGTGACACCTGGGGACCTTTCCTTGTAAGCTCAGCTTGCTTTCTGAGTTTATCAAAACTCATTTTGAGAAATGCCTAAAAGTATTCTAATGTTCTGATGAAAAGGAACGTTCAGATGCAACTTTGTAGACCGCACGGTACGTTCAGAGTATTGAACGATTTTGTTCTGAAAAATAAACACAGTTCTTCTGACGCATTTCTGTGTAAACAGCTTGAAATGAACTCAAATTAAACTCTGTGTAGACATAGCATAATGTCGTTCAAACTGTAATAATTTTTTGCCATTATTACAGTGCTTTTACAACATGCTGTTCTGAAAAATGTTCAGCTTGAAACCATTCACAGTAAATTTATTTAATATTTAACTGTAAAGCTTCCAACCCGTCCTGAAAAATGTTCAGCCTGAAAGTATGCACAGAAAATTCATTTTACACTTATAAGTAATGCTTCTAAGCTGCCACACAGAGGGTTGAAATCGCCAAAAATAATTAACCTCTTCATTTTCTATAACAAATAAGGATAAAAACGATAGGCAAGACACGAGAAGCAATACTATTTGCCAAATCTATTGCTTGTAGTGTCTCGCTCATTGTATGTTTTTTCGTGATACAAAATAAAGGGATCATTCCCCTAGAAGTCAGAGGGATCTTTACACTTTCTTTTAGTTAGAATGGGTCTTAATAAGAAAAAAATTCTGTCCGTCTGGCCGTTTGTCCATCAGTCGTCATGATTTCAGACGTAATTTTGAAGCTAACGTTGTGAAATTCAATATTTAAGCATGAATCTAAAAACTCGTCGGATGAAAACCACGCTTACCACCCATACAAAGTGACTTTATTAACACGGTAAAATCTCCATAAATTTCACAAAGCCTAATATATGGCCAGAGCTGGGTTGCAATAATTTCTTTTGGAATTAATTCCGCCTCCATTCCAATTGCTTGGAATTAGGAATTGGTAAATAGTATCCTCAATTTCTCACGAATTGAACTCGAAAAAATCGTCCATTTCATACAGGAATTGCAATTGGTAATTGAACGTTTCAATTCCTCAGGAATTAAAATGGTTAAAATGTTAAAAACAACATTCCGTGCAAGGGTCTTTTTTGCATATGGCCATATTTCAGAGCCCGCGATGCGCCCGTGGCGATTCGGTCTAAGCGTCGGGCGGAACGCAATGCATGGACTCTGTAAAATAAAGCCCTATGCAAAAAAGGCCCATTATTGTATGACATTAAACCACCATTTTAACATAAATTTTACAACAACAACTTATACACAACTTTTCTGGGCTTTGTGATACTTTTTGATTTGAGCTTTATGACGCCGTTTGTGTGACATGTTGCAAGTTTTCAAAATTTTTTATGATTAATTTTTCATTGAATAAAACTTGTGAATTGAATTCCTTGCGTTATAATATTCATTTCGTTTAAAGGCAATAAAGCCAAATCGACTTTCGAATTGATTCCACTAACAACAACAACGACAATTCGACCTGATTTCCATGGGAAAGAGAAATAAAATCGATTCGGCTTTATTGCATTCGATCTTATTGCCATACACCACCATACAATGGCCATATTGATATTTTAACCTCTATATTGCATTCGCCATTTCGAATTTTGAACCACAGATTTAAAATCAGCTACCCTAAAACCTCTTCATACTAAAATCCATCGTGTTACGAAGAGGTTTTTAACTTTTAGCCGCCATATTGGAACCGCCATTGTGGATTTTTTCTCTATTATCTATTTTATTCTATTATACTTTTTTAAACTAAACTTCTTAAAATAGCTATAAAAGTGCCTTAAGCTGCAAATTGATTGATTCGTGCAGCTTGTGGCTGTGACACTCACAAAGTTAAGAACTAATTTATTATAAATAAATGACGCGATAAAATTGTATTTTAGGTGCGAGGACACGAGTAACTCATGTTTATACATATGGTTAAAGTATGGAAACAAGCGTAAAATAAAAAATTTTAAAGCGGCAACAAAACAATTAAAAAGGAAGTTGCTGTTTGATTTTAATTTTCTTATTTAAATAAAAGCTTGCAAAATTTCAAAGCCAACAACAATACACGAAAAATTTGCCAAGAATGTGATATAATAAAAAAAACAAAAATAAATATAAAACAGATGAAGCCATTCCAGCAGACAAAAACGCTTTAACGCCATATAAGAACAACAACGAAGACTTTGCCAGAAGGCAGCAGTTTTGTTTTTTTTTTCGTGTTGCATTTTAATTACCCGCGGAATACATGATGGTCAAAGTTCAAACTCCAGAATGTTGCTTGTGTGTCGTTTAAATAATAAGTTGGCACTACTTTCGTAAGTTTCAGCTTTTTTTTTGTAAAACAAAACTTAAGATTTTTTCGTTTTTTTTTTAGAACATTGCTTGATATTAAGGGGTCAAAAAGGGATCTCAGCTGAAAAAGCAGCAGCAACAACGGAAAGCGCGTTGCAATCACACATTTTAACAGCAAGTAGCCCGTTCACACGACGCGATGCCTTTTTTGTTTTACTACAAGTGTTTAAGAAAATTAATTCAACTTAATTTAAAACGTCATATTTTTGCTCTATAGAAATTGGCATTAAGTAGAACAAATGAAGCAAGTTTTAAAGCATATATTTCTCCCCACTAAAAAAAGAACTAAGAAAAAATATCTAACACAGCGTCCATTCAGACGTCAGCGACCGCGACGGCGACGACGACGACGACAACGACAACGATGGCTGCAGCGTATTAACCCAATATTTTATTTTTATAAATATTCACCAGATATCAACGAAAATTACAAAAATAAAAAGAAAATAAATATGTGTTCGCTTGCATTGTCGGTTTATTACTGATGATTTTGTGTTAGACGCTTGTTGTCGAAAACATTCAAGTGGGGCACTTTGCGGTGCCGCCGTCTGTTGTTAATGCTAATGATCTTGTTGTTGTTTGGTTTGGCATAAAAATACGCTCTTCCAGCCGCTTGTTGCGTCACTGCTACGATACACTCGCTGAACTCATCCATCCTCCTCCACTCACTAAAATAATTTGGTGAGCTATAAAGAATTGTTAAGCTTATCGTAGCATTTCATGCTCTGCTTGCTACTCATTCTAGTCCAATGTATCTTTTGAAATCTTTTATTTCTGTAGCTTATCAGCCGAGCTTGCCGGTTGAAAATAAAAACTTGATTTTCATCAAAAAGAAAGCATTCAACATTTAGATTCAATACTTCGCAGTTGCGTTCAACATATAAAGGGGGTGGTGCAAAAAATTAGCGGAAAAAATTTTTGTGGCATATATCAGGTGTAGTTAAAAGATATCCATGATTTTTGCATGAAATTGAAGGTTACAAATTGAAGTTAGAATATGCTTTTTCCTTAGAGCTTTCGTTCCTATTGGCAAAAAACTGCGACAGTCTATTTTCATAAGCATCTCTTGAGGCGAATGTTTTACCAGCAAAAAAATTCGTCATATGGGCATTTCCAAACTTGCGTGACGTACGATTTGTACGCAAACATAATGAATGAAAAACCCAAAAGGTTGTTTAATATTAGCGTAGTAATTAAGTAGCACTATATTAAGTAAAAGAATTAAAATAATCAATCCTAAGGATTTAAAGATATAAGCAAAACTATGCTCTGGCGTAACGTTACAAAAAACAGAAATAGTTTTCGACTTGGATTACAAAATTTGCAAAACTCTGCGAATTGGGCAAGACTTTTTGTATAAAACCTCTTTTAGAAGGTTTTGAAATAATATAAATATAATTATGTATTTTAGTAATTCAAAAACACATTTCTGCCTCTCCTTGCTTCAACCATTTTCCATTATTTTTAGCCAATGCCTTCTATTTTTACTTAAAAACTTTACGAAACATTTACTGAACATTTACTAAAAAGAAAAATTACATTTGTGAAACAGTGCAGACGATTTGATCATCAAAGTAAATGAGTTTATGTTCAAATTGCTTAAATCAATAAAATTTAAATGTTTCTCTAAGATAATATCATTAAAATATAATGATAACTTTTAATTCTCCTGTCACGGTGAACTTTTTTCTGGAAATGCCCATATATAGGAACAGTAGGGTGCAGTGAAAATTTTGTGTTTGATATATAAAGATTCCTTAATTATCAATCGATGATACGTAGTAATAGAATCCAGAATTCTAGTTATAGCTAGAAAATAGAATTCTAACTATTTAAGTCAATATATTAAGGTGGCGCATTAGGTTTGAATTAAATAAAATAAATGTGTTTTTTTTTGTCTTACAGGCAGAATTTTATGTATGTCTATATTGTTATCTCTACTACAATATTGATACTCAAAATTACTTAATGAATGACTAACTGAAAAATACGTTTAAAAACCTCACAAAGAATTCTTTTTAATTTCCTAAATCAGAAGTTCCAGCACTATTTTTTTTTGATGAAAATACTGAGATTTCGTGTCGAAAAATGGTATGTCTTGTCTGGCTTTCATCCTCGTACGAATAAAACCATTTCTCGCTTCTAGTCTGCATACAGAAAATGAAGCCTCTGTTACGAGTTTCACGCACGTCTCTACTGCCTGAGTGTGACAAGGATACTTTTCAATTTCAAGCAAAGACCTCCTGAGGAAATGTTTGAAATTTCTGTGTCGGTGTATTTCATTGTTATTGGAGGCTGAGTTATCTTTTCAATCTTTTAAATCATAGTAACTAAACGCATCAACCTTAAGTTTTGGAAGTTAGAATTCGCGAATTTTATTCCATTTGCACTGACTTCTTGCCTTTAACACTCTCTGAACAGCCAGTTCCCTTACATGTGATTCATCATCTTGTAACATAGCTAGCGACTCATTTTCTGGGTGGGCGCAGAAGGCATCCCTTTGAATAATTTTTAAGACGATGGATTTCAGGTCAACTCGCAAACACAAGCACCTTTTAACTATATTAAATTCATGTATCGGACCATTTTTACAAGACGGTTTTGTCTTGATATTAAATCGAGTTGGAGCGTAAACTCGCATGTTAAAAATGCTAGATCTTTAAAATTTTTTGTTGGTTTACCTGTTCCAATATATAAACGAAGAGTCCTGTTGGCAAAATTCAAACATCGAGAATGTGCCAGTTTTCCTGGGTCTTTGTTAGTCAAGTTTGATGACACCCTACCGATGAGAAATTGCGAAATACATCTGATACAAGTATTTTTCATCGGTGCTTAACGAACCAGTGTTCAGATCTGGCAAATCTATGGGAATGGGTTCAAATGCTTCTGCTTTCAAATGGCGACATTCTCGATCTTTTTTCCTATAATGCCAGGAAAACTATTGTTTTAGTGCCGTCGAGACCGGAGAACAAATGACAAAGTGGCAATTAATTTGCGTGTAACAAGCACACAAACCATTGTATAGGACGATTCGGGTATTTTTCTAGTAAAGCAATGATTCCATTTTTATGTTCCGTGTTGTTTACAGCAGTGCCATCACAGCCAATTGCCATTAAAGAAGAATCAAATTGAAATCTCATTTCAAGAAAGTTAGCAATATTATTCTTAATAATTGCCTTCGCCGAATCAATAGAAAGATGACCGGTATACTTACAATCTGGCTCTGATATAATTGAAATATGTTCTTCAGTAATTGTCTTCCGATGTAATGTATTACCAGTCTTAGTCATGACTAAAATTTTGGCTATACGACCGTCATATACACATAATAAATCGGGGATTGGCCGAAGAGGACGAAAGGATGCTACCGCTCGAAGCCCTCATACGTGAGCATGCTTCTTACATAAGCATCCTTTGTCACCTCAAGCCTATCCTTGTAAATCAGTTGACCACTCTCGGCTTCGCCAATAAATGGACGTCCCAGAATGGCCAATATTATGCTTGCCAACGCAGACACTGGCACAGAATGTGTACTGTTGTTTCCGGCTCCTCTAGGCATAACCTACACGCATCGTCCTCGGCCAGATTTATCTTCCTGAGATGGTACATGTAGGGACCGTGTGCTGTGACCAGTGCAGTAAGCCAACTTAAAGTCCTTCGAATGTATCGGATAACTTTTGCAGCCTCACTACGAGGCCACTCCACGGCTACCTTCGATTGCTTGCAATTGACAGCTTCTCCCACCTTGTACTGTGTTCCGAGTCCGTCCATTGCTTAACAAGGCCTGCCACCATGTTGTCGCCTGTGGCGATACGTGGTTCTGGTCCACAAAATTCTTCTGCTGATCCTTCTCTCGCTAAAAAATCAGCATTTTCATTCTGTTCTATGTCAGAATGTCCTCTCACCCACATAAGTGTGAGCTCATTTGTCCATGCACCTTATCCCCAGCTGGTTGTCAAGGGAAATGAAAATTTTTTTGCCATTGATCCGGTCATCTATAAGATGGTCATTTCCGGCTGGTATACAGACACAAACCTCCTTAACCCCAGTACACAGGATAGGCTCAACTCTTCTGAGTAAACGCCTGCCCCGGCTTTGCCATTCATCAGAGAGCCGTCTGTGAATATACTGATATCGTTACCAGTGATTTCTTCACAGACGTTGTAAGAGGCCATCTGTTGTAAGAGTTTTATAACATTTTCCTGTTATCCTTACTCTCTGCCTTCCGTCCATAGGCATAACCGTCTCCCTGACATCTCTATGTACAATATCAAGGATGCACATATGACCATGTAGGGCCGTTGATCCATGCCACGTTTCATTTCGCAAAATCCTGAGGGCTGTTAGCACCGCCGTTTTCTTTATTTCTAAATCCATTTAGTAAATGGGGGCAAACGACCGTCATAGTAAATAGCTGTTATAGGCTTACTGCTATCAATACCATGCAAACCTTTGCGTACTTTTTTCCGCTCTCGACGTATTTTGCTACTATCAATTACTTTTGATGAGTTGTTTGTACTTAAAACATTCAAATCAAGCAATGCAGCGTTCACAATAAATGCAGCTGATCGATCAGAAATTCCAGTTCGATCACACGCGGTAGCTTGGTTTTGCTGCATACCTCTCATCTGTTGAGTTTCTTTGCTACATCGTCTCGGCGTTGCTGATGTGCAAAACTCATCATCATACTCATCTGATATTTCAGTAGAAGAACTGCCAGGCGCTTCTACTATCAATGAGACAGATGAAGAAGCTCTTGAAGTGCCAACGAATTTTTTTAAAAATCGTTATATTTTCACTTCTTAATTTCACGACGATGGATAGATTGTGTCATCACCTTATCAACAGAATCAATATACACATCTTCCTATA
Organism: Coremacera marginata; assembly: GCA_914767935.1. NCBI lineage: Eukaryota > Metazoa > Arthropoda > Insecta > Diptera > Sciomyzidae > Coremacera > Coremacera marginata. The sequence goes on along the minus strand of OU612046.1, from coordinate 40,462,406 downwards.
ATTTTGTTGGTCTTTCAAGAAGTTTTCTTCAACAGCGGGCACTTTAGTTTGCATACTTCCATTTCCATTCACATTTGCATACTTCCCTAGACGTACATTTACATGTTGAGATATCAAATAACTTTTTCAGAAAATCTTCGTAACACATTTGATTTTTGGCGTCATTGTGCAATTTTTTTTATACTATTATACTTGTAATAATACGAAACTAACCTTGCAACAACTTGCTGATGGCTTATTGTAGGATCCTTAACCTTTTGTCGAATTTTCGGTTACTTTTTTCCCTTGTTCTCACTGTTTAAAAGCAAGCTAATTTTATCAGTGTCTGTACTTAAAGCTTTTAAATAAATGTTTACTAGTTGTCGAGCAGGCGAGAGCTAATGAGGTAGGCCGAAACCCGAACACGGGTTGTTATGGCCACCTACGTAAGTAAGTTGTCGAACAGATTTGGCGGTCGTGTCAAGTGGGTAGAGTGCGTGGCCCATACGCGACAACTTTGGTTCAATTTCCACCTGACACAGAAAGTTTTTTCAATTGAATTAATTTTTCTGTTCGGCCGTCACCTCTCTGCAGACAACTGCAACATCAGAGAGTAAAAACTTGCCATGAAAAGCTTCTTGAGGACATAAGCCGTTCGGAGTCGGCATAAAATTTGTAGGTCCACAGTTCTCGATCATTTGTGTTCAAACATTTCACAACACGCATAAAACACAATTGATCATAAGAAGCTCGGTTAAAGTCGTTTGAAATGGCCATTTTTATTTCTTTTTTTAGCAGCAACCTGATATCTTTAATATTCACTTCAAAAAAGTTCAGAATTTGAATTAATTGTTGTTTGTCAGCCTTAATAGTAAAATATGAGGTCGCAATTCATGCCATAAAAAAAAATCCGGTTTATTTTAATTAACTTAAGAATAGACCCGGCTTAGTTTGGCTAAGCTTTGCCGAACAAATACTTTTAGCGCAAGCCACAGAGATGACAGGCGGTTTGACAAAACCTGATCATTAGCCGGGTTACTAAACAGAAATTCGAAGATTTCAATACAGTCACTTTTGGATGAGCGCAATCAGTTGTAGAATAAAGTATAAACTATGTTATGAGCAAACTCAGATCTTTTTCATTTATTGCGCTTAAGCTCGTTGAAAAAGCATGTTCAAACAGTACTACGAGTAACTTTAAAGTTTCATTATATTCCAAAGTAGGTTCTCGATCATTTGTGTTCAAACATTTCGCAACACAATTGATCATAAGAAGTTCGGTCGAGGTTCTTTCAAGGGCTGAAATTTCCAAAGTTGCCCCGAAGCTGTCTAATGAATATAACTGCTAATACGTTGATTGAAGTCAATTCCCAGTTTGATTTTTGATTCCCATTGAATTCGAGGGTTTAATCTCGAGTGATACAGTTAAACCTCCATTACTTAAACTTCTTTGACTCGAACTTTCTATAACTGGAACTAAATCGAATCGCGCTTAGAGAGTTTAGAAAGTAAATTGTATGCACCATACTTTCATAAAAATATTTGCACGTGCGTTCTATAAGTCGAAGTTTTAAGAGAAGTTCCTAATCATGTGATTGGTTTTTTCGGTTTTTGTTTTTAATTTTCTTGAATGGCATTGCTGAAGATCAAAATTTAATGAAACCAAATTACGAAGCATGACAAAGATTGAATAATGTAACTTCCAGTGCTTCTATTGATAATTATAATGCATTTGTATATCAGGCTTTCCATTTGTACAGATGACACTTTAACTAAGCGTTATTGTACTGAATCAGAAAATCTGACTAGAAGTGGTACGGACAGTGATGACGAGGGTCCGATGGAAGAATTGATTCAGCAACCTTCAAAGGATGATGTAGCCGATTTATTGAAAAATTTTAATATATATTTGCAAACGAATGTAAACACAATTGACGATCATTATCAAGCTTTGAGCAAATAGAAATTAAAGTAAATTTTTTGAAAATGTGAGATACGTGTTGAATTTGAAGGTAATTAAAACGGGTTTAATTAAATAATTTTGGCGTCTTTTTATAAACCTTTTAGCTTTCATAAAATTTCTATGACCTTTTTATTTAGTAATGGTGATTCGAGTTATTGAAGTTTGACTGCATATAAAAATTTAAATACCGTTCTAGGTGGAAACGATTTGTAAAGAATTTAGGTGCGCCGTCTGTGGTAGAAGCACTGAAGACTTGTTTCTTTTATCTTTACTTACGAAAAAATACCATTATATTCTGATTTGGAAGTGTATAATTCTGAGATCATGAGCGATGAAAATAACGCGATTAATCATCATCAATGAAAAAAATGAAAAATATTTAAAATAAAGTTAAATGAAATTAATAAATAGATTAACCTGCAAAGAAACGGTTAGTAGAGTGTTTGAAAATAGTGAAAAGGAAGTTTAGTTTAGTTGTTCATTAATTGACTCGGTTGGCCAACTTACCAGCACTACTTCCACCAATAAATTAACTTGATTTTTTCCACTATTAATTGAATAAATAAAAATAAAAAAACTATCAACACTGCGTCGTTTTGTCACACTCGAGCTCAACCAACAACAAACGCGAATCAACTACAGCGCTAAGTCTGGAGCTCTCAATGAATCTTCGTCGTCGTTGCCGTTGTTGGAGCTATCTAGCTGCACACATAGGCCACCGCAGCTACTGCTGCTCCACGTAGTTTGCTTTCCCTTAGCAGCACCGCAGCTGCTTTACATATTTTTATTTTCTATTTTCTTCTTCTGCTTTTTTTTTTGTTGAATTTATGTTGCTCAGAAAACTACGAGCAAAGAACTTAAACAAATGACGTCACTTTGCAATAATTTTGTTTATAAATCACTGTAGCTAATAATGTTTTTTAATTTTTTTTTTTTTCAATAAATTGTATAAAAATAGAAAGAAAAGTGAAAAACTCGCGTAAAGTGAAAAACACAACAGCAAAAGCAACGCTTGAAGAAATAACACAAGCTGACATTTGACAGCATTGTCTGGGGTAGTCTTGCCAGCTGTCGGCGAAAAGATTCCCAATTTTTCATACAATAGAATTATATATCCCATTGCAAACTCTTACGGGTTTTTTTCTCGGCCAAAAATTCTAATCTCTGAGTTTTGTTTTCAGTTGAGAAACGATCAGAAAAAATATTAACTTTTTTTTCGGCATAATTAATGAAGAATTGGAAACTCAAATTTAACATTTTTTTGAAATGAAAACTTCTTTAGGCGCGATGAGCACTTTTTGGTAGAGAGCAAAACTATAAATTCGCGATATCATCACGCTGTTATCGATATAATTACGCTGTTAGTGTAACAGAAGTCATTGCTGTTCAGCATTCCTTTTTTAGAGATTACCTAGCATCGACAAAGCCGAAGACCGAAGCGATTACCGAACTGATTACCAGGCCGATTACCGAAGCGATTACACACCAATTATCGTACCAATAACCGAAGCGATTACCAACCGATTACCGAAGCAATTACCAACCAATTACTAACCGATTACCAATTACAGAAGCGATTACCAACCGATTAGGAATTACCGAAGCGATTTCCAAGCAATAACCAACCCATTACGAAAGCAATTACTAACCGATTACCAATTTCCGAAGCAATTACCAACCGATTACCAATTACCGAAGCGATTACCAATTACCGATTACCCAACCAAAGTATTTGCGTTGGAAATATATTATATATAAACATTAAAAAATAGCAATTTATACATTCCATAACACATAAATTAATAAAAAAAGTTAAAAAAATAGAACGCGTCTGATTTACCGACTCTAGTTACTTCGGAAATTCATAACAGCTATGTTATTTCATAGCTTTAAGTTTTTACTTCGGTTGGCAGTCCCCTCACTGCCTACCTCTCTTTTACCTTTTAAGTTCGATTCCGGAAAAATGTTCGCCCGAAATTGCAAAAATTGGTATGAAAAACTTGTGATTTGTTTTAATTTTCCTATAAAACTAAGCACTATGGGTATCAAGAGAATGGCTATGCCTATTCAACGAAATTATAAACATAATAAAATCTGTGCATTACTTTTGAAGATATCCAATTTGCTGTCCTTAACGCTTAATTTTTTAGGAAAAATAAAAAACAAATAATATGTTTTTAGGCCAATTTCTAAACTATTACCACCTACAACTTCTAATGTAAACTTATTGAGAGCTGCCTGAAATGTTTCACCATTAGCTTTATTAACCCAAATGCACAATTTGAAAAAACAATAATAAAAAAGTAATTTCCGCTTATCTTCAATTGCTTCTTTTTTCAATGATGTTGCGTTGGCTGCCCTGTTGTTTATTTTTAAAAAACTTCAACATTTTTTGAATTAAATTAGTTATCATATTTATGCAAAATTTTTCGAGTCAATCATTGCGTACCTTAAAAGAGGTCAATCTTTAATGAAATGTCAAATATAATGTTAAATATCTTCCTTCCATGTCACTTTTTTTGCATTCCGGGGCAAAAACCTGAATTTTTTCTACTTTTGGGTTCAACATTTTCGAGAAAAGAAGACGATTAAATTTTAGAGGTCAGCTTTTTTTCAGAAAAGAGTGGAAATATTTTTCCGTTCCGTTCTTTTTAGAACTCTAAAATGGCAGAAAAATGATGACATTGCAGCCAAATGAAGAGATTAAGTCTAAAAATGAGATTAAGTACCAAAACCGCTTATTAGCCTCCAGGGTCTCGTATACAAATTTGAAACTTGTAAGCTTCGAGGTATTACCGAAATCACCATCGAAATCTTCAAAATTTCGTAATGCAACACTGTTATATCGTAATGCAAACCACAAAATGGAATGTCAGATTAAAAAATTCTAAATCAGAAAATGTCGAATGATAAAAAATAAGTTTCTGAAAATATTTTTCTGAAAATTATTAAATTAATTACTTTTAAGCAGATCAACAAAAAAGCAAATTAAAAAAAGTATGATATGGTCTACAAGACAATTATTGAAAAATATGTGATCGACACTTTCCACAAAATTTCTATTAATTTCAAGTCAACTTGGAAAAATGTCAGGCTTAACCCCCTAACAGACAGTGTAAACAGTTTAGAGATTACTTAAATTTTTCAGCCAAATCTCGAGATTAAGCTGCAATGTAAATGTAGTATTAGCTTCCCTGTTTATTAATTTGAAAAAAATCAGAGAATGCATTTAAAAGTAGTAATAATTTAACCGAATATTCATAACATATAACTATTAGTAACTAAATATAAGTTCTTGGCTACAAATTTAATCTTTTCCCATAACAAATGCTGCTTTTTAAAAATCAACAGAAAAAAATCTAACTTTTTCATTTAAAAAAAAAACAAAAGTGTAAAAAGTTAAATTTGATTTGTAGAAAGTTACATTTTAAGTGTAAAAGTTTGAGATTAATAATATCTAGTGACACTGTTGTTAGTAGTGAAAGTGAAAAAATAGAAGTATTTAAATTAAACTAATCAAAGTGCAAAAAGTTGCAATAGTTGCAAAAATAGTTTTGTTGTATCTAGTAATACTGTCGTTAGCTCTCAAAATGAAAAGATAAAATTATTTAAATAAAAGCCAGTTTGGTATTTAAGAAAGAAGTATTTTTATTTGCATTTTTATATAAAGATACCTAGGATAGTATAACTTTAAAACCTGCATAAAAAACAGTCAATTTTATGTCAGCGTTTGAATAAAGTATCTGAGATCAACCACATAACCTAGTTGTCATCGCAAAAAAAAGATAGGATTTCATTTTATATACACAATTTTAGTATTATTTAACAGATTTTCTTAAGCAACCATTTAACGCTTCTTTTGCAACGCACTGTTTAAGGTTTTACGCAACCTCTACGCAACGTTGCATAAATTGTTATCAATAAATATATTGTTATGTTAGTTTGGTGTCTGAAAAATCGAAAATCTTTTACAAAAATTAAAAATTTATGATTAAATATTATAAACATCAACCTGAATCGGAAAGACATAACAAACATCATAGGTTAAGTTAACGCAGCCGTTAAACGCAAATTTCGACGTTTATGTTACACAGATCTAAAAAAAGCCAGAAAATCCATTAAATAACAATGCATTGCTTAAAGCCTGTTTTAAGTTATGCAGCCTCTAAAATTGCTATTTATTGCTTAAGCTACTTTAACATTTCGTACTTACATCAATATCTAAATATTTTTTATAAATCTTCAAAGATTTTTTTTTCACTAAACGAAAAGGCTTAAAATAATGTTTTTTGTTTTTAAAAAAGTTTCAGTGTTAAATTATTTTTATATACCAGCACTTCATAGAGAACGTTTCATTTCCATTTATTGAGAAAAAAAAATGTTCCCAACGAAATTTCTATAGAAGTAAACATTTGAAAAAATCCCTCTCATTTAAAAGTATCAAGCTAAATTTACAATTAAAGATAATAAGGGCATTAATGCAAAGTGGCAAACTTATATATTGGGCAGTTAGTTATTTTGACCAGTTGCGGGATTCTCAAACGCCTTAACGACGATTGTCGCTGTAGTTAACAAGCGAAAACTGTCATTTACTATGAAACTGTGCATGCACAATAACCGATAACGACAACTACGATTATCGTTAACTGTTTGGGAATGCTACTACAGGTACGTTGCATGAACGTATCCTAAAATCGATTGTGCATTTGCAACATATATGTCAGCTGTTAGGAAAAAAATACTCAGAAATATTTACCAACTTACAGCATGCCCCGGCAAAGCGAAAATATTAAATTTGTGAGATTAATCAGCAATATCTGAGTAACTTTGACTAGAGTTATTGGTTTTTTACCTTTGTCATTGCGAATTATTTGCTTCCTGTTGCGGGATTCCCTAACGCCTCAACGACAATTGTAGCTGTAGCTTACAACTATGATTATCGTTAACTGTTTCCTGATTAGAAACAACTTCACAAAATAAAATCAGCTGATTGCTGGTATAAGTTTGCCAGATCGAATGCTCACTTAAATCATGGAACAAATACAGAGGTTGTCAAAAATATTTACACATTGCTCAATATTTTTACGTGTTTTAAAGAAAGAGACCATCTTTATTGTTGTTGGAAATAGTTTGCAAACAAAGTTTTTGTTGTTGCATTTCTTGCAGTATGCAAAAAACCATAAAGTAAGCTTTAGCAAACCTAACGGTAATATAAAAAATATTACCAATGTGCAAATATTTTTGACTACCTCTGTATATTTGGATTATGCAAAAGCTTCTGCATATATTTCTTTTATAATGCTGATAAACTTATACGGTTTATTCCATTTATAAGGGTATTGCCAATTTGCTTGAATACTCTTAATATATTTCACAATAATAAGGCGATTCGAAAATTTTAAAAATTTATCTCAATTTTTTACCGTTTTAATTACTATTTTCCCCATCATCTGGTTTTTAGTGGAAAAATCCCGAAAAACGGGGAAATCTTTGACTCATGGCAAGTCTAGTATATTAGCTGCTGCTGAATTTGACAGCAGAAGTTGTTAGTGTAGTTGTATGTTTCTGTTGTTGGAAAAGATAAATTTACTACATTTGTGTATTCGTATGAACGCACGGTCCTGTGGCGCAATGGATAACGCGTCTGACTACGGATCAGAAGATTCCAGGTTCGACTCCTGGCAGGATCGAATTTTTAGAAATTTTTTTTTTATTATGAAATTCAACTTTATTATAATCATCAGCAAATCATTTCTTTATATCGAACTTGATTTTCTATAATTGTCGGATAACTTTGCAAGTTTTTTTTTAAGGCCTTAGTTTCAAAATTAAAAGTAAATTCGGTGTGCAAATGTTCTGTAGAGAGTCAACAAATCATGAAACTGATTGTTATTTTTGTCTGACTCAGTTGTTTGGAACTAAAGGTTGCCATTTATGCAACGTTAACAATGCTGATGTGAAGTCGGTGACGAAACCAGTTTCGTACTCTGACAAGCCACCATTGCGATTGTCAGGAAGCGATTGCGATTTTCACAAGAATCGAGCACGATGACAGTTTCAAGTGGAAATGAGTTTATCCCGGACAGATTAACGAATCAACCGCACATTTTGTCACAAACAAAAGTGTTAAAGCAGTTCTGATTCAAAATAGCAACCAAAAATTTTCGATTCCAAAAACCTTCGATTCCTAGAATAAAATTTCGCCCGGAATTAAAAAAAGTCATTTACGTATTTTTAGCAATCTTCACTGAATTCTTAAAAAAATCTTAACACAAATATTAATTATATATATTCGTGTTTGTCAGGAGACCAAACTGCAGCGCGGAAAGCTTTCCAAGATGTTGTCATCAGTTTACTTGGTAATTCGAAAAGTCTTCAAGATAAAAAATTAATCAAGAATTTGATTAAAAAATATATGAAAAGATAAGCAAGTATATGAATCTCTGCGTTTTTCCTGATAATTTGAACGCGGAGAGTGACGAGCACTCCATCCAGATTAGATGACAATCGAAAAGCGGTATACAAGAAATTAGGACGCAGAGATTTATTTATTTATTTATTTATTTATTTCTTCATCTAACAGAGATCAACTCTTACAGACTAACAATAAAGAAATTTATCTTAAAACATTAATTAATACTACATTAGAATTTTAACACAAGAAATAAAATAATATTACTTAAATTATAATAACTCAAATAATAAATAAAAAGGAAGGGAAGTTAAGAGGTGTTCACAACATTACGCGCCAACAGATGCCAAAGTAATTGATTTCTAAGCTGTTTTCTAGAGCAATTATGAAATAAATCAATGAAGGCTAAAACTGAATTAGTCTCCCTAGTACATCGAGCTAAAGGCATATTAGACGCATAAACGGATCTATATAGCGATTCACTGAAGTGAAATTGGCTTCGGAGGTGCCTTAATGGAAAATGAAAGTTTAATTGAGACAACAGATCATCACACTGAACATTGTGGTGTATAAGGTCCCAGATGAACAGGATAGAAGACACTTTACGTCTTAATTCTAGCGAGCAAATGCCAATTAGCGCACAACGGATATTATATGAAGGCACTGCGGGTAAATGCCAATTAAGCTTGTATACCACAAACCTAGTAAATCTTCTTTGAACATTTTCTATGCGATTTGAATGTATCTGAAACAATGGATTCCAGATAGTGGAACAGTATTCTAAATGTGGCCTCACAAGCGCGGAAAAAAGCGTCAGTAGAGCATAAGGGTCCGAAAAGCCTCGCGAGTTTCTTTTAAGGAAACCTAACATCGAATTAGCCTTATTTATTATAAAATCAATGTGATCACAAAAATTAAGACGTACATCCAACAAAATACCTAAGTATTTTTTAATGAAGACCCTATTAAGAATATTTGAGTTTATAGAATAGTCCTAATGGAGAAGAGACCCTACAAAAAGTAAAACATTAGCATTTAGAGATGTTTAAAGGTAACTTATTAATCTCACACCAAGAAATTACATCGTTAATGTCATTTTGTAATAAGTGAAAATCATTGGCAGATGAGATAGCTCGAAATAATTTTAAGTCGTCAGCAAACAGAAGGGCATTAGAATTTTTGACCAAACTATGAAGATCATTAATAAAAAGTAAGAATAGAAGTGGACCCAAATGACTACCTGGAGGGACTCCAGAAGTGACAGAAATTGGCTCCGATAGGCGATCACAAATAATTACTTTTTGACTACGATTTAAAAGATACGATTTAATCCAACCAAGGAAGTTTGAGTGAAAACCCAAGGAGGAAAGTTTAAAAAGTAATATATTATGATCTACTTTGTCAAAGGCTTTAGCGAAGTCAGTGAATATAACATCAGTTTGCTGACCCTTGGTAAAGTTTTTTAAAATATAGCTGCAAAAGATAGTAAGATTAGTTGCTGTCGATCTGCCAGGAATAAAGCCATGTTGCTGCGGTGATATGATGTTTTTCACAAGAAAAATAAGCTTTTTATAAACAATCTGTTCAAATAATTTAGGAATACAAAGGAGTTTACTAATTGGTCTGTAGTTGCAGACTTCATGTTTAGGTCCCGATTTAAAAATTGGAACAATATGTGAAACTTTCCAAGCGTCCAGGAAGTGGCTAGTTGATAAAGATTTATTGAAAATTATAGACAGTGGAAGAGCGACTGATATGGCACAATTTTTTAAAACAATCGGAGCGATGCCGTCGTGACCTTCTTTAGAAATTGAATTAAGAGCTTTTAAGGCTAATTCAACTTCGAACGAATCAATAGTAAGCATACCAATATCTAGGATGGTATTGTGATGTTGGAAAATGTCAGTAGCAAGAGCCTCAGAAGACGGTGCATAAACAGATTTAAAATAATCAACAAAGAAATTACAGATAGTGATAATGTCCTCCGAATTCATATCCTTAAATAAAAAAAAATCATAAAAATCAGACGATAACATCAAATTTTAGATCTGCCAAGATTGCGCTAAAGGCTCGAAAACTTAAACTGTAAATATCTCAAAAGCGGCTGCGTAATATATTAAATAGTTGCTATTTTCGGAATCAGCGGGCCAAAATACTTAAAAAAGAGTATTGATTTGCTTGAAGTAAAAATGTTTGTCCATTTTGTAGGGCAGTGTAATATTTGATCGTTCGAACGCTCAATACAGCTGACTGAAAACATATTTACAGACCTATTCTTGCAAATTAACAATAGTAAACCAGTATTTTTCATATATCTATATGTTTGTTGTAATTTTTTTGATTTCAAAACAAAATTTGAAGCTCAAAAATAATAAATTTCGATAAAAATTGTCAGCTGCTTTTTATTTATTGACAACTTTTGTTTTGAAATCAAAAAATTACAACAAATACATAGAAAGATGAAAAATACTAGTTTACTATTGTTAATTGCAATTAATATGTCTGTTAATTGCAATCAAAAATTTCTGATTTCGTGGCCATCACGCAAGGTTTGATAAAAGTGCTGTTGTTTGAACCACCCTATTATAGCACGAACAGTTTTAAGGCCACTGCAACTGACAGTCAGTGCAAGAACCACTATTTTAGAATTAACAAAACTGTTTGAAAAAAGCTGCAATTTTTGCGTTAAAACATTCTCTAAAAGGCACTGAAACAAATTTTTTGTCTTTCGTACTTTTATAAATCCATTTTTAAAACTTGTTGTTATCCTTGTCAACATCTTTGTTCAAATCTTTGCCCAAGACAACCTGCTTGTATGATAGTAAACGTAGGTTCGAAGGGTGATACGTATGAACTTTCTTTTTTATATGCTCAATAACTTTTTAATTTGAACTCAATAACAGTTTTATATATAAATATTGATGTGATTTAAATTTTAATTTCAATCAAAATATATTTTTTTTCAATCCTATCGAAAAATGTCGAATATTAAATATTTCTGATCGAAAAAATATCGATAAAAAAATAACTTTTATTTCTTATGGAAAAAATAACGATCACAAAATAATTTTTATTTTTGATCGAAAAAATAACGATTAAAAAATAACTTTTTTATTTCTGATTGGAAAAATAACGATCAAAAACTACTTTTGTTCTTATCGAAAATATAACGTTCAAATATAATTTTTATTTCTAATCGAAAAAAAAAACAATCAAATAATAAATATTTATTTCTGATCGAAAAAATAACGATCACGTAATGATTTTTATTTCTGATCGAAAAAAGTAACGATCAAAAAATAATTGTTATATTTAAACGAAAAAATCGATTCAAAAATTATTGGATATATGTGATTTCTATCTTAAAAATCATGAAAAAAATTATGTCACAAACGTGATCTCTGACTGTCCAGCTACATTTAAATTTATATTGCTACATTTAAAATTATTTTACAATAACTTTTTATACATAACAGTACGTTCAATAAGTCCATAGGATGGCACATAGATGGCGTTACTAGATTTTTTCCATATAATTTTTATTTAGGACCAACCTTCAAACGATGCGTATAAAAATTTGACAACAATCTGACAATTGATTCGTGAGTTATAGCATTTTGTGTGCATCTATTGTTATTAAAAAAAAAAAATGGAAAAAGTGAATTTCGAGTTTTGATAAAGCATTGCTCTTTGATGAAATAAAAATACTGTAGATACCAAACAAACAATTGATAAACATTAATCGGACTCTGCTTCATCGAGACAAATGGTAAAAAAGTGGATTGCTGAATTTAAACGTGGTGGTACGTACCAGCACAAATGATGCAGAGCGCAGTGGACGCCCAAATCAGACAGTTATTCCACAAAACATCAAAAAAATCCACAAATTGGCTATGAACGCTAGCAAATTGAAGGTGCACGAACTAGCTGACATTGTAAAATAGTGTTTTTACAATTTTACACGAACATTTGGGTATGCGAAAGCTCTGTGCAAAGTGGGTGCCGCGTGAGCTCACAGTCGACCAAAAACAACAACGAATTGATGCTTTAGAGGAGTGTTTGGCGCTGTTAAACCGCAATAAAATCTAATTCTATCGTCTATATGTGACAATGGATGAAACATGGCTTCACTATTACACACCAGAATCCAAAAGACAGTCAGCAGAGTGGACAGCAGTCGACGAACCGAATCCAAAGCGAGCAAAGACCCAACAGTCGGCTTGTAAGGTGATGGCGTTTGTATTTTGGGATGCGAAAGGAATAATATTCATCGACTATCTCCAAAATGGAACCACCATTAACAGCGACTAGTACTGTGCACTTTTGAATCGATTGATGGCTGAAATCGCCAAGAAACGGCCACATTTGCAAAAGAAAAAAGTGTTGTTTTACCCAGACAATGCACCGTGTTACAAATCGATGAAAACGATGGCAAAATGGAATGAGTTGGGCTTCGAAATGCTTACCCACCCACCGTATTCTCCAGATTTAGCCCCCAGCGACTTTTTTCTGTTTTCAGATCTCAAAAGAATGCTTGCTGGAAAGAAATTCAAGTCCAATAATGAAGTAATCATTGAAACTGAGGTCTATTTTGACGAGAAAGAGGAATCGTACTATAAAAGTGGTATCGAAAAGTTGGAAAATCGCTATACTCGTTGTATCGCTCTCGAAGGCAACTATATTCAATAATATAATCGAGTTTTATCAAAACTTTGTTACTTATCTTACTTTTATCCTACAGACTTATTGAATGACCTGTTAATCTTTTAATTTAAAAATTAAAAAATCGTCATTATTTTCCATCCCTGACCATAATTAACTGAAATAATTTCCTAAAGGATTCTTAAACAAAATTGTGAAATTATGATGAGTGAAATGAATGTAGTCAAGTTGCAGAAAAACTATTACTAAAAATTAAATTGAGTCTTAATATGTCCCCTCGAGCAAAGCAATTTTCTCGGATATATTTAGGCACTTTTATAAAAAGATTGAACCAAAACATGGAAATCAATGGAAAATTAGCCAAATCGTTTGAATCAGACAAAGAAGTGTTCATTGAGAACATTTTAAATTCAATGGCCTAGAAAAAAAAAATAAAAAAAATAGACATTGTAATGTAAAGATTATTTATTGAACAAAACAATTTTATTAGCTATAAATTAAAATATATAAAATACCCCCTAAACTTTTTTCTGTGTACGACTTGAAATAAAGTGTAACTGTTAAATTGTTTAATTAAAACTTTATAGTTTATTTGTTGGATAAACTACTTTATTGGTTAAGCAAATTTTTTTAATCACATTTAAAATGTGTTGTCAAAAAATAGTGTGCTTTATTAGGGCCTTGACATTAAAAGATTTATATTTCGCAATCTAACGTGTTAAATGCTGCTTCATATAAATTAATTTTAACTTAACAGCAGCTTAATTGTGCAAATTCAAATAGCCAAATCGTGCTTGAGCAAATTAGGCATAATTATTATGTGATCATAGGCTTAATTTATGATTTAGTTGTGGGGAGGGGAGGGAGGGGGAAGAGGGGGGAGAAGGGAGGCTTTAGGGGATGCTCTTAAGAACCTGACAAGAAGTTAGTCAGTATGATTTTATATTTAAAAATGGGTTAGTAAATTAAAAAACAAACAACCGACTACAAAATCACTACAAAGTAAAAAATAATTTAAAAAAAAAATACTTTTCCTTTTAATTTCTTGGTCATATTTGATAATTTATTTAAACATATTATTATATATGAAATCTTATTATCTTAATTTTTTCTTGTTTGTTTTATTATCATAAATATATTAATTTCTTGGTGAATACAAAAGCTTTTAAGGTTGGCGCTAATATAATCAGACTTTTTATCAGAAGCGCCAACTTCAAAGCATTTGTATTCACCCAGAAATTAATATATTTATGATAATAAAACAAATAAGAAAAAAATTAAGATAATAAGATTTCATATATAATAATATGTTTAAATAAATTATCAAATATGACCAAGAAATTAAAAGGAAAAGTATTTTTTTTAAAAATAATTTTTTACTTTGTAGTGATTTTGTAGTCGGTTGCTTTTTTTAAAAATTTTTATTTCTTCCTTTTTAGAGAATATGATAAATTTTCGAAAAAAGTGTATAAACAACATAAATAAAATTGTTCCGAAAAAATTTGTTCCATTAAAATCTGAAAGTTTGTTGGTTATTTCAAATATCTGCCTCTTAAATTTAAATTAGATGTCACATGTTTTGAAATTATTAAAAAATTATTAGTGTCAATATTATTCGAGATACACTGTTTTTCTAATATTGCCACGCCCAGTAGTCGAAATCCGCCCACTTTCTTCACCGTAATTTTTACTAATAATGCCTACCCCTATACCAAATTGCAGTATCAATATTATTCGAGATATACTCTTTTTCTAATATTGCCACGCCCATTTGGCAAATAACGCCCATTTTGTTGACGGCAATTTGTAATAATTGTGCTTACCACTACACTAAATTTCAGTACCCTAGTGTCCATATTATTCGAGATACAGTGTTTTTATAATATTGCCACGCCCATTTGTCGTATAACGTCCACTTTATTGACGATAATTTGTAATAATAATGCCTACTTCTATACTAAATTGCAGTACTCTAGCCTCAAAATTATTCAAGATACACTGTTTTTCTAATATTGCCACGCCCATTTGTCGAATTACGCCCATTTTCTTGCCCGTTATTTTTAATAATTGTGCCTACCCCTACACTTAATTGCAGTACCCTAGTGTCATATTATTCGAGATACACTAGTATTTATTATTGCGAGATCTATTATTGCCACGCCCAGTTATCAAATACCGCCCACTCTTTTACGGGCACCTCCATGCTTATCATATCTATCTGTTCCCCAAAAATTATGGCAATCAGGCATATGGTTTAGGAGTTATCGATGTACATACATTTAAAAAAAAAAAAAAACACAGAGAAACCGACGAACTTCAGAACCTCCTCCTTTTTGAAGTCGGTTAAAAACAAAATTAATCATTGTTAAAATAATATTAAAAATTAATATATTTTATCTGCATATGATAAATATTAAAGCAGCGATAGAATCTGGTACAGAAATTTTTTTTCCAAAGAACCAATAATATTGCCCATTAAATCCTCCACAACGCGATTAGGTGCTGAACGAAGCCCAGTTAAACCTGTCTGTCACAATGACTACATTTATGTCTCAGGAATTTAAAGAGCCGGACAAATTTCACTCAACCCATTCGCCAAAAAAATCGCAAAATAACTTGACCAGAATAGTCCAAATACAAGACAACAAAATTAAACATCAAAGAATTGGTCACAATATATCTTCAAAAAATTATTTGTTATTGTCAAAGCAACTTATATAAAATGCAATACTTGTTCAACGGAGATATCAATACCTTTGAAAATAAGATATGTTAACAATTCCAATTATTGTTCCACACAATTTTATTTTCTCATCTTAGCTCAAGGAATTAACCAAAGGATGAAAGCATTGATACAAACACACTGTTTAATAAAAAAAAAAAATATCTTACTCAAACATCACTCATTAACACCTCAAAATATCATATTTTTGGGATTAAAATTATTGTTTTCAATGATTTGAATGAATGAATAAAATCACTTGAATGCAGTCAATAAATTTTAATCAATGATTTATACTGCTAATACTAATTTGACATTTGAAGTCCCAATCAATAATTTGAAGAAATGATTGCATTCAATTTTTTGAAATCACTGCTTATGACTTGAAATTCAAAAACACAATTAATGATTTGAAAAAATGATTGCATTAATAGAGTCCCAATCAAATCATCATCAATCATCAATGAATGCAATAATTTCTTCAAATCATTGATTGGGACTTGAAATTTTAAATCACATTCAATGAATGCATTCATTTTGAATATAAATCACATAGTTTAAAATCAAAAATGATTGCATTCTTTTACAGCTCTGTTTCTGTTAGTAAAAATTACTTCTAATAATAATTAATTCTCAATTTTTAAGCGAACAATTCAGTCCGGTATATATTATTACCGGAAATTATATATTATTATTAGCCAAAGTTTCCTGGCTAAATTTCTCAGTATTAATTTTTACCATATTTTAAGTAACTCTAGTTTTTAAATCCAACCTTTAAAGTTTTTGTCAAATGGTATTTTATAGTACACATGGTGTTAAGTAGTAACAAAATAGATAATTTACCAGGCAGTTGTATTGAAAGAATCTTCCAGGATGATTTAAGTATTTGTGCTTGCATGGTTAGTATGGAGTGCCTACTGATTTATCGATTCGCTTTTAATGGTGATCAAACATTTATTACTCCCATGACCAAAATGCCCAATTCTGTTTTTGAGCGTTGTGATCCATATTAAAACGGCCATATCATACGGCTATGACAACCTCATAAATGATCATAACGCCCAATGATGAGAAGGTCATAGTGCCAACATCTTTTTGATATTTTCTGCAATTGCCATATTTTATTTACAAACAAATTTGAAACATATAATATAAAATAAAACGGTCTTAATGCCCATTAACATACCTTGTGGACACTTTTTAGATGGTTATAACACTTTCGGAAAGGATCGTGAGCATACAGAAATAATGACACTCCTTGATATATTACATTTTGCCAATCTTTGTCTAGCCCCGCCCACTTTTTTAGATCACAGACGGTGTTTATTTTTCCACCTTAAGCTTTTTAGCTATAAGGGTTAATCTATAGTCTTATAAAAAATGCTTACGCCCCGCGTGTAATTCTGTTCACTTATTGCATGGAGCTTGAAACAAAATCTACTCACCTCTATGTCAAATGTCAATACCTTGTTGTATATATTTACTGAGACGTAGTATGTAAAAGCAAAGTGACACGCTACCTTCTATAATCCCGCCCACTCTAGCATATGGATTGCATACTACGCACTGCTCATTGTACCAAAGAATATATGTACATTAAGGTGCCTTAAAAAAAAAGTTCCATTTGTACCCATCTAAAAATGTGTGTTGATGTGTTTTATGACGATTTCCAACATATTTTGGCAATAACGAAAGCCTCCAGTGAGCTAAACCATTTTGAAAAACCTGAAAAAATCATGTTTTTCGTAAATATGTTGGCTAGTGCAATAATTGTAAAATAAAAAATTTTTCAATTTTTCACCTTTTTTTATATTATACAAAAGTGCAAAAATGCAACTTTTTTCCCCCATACAAGTCGAGGCATCTTAATGTATATACAAAATTTGGTTCAAGTCCGACAAAAGGTGTAGAATGTGTTCGATTAAAATTTAAGGAACACGCCCATTCATTGCGTTCTAGACTACGGACTGTTCATTATTCCAAAGAATATATGTGAAAAATTTGGTTGAAATTGAATCAACGCCGTAGAAAGATTAAAAATTAATTAAATTAGTAAGATTAAAATTAAAGCGCCACGCCAATTATATAACTACACCCACTTTTGTAGACAAAAGATTGCTCATTATTCCAAAAATTACCATATATATGTGCAAAATTTGGTTGAAGTTGGACCAACGGTGTAGCAGGAATTTGGTTAAAATTTAAGTGTCACGCCCCCTGTCTAGTCTCGCCCATTTTTCTAGACTAAAGACTAAAAATATACGAAAAATTTATGCAAAATTTGGTTGAAGTCGGACAAACGGTATATGATTTCGATGTAAATTAATGTACCACGCCTCCTGTCAAATACCGCCACTTTTTTAGATTGCGCACTGCTAACTATAAAAAAGAATATAAATGCAAATTTTGGTTGAAGTTGGACAAACGGTGAAGGAGTTTGATTAAAATTAAAGGGCCACGCCTCCTTGTTTAAGCCCGTCTACTTTTCTAGACTACAAACTGTTCAATTCACCAAAGAATATATATATGAAAAATTTGAAGAAGTTCAGGTGACATTCAACTTGATATATAGTACCTATTAAATAAGAAAATGTTTTTTTTTTTCATTGAAAAAAGATTCTGTATTTCTATAAAATGCATCTGTAAAGTATTTTATTTACAATTTAACTATATCACTACTTTACAACTATAAAATGAATTTCATCCTTTTACGCATTTGCTGCTAGGCAAAAGTGCTGAATGAACTGGTATTCTTTGGTATTAGTGCTGCTTATCCCCAGATGGACACCGGTTAGTTCCAAGCGCCGCTATTCCAACCGCCGCCATTCCAAGCGCCGACTTCATCATGAACAACTTTGATAATCTTCACATGACCATGTTCATGACCATGGCCATGACCGTGATCATAACCATGATAATGATCATGTGCATGACCAATGGAATAGCCGCCAAAGTCGTCGGAGTAGCCACCATGTCCGCCTTCATGTAAAACTTTGACGATTTTAACATCATCACCATGACCAAAGTCACCATGACCCACGTGTTCATGATCATGTCCAATAGGATAACCACCATGATCATCGGAGAAGCCACCAAAACCCTCATCATGCACAACTTGAATGATTTTGACATCGCCATGACCTATAGAAGAGCCACGATGATGAACGTGTGCGTGATCGTGTCCGTATCCGTGATCATGCCCATGATCGTGTACAACCTTAATCACTTTGATCTCAGCAGCAGCTCCGTGACCATGACCGCCACCATGTCCGCTATCATAACCACCGTCATCGCCAACAACACTGATTACAGAGTGGCCACCATGATGGCCATAACTAATAGAACCATCATCATAGTGACTGCCTTCAAAACCTCCCAAAAATCCTGCATGGGCTGTGGTCACTAAAGCGAATAAGCCAACAAATACCTATGGAGGACAGAGATTGTCAACGTTTGCAATAAAATACTTAAATCTATATCATTACCTTCATTTTGTTGTAAACTTCACTTGATAGATAGTTGTAAATAGTTATAGATGCAGCTACTTTGAGTGTGTCCAGGTAACTGATATTTTTTAAAATCCAAGCACACCTTTTTATATTGATTATTTAGAAAACAAGAATTTGCAAATATTACAAACCTCCAAAATCCATGCAAATTTTAAGTAATTTTACTAAACCAAATTAATGCTTTTTCGCAATATTGACCGATTTTTGTAGTTTACCGCAAAAGCTATTTTAATGTAAATTAGCAAGCAACAAAATTTTAATGTACTTCATCAAGTTATAGTCGTCCATTGATTTTTATTTCACTTTCCTCAAAACACCCTCATCATCATAATCATCCATAACATCTACTAAATAATTATAGCCCATAAACGAATTCAGCTTTTATTTTGGCTTCTTCTTCACACCTTTTTTTATGTTGTTTTATATAGTTACAACTCTGCAATAATTTTTCTTGATATTTGAACTGATTTATGCTGAAAATATCAACATTCAACTTTGACATAGAAAAATTAGAAAAACTATTAAAAATATGCTTAAGTGTTTGTTTTAAGATTTTGTGCTCAGGCCCACACCTATTGTGGTAAGTTCATGCTTTCAAAATATAGCAAGTAGGTAAAAAAAAATTATTATTATCTATACTATTAATAAATCTGTAGCCACTTTTTATGTTCACTCATCACGTTTAAACGACAACTCAGATTTTTATAAAATTTTGTACACATATTTATAGGTCAGCAGAGAGTGCAATAGGATACTTTATTTTAACCCATTAACAACCAATGTTACTATATGGAAACATATGCGTCTCGAATTTTCATTAAATACTGCATAATATTTCAAAAGTTTTAGTGCCAGTTTTTTAAAAAAAGTAAAATTAGCATGCAATAATAACTTATTTCTGCTCAATGGCATACATAGTTTTCACCAAAATGTTGCTTCAAGTCTAAAAATGTCTGTTTTTTATGGTTTTCTTTCGGTCCTAATGGATTAAATTGCACTTCGGTTAAACGAGAACAAAATCAATAAACGCTTTTAAATTTCCTTCAATTTGATACCAAAATCATGTATGTAGTTTGAAAACTGTGAAAAATTTTAGAACCAGATCTTTTTAGTATTAATTATAAGAATGGGAGAAAAACGACTTGAAATTCACACTTTTAGCTTTGAAGGCAAATATTTCAGTCAGTTTGCAATGGATTTCAATAATTTTTTTTGAAAAATGTTGTTTGTTAAAATATCCTTCAAACATAAGTTGAAATTTTTACTAAACCAAAGTATTAATATTTTTAAAAATTTTTTTAAAAAATGTTCAAAAATTTTTAGTTTAAGCCAAAAAATTGGATAAAAGTTGTTTTTGTTGTAAAAAAAATTAAATCCAAAATTTAGGTTTTCGATTTCCTATCAGATGATATAACAATCTTAAGGTTAATAATTTGTAGTATTACTTAAACAATAAAAAATCGTTTTGGTAGCGAAAAATCAAGCCTACCCACTATCAATTTTTGAATGAAAACTTTTTGAAAACCCGGCGAAGCGGCGGGTTTAAGCTAGTAATATAATAATATAAATATTGATCCTTTATAAAGGAAGAAAATTTGGTATTATTATAAATTTTGTTTCTCAAGTTACAAAAAAAATGTTGTTGTTCCATATCTCGAAAGGGTAGCAAAATAGGTAAAAATTAACCATTTTTGGGGTTGCTAAGGGAGGAAGCATTCTTGAGACGCACGAATAGGGGTCTATGGGCTCCCATTCACCATATTTTTAGGGGTGAACGTCAAAACACGTGTTAAACTGTCCTCTGTAAGCCAAATTGTAAGTCAAACACATGTATCGGCCCCTCCCTAAAAATATGGCGACCCCCTATTCGTGGGTCTCAAGAATGCTTCCTCCCTTAGCAACCCCCAAAAAATGGTTAATTTTTACCTATTTTGCTACCCTTTCGAGATATGGAACAACAAAATTTAAATATATCAAAAAATCTTCCAAAAATCTTCGAAAAGGTAGAAAAAGTGCCATATCTCGAAGGGGAAGCAAGATAGGTAAAAATGGGGGAAGAATTTTTGAGTCGCACGAATAGAGGGGGGACACGTCGAAACACGTGTTTAACTGTCCACTGCAAGTCAAATTGTAAGTCAAAAACGTGTTTCGGGACCCCCTTAAAAATATAGCAAATTGGGGGCACATAGACCCCTCCATTTATGTTCGGATTCAGCGACCTATTTTTACCTATTATTCACTCCAGCACCGAATTCGTAAAAATAAAAAGTTTTTATGTGGCAATACTATTAACCATCTTAAATTTTAAAATTCTGACATCAGATTCGAAGTCAGCGACCCCTTTACACTGTGAAATGGTGTTTAAAACTCTTAAAAATACATTTTACTAGGTGGCAACACTATGGTGAAAATTTAGGTGGCCTATCCTCCATCTTAAATTTTAAAACTGTGATATTAAATTCGAAATCAAATCCGTTGTCAGAAATTGAAAATAACAAGAATTCGCAAAAATAAAAAAAAAATCAAAGGGCAACTCTATTCGCCATCTTGAATTTTAAATTTTTACATCAATTTCAAAATCAGCTACCCCCTAAAACTGCCAACCACGGAGTCCACAGAACCCTTAAAAGTTTTAATACGCTTAAGATTTTCCTAAACAAGCTAATTTAGTTTTTTTGGATACTTGCTTTAAATTCAATTAATTGGATACTTGCGAGCTTACAAGCTTTTGCCGATCGTTTCAAGCTTTTCAACTTTCTCATCCGACATAGTAAGCCTCAACAAGCCAAGCCAACAAAAAAGCTTGGATATGACTTGTAATTGTTTGGTATTTTTGTAAGCAGGCCAAAGCGTGCTTTTTCAATTTTGGATACATACTTCAATTCAAATACTTGGAAAAGCTTGAATTCCAACTAGGCTTGTGCAGTTCTCTGTTGTATACCTTGGCACCGCCTTTAATAACAACAACGAAGTCAGCCTGGAGATAAAGCGAAGAGCAATAATTGCTAATAGGTTCAGTAAGCAACTACGGGCTCAGTAAGCAACTAAGTTCCAGAGCCCTCTCTCGATCGACAAAACTAACACTCTACAAGACGCTCGTTCTACCTGTGCTGCTTTATGGCGCTGAGGCATGGGTAGTTTCGCAAACTGGCGCAGCTGCTCTGGGGGTGTTCGAGAGAAAAGTTCTTCGCAAAATCTTCGGTCCTGTTCGAGTCGGCGATCACTATCGCATCCGAATAAACCACGAGCTGTATGAGCTCTACGAAGACATTGACGTAGTTCGGCGTATAACTGTGCAATGACTACGCTGGCTGGGCCATGTCCATCGTATGGATGACGAAGCTCCAGCGAAAAAGGTGCTAGAGGCGAGGGTCGTTGGTCAACGATGACGAGGAAGACCATGCCTCCAATGAGTGGACCAGGCCGAGGAAGCCCTAACCGCACTTGGTGTATTCGATTG
The DNA here is from genome assembly GCA_914767935.1 of Coremacera marginata. Taxonomy (NCBI): domain Eukaryota; kingdom Metazoa; phylum Arthropoda; class Insecta; order Diptera; family Sciomyzidae; genus Coremacera; species Coremacera marginata. Next base: position 40,439,699 of record OU612046.1, on the reverse strand, counting down.
GAGAAGGCGCGCGCAAAGCAGAGGCGCCTGGTGAGAGCTGATGAAGTCGGCCAAAACCCGAACGCGGGTTGTTATAAAAAAAAATTCTAAATCAATGTTTTTAACCGTTATTTCGTAATCCTTTCGTAAAACACCCGTAAGTTGTTCCCAAAAATGGATATAAGTTAACTTAAAATAAAGTCACTTTGTATGGGAGTTAGACGTGGTTTTCATATGATTTCGTCAAATTTCATAGTCAGAGCTTGAATTAAAAATCAAATCAAAAATCATTATTTAATTTTTGTAAAATTTAAGAGACTTTACCGTTTAAATAAAGTCACTTTGTATGGAAGGTAGGCGTGGTTTTTATGCTTTTCATCAGGGATAATGTGTAAAACCAAAGCTTAAATACAAAATGTAGGGCATTTCTTTAATTTTTGAGGAATTTAAATAGACCAACGTTTGGCTTAAGTCACTTTGTATGGGAGGTAGGTGTGGTTTTCATCCGATTTTGGCCAAATTTCATAATAAGTGTTTATATTTAAAATCAAAGCTGATGTTCAAAATTTCAAGATTTCATTCATTTCATTTTTGTGGATTTTTAAGAGATCACGGCTTAAATTAACTCAATGTGTATGGGAGGTAGGCGTGGTTTTAGTAGTTTAAATTTCGTACTTCATTACAATATACTTTAAAACTACGGTTGTAAATCTGATCACAGAAGGACATGGCTAAGCCTACTCAGGTGGAGATATTAATAAAAAATAAATACACTTTTTCATACCTGACACGCCTCGATATGGGCGTTAAAAAAGGAGTAGCAGAGCTTATATACTCCCTAAGCGGTACGCGTGGGGCATAAAAATGTTAAAAAAGTAGTGGCATGAATCTTAACTTAAGGTTCTAATATATTTTATGTTGTTATTTAATTGTTAATTTAAAAATAATTGTACTCAAAGAAATTATCCATGCATTATCAAATCTATGGAATTGCGAAGAAGCTTCGCTTCCATTTTAAAGTGAAGGTGAAATAATTGTTTATTTAAAATTACAGTTTTTATTTTGTTCAAGATAGAGTTTCTTCTGTTTTAGCAATTTTTGGGAAAAAAAAAAAATACTTAAAAAGTTGATTAATTTCTTTAGGATTCTGATATGACATAATACCTTAAATAGTACAAAGAGCTTTATGTTATTTCAACATGTTGATCTTTTAATTTTTTTTTTTTAATTTAAAATTATTACTTTTTTTACAATTTTCACAAAGAGTTCGTAATTAGCGTTAACGTATCTTATTATTAGTAAGATTGGTAGTATAAATGTTATGATGATGGAAATCTTTGCTTTATGGTTGAATTGCTACCGAAATTCCATCAAGCATATATTTTTTGAAAGAAAACTATGTGAATGAAAAACAAAATTCATTGTTCGAAACAAGTCAAAATAACTTTGTTGCTATCCAAACCCACTGCTCTGAAGAGTCTGAATAAGCCAACGCAAAAACATCGGGCTTAAATAATATCTTAAAACACCTTTCATCTTAATTAATAATTAAATTCAAAATTTTGCAATTCACAAACAATTAGCGTTGAGTCGCGTGACATCTTAAGCCTAAAACCTCTAAGTGACAACTTGGTTCACAGAGCCACGCAGATAAAGAAGCGGCGCGTACCGCTGGTGATTAATCAAAAAATTTTAACACTGATTTGGCTTAAGTGTTACATCATATCGGACTGTTGTTCGGGGGGCATAAAATCTAGCAACTACTCCAGAGCTGATGCTTGAAATGCTACTTTTTGGGTTTTTGTTTTGTTGTTGATCATTTTTAATGCTATTCAGTGAAGCATGTAAGCTGAAGAAAGACATCAGACAGTATGGAATATAATAAAGACATGGAAGTAGTCAGCATAAGCGTCAAAGTTAAATGAAACTGCGGTTGCTATGGGCGATGAATTTGAGAAAAAAAGTGCTTCTGCCTAATTTTGGCGGATTTGCTAATGGTTTCAATGAATAATGATAAAAGACACAGTAGCTAAAGATAGCTAAAGGGATCTTTTTTTATGAGTTGCGCTTTTATTGCATAACTTTTCTGGCTACGCCACTGAAGGAATACATTATCTAACATCTGCCAAATTTACACTTTTGTAATACTGGATTTTACCACACGCAATAAAATGCAAAATACTCAAGCTATAAAAAAAAAAATTTGGCCAAAAAAGTACCAACAACATATAAAAACAATAACAGCTGATATATTGATAATGACAGTGGTCTATATTATGATAATAATAGCTTAAAATTATGACAACTGAAGAAAATTGTAAATAAATTGAATTAATAAATAAATTAATAATAAATTAATTTTGATCGAGGTTTGAATTTAAATAACCATGAAAAACCTTTAAGAGCGGTTACTATGAAGGCCAATGAAGTCAATATAAAGAAGCTTCAATATGCATTTTGAGAAGTTTTGTAAAAAAAGACTAATTTGTATTTTTAAACTTTAGATTTTTGTGAGTATTTCAACCAAGTAAATGCATATAATTTTATTAGTCTTGCATTAATATAAGAATTTATTTTTTTCAGTGTGTATTTTATGACCCTTTGATTTAATTATTAAACAAATAAGCGGGCTTCAGGTTAGTTTTTTTAGTTATTTATTCTCTCCAATATTTGGAACTTTGTCCGAGTTCATTATCAAGAATTATAAAATACATATAATAAAACTATTTTTCACAATATTATTTGATAAGAATAATTTACAAATTACATTAAAATTAAACTGCTAATATACAAACATTGATTTTTGAAAAACACAACGAACAAAACTATAAGCATGATATTGAACACACAAGCTAGAAAAAGATTGCACTGCCCTGTAGGAAAATCAACTAATTTAAAAGTAGTTGATAAAGTAGTGTTTTGTCAACCACAACTAGTTGAAATTCTGACTTTTTTCCATAGAACGAACTAACATATTTTGTATGGTGATGTCCGCTAAATAAGTCAATTGACCTTCGTCTGCATATATTTTCAACTACTTGTTAAATTAGTTATAATTAAATAATTTTTTTAATTATTTTAAAATAACCAATTGAAAACTATTACTGATGGCCTAAAGTTAATAATATTTGATGAAATAACATGGTTAAATATATATAAACTTGTAATCTAATAAAAATTTGCAATTAAAACATGTCAAAATCAGAGTAGTTGCCGCCTTAATTCAATTTAAAGTAGTTCATATACTGGTTTATTTTAAATTAGTTTTTTAATTAGTTGTTTTTAAAAACAGGTTAGTTTGTTCCTATAGGGTTGTTTTTTCTTCGTCTTGCTTTTGAGTCTTTTTTGTTTTCATCAGATATCAGTAAATATGAGCGCAGTTGTCAGTGTTTGTCTTGTAGTTGAGTTGTTTGTCACTTATGATCAGGGCTAGGATTTCGATGACATGTCATCTTTTTCCTGCTGCTTCTTAGACATTTCCTTGTTATTTAGAAGTTCCATTTTTGTTTCGTAAATTCCAAATGTAAAAAGTTTTTAGGTTATTTTTTCGTCATTTTTCAATGTTTCTCATAGTTTTTAGTTTTCAGGTAATTTTTACTAGTTTTGGGGCATTTTTTGGTAATTTTCCGTAATTTTTTAGGGTATTTTGTCGTAATTTTTAGGCATTTTGAATTTTTAGAGCATTTTTCGGCTTTTTTGGTAATTTTATTGTTATTTTTAAAATATTTTTTCGTCGTTTTGCCTCGCTGCTTTGAATTTTCGTATCGCGATTACGTTTTGTCTCCCTATATTATAAAGTCCCCTTTTCCACACGTCAAGTTTTTTTGAAAGCAAGTCGATTTTGTTGGATAACGGAACATAAGGAAAGTGGAAGGAACAGACTTGAATGTACCTTCAAGTTTTTGTTCTATTTCACTTGCACACACGAATCTTTTTTATGTGTAACTCTTTCTTATTCTTTCGGACTTGATCGTCAACTGTCAAAATGCCGTCAAATGGTGTAAACTGAATCCTCAAGCTGAAAAGGGAATGTCAAAAACTTGACCGTCAAGACTTGACGAGTGGAAGCCGTTTAACATTTGATTCAACGTTTACTTCAAGTGATACAAAGTGTATAAGTTTTACAAAAATAATAAAAGAACAACTTATAAAACTGCCCAAGGAAAAGCCAACAAAGGTCTTTCATTTGCAAAAGATGGTCGATGAATTCGGCGGTGACATATTTTCTTCTGATGGAAAAATACTGTTTTGTAAAATATGTGAAGTCAAAGTTGATGCTAAAAAGAGATTCACAGTACAGCAACATATTGGGCGAGAAAAACATAAACGCGCCTTGGAATTTATGGGGAAAAAGAAAAGCAAACAGTTGTTTCTTTCTGAAGCAACGTCTGGGAGCAGTACAAGCTCCAACGAGTTTTTTAAGGAACCTTGCGATACATTTGTGTCGGCTAATATTCCACTAAGCAAGTTGAACAACCCACAATTAAAAGGCTTTTTGGAGAAGAGCATAGCTCGCGATATTCCAAATGAGTCCACATTGAGGGAAAACTACATTCCGGTATGCTATGATGAAACTTTAAGATACATAAGTAAAAGTGTGACTGGAAGCAAATTGTTCGTGTCTTTTGACGAAACAACCGATGTAGAAGGCCGATATGTGGCCAACGTTATTGTGGGAACCATGAAGTGCGACGAACCGTGCAACACATTTTTGTTAACATCGGAAGTAATTGATAAAATTAGCCATGCAAGTATATGCAAACTTTTCGATAAATCAATGATGTTACTTTGGCCAGAAGGTAAATAAAACTGAATTTTTTTTCAAATTGGAAAATAACGATGTTTTGCTTTTTGCTACCGACGCAGCTCCGTACATGGTTAAAGCTGGCAGATCAATTAAAAGTTTTTATCCCAAGGTCGTGCATGTAACTTGTCTGGCTCATGGCTTACATAGGATAAGAAAAAAGATGCAATTTTCCAATGGTTGATGCGCTAATATCAAATACAAAAAAGTTTTTATAAAGGCCCCATCTCGTAGAGAAATTTTTAAAAATTTAGCACCTTCCATACCGTTTCCCCCGGAACCAATCATAACTCGTTGGGGTACATGGTTGAGCGCTTGTGTATACTATTGCGAACATTTTGAAACCGTTAAAAAAGTAGTTGATACTTTCGAAAGTCTGGATGCCAGAGCAGTAGGAGAAGCGCAAAAGTTTTTTCAAATTTTGAATTAAAGGGCCAACTAGCTTACATAAAAGCCAATTTTCAATTTATTCCTTCAACAATAGAGTCCCTTCAATCAAAAAATTACCTCTCGAAAAAGGGGTAGCTTTGATTCAAGACCTCGATGAAAAACTATGCTGCGCGCGTGGTGAAACTGCCGAAAGGGTATATAGAAAGATGAAACAAGTGTTGGATAAAAACTCGGGATATGCTAGCTTGCGCTCTATTGCTGAAATATTAGGGGGTAAAAATTTTCATAATGTGCAATTAGAAGAGGAGCTTACATCCGATGACATATCCTCCTTTACATATGCTCCTCTCGTCAGTGCAGATGTAGAAAGAAGTTTTTCTATTTATAAAAATATTTTGGCAGACAATCGACGCTCCTTTAATTTTAATAACTTCAAAATGTACCTTGTAATGTACTGCAACGCTATGTGTAAAAATTCTAAATAATAAATTTCAAGTTAAATAAAATTTGATTTTTTTAAGGTGCTTTTTTAGCTTTTAGGTAATTTTTTGCATTTTTTAGGTCATTTTCGTCAGTTTTTAGGTAATGTTTGCTATTTTTTAAGGTAATTTTTTTAAGTTTTTTAGGTCATCAAAATCCGAGCCCTGCTTATGACCCTCCCAGCACAAAATCCGAGTTCGATATCGAATAACTTGCGACGATAACTATCGAAATCGATATCGATTACGATTCGAAAAATATACGTTTGGAGGATGTAACTGTTACTTCGTAAGTGAAGATTCCTTTATGTTTTATAAATACTTCGAAACAAACGCGAAGAAAATTATATTTTTTACTTTCTTACTTTAAGGTGGATACTTTCGGATGCATTTTTTTTGACACTTTCAGAATTACTATGGTCCCAAATTCACTTTTTTTTGGCCTTAATTATAAGGCACTACAATACGGTGTTAAAAATGAGTATACAAGGGTTTGCAAGGCAATATGGCGACTAAAATTTTAAAATATCTTCCACTTTTATGGACAAAATAAAAACTAGTAGCAATATTTATATATTAATGGACATATGCATAGAAATTCATTTAAGCGGAGTCAAAGTGAAAATTTTTTTATTTATTTAACTAAATATGCATAAATAACCTCATAAAAATATTCCTTAAAAAGCAAAAAATTAAAATTTTCACAAAAATAATATGGGTAGTTTAAGTAAGAGTGAAATCATTTTCTAACTCTAAGTTATTAAGTAATTCTTCATATCCGGGATCAATGTCGAAACTGCCTTCATCGAATTCTTCTACCTCCTCATTATAAACATTTGTTGCAAATGTATTAATGTCGCAGTCATGACAGCTTAATAATGATATAACTTCCGTTGGAAGTGGCATCAGTTTTTGCTTTTTTATACGCTTTCCAAGGTTAATGCTGGAAACAAAAGGATCTGAAGTATCCAATGCTCTATTAAAAACGTCTGTTAGGTTGTTGATTCGGCTAAGTTTGCGGGCATGGTTTATTCTATCAGCTTTGTAAATTTTGTTCCTAGACTCAGACGCATCTTCTCCAAAATATCCAAACGGAAGCACCATGCTTTCGATAATTTGCTTAGAGTAAATCAGCACTTTATGCACGGTGGCAGTCAATTGGGCACCAAGGATATGTTTTGTTTATCATTTCAGCTGTTCGAAAACAGAACAATTCGAATTGTTCCAAGCCTAGTGGAAGTTGTCATGACAAGCATATTAATATAATTTTAAAATTATATATTAGATTTCTGTAGACACCAGTAATTGCGCAAATACGTCATGGTTGCCAAAGGCATTGCAAGAAGCAAGGTTGCCAGTCAAAATTTGGAACAATTCCCACGGAAATTACCTTTTTGCCACAGTACCATAAATTAAATACCACCAAAATCACCACGGTCAAAATAAACAAAAAAATTCCCACCGCAATTAAGAAATATCACAAAAAATCCCGCGATCATTAAAAATTACCACAAAAATACCGCGCTTTTTAAAAATACCACCCAAAATCACATAAGCATTTAAAAATCCAAAAAAAAAAAATCCCACACGCATTAAAAAATACCACAATAAATCAAAATTTTTGGAAAATCTGGAGATGTTCAGAGAGCATTTTGTAATAAGAAATAGAAAACGTACGTACAAGGTTGTAACATTCGTTTACTCTAACCCTTTACAACTAAAAAACCAAATATATAATAGTAAATTTAGTAAATTCAATGAACGCCGTATTTATGATGTTCATAGCATAAGAGTGATATATTTACAGAAGCGTATTTTGCAACAACAAAAATTTAAGGAATTTTACAAAGGTAACTTACGACATAAAATCACACGACAGAGTGTTTAATGCGTATAATGGCAATTATTTCATATGAACTTTTTGCTTAAGAAATGTGAAAAAATCATATGAAAAAAAAAATTCCCAAATTAAAAAATTAAAATTAAATTAAATTTAATTAATTAAAAAATACCACACAAACAATTAAAAAATACCACACTGAATTCCCACGCTAATTAAAAAACACCATGGGAATTCACAAAAAAAAAAAAATTCCCAAGGGCAATTAAAAATTACCTCGAATGGAATTTTTCCCACAAAACTGGGAAATTAATAAAGGAAAATCAGTGTTGTATTTCCTGTTTTTTTTTGCGTTTATATGTTTATCTATAGGGTCCGCCATCTAACGTTTTTTTTTTTCAACTAGTGCTTATTTCGTGAATGGTAACACTTAGCACATGTCTGATTTGACAGATAATTAGTTTTATCCTTCCTGCTGAACGAATATGGTTGTGTATACGCTTGAACAACGCTGGGAAATATTGCCTGCGATCGACTTACAGAAGAGGCCGATTTTGCCAAAAAAATCATCTTTTCAGATGAAGCTCATTTTGATCTTGGCGGGTATGTAAACAAGCAAAATTGTAGCATTTGGGGCACAGAAAACCCGCACGCATACATTGAAAAGCCGATGCACCCAAAACGAGTCACTGTTTGGTGCGGATTTTGGTCCGGAGGCATAATTGGGCTATTTTTCTTCGAAAATGAGCAAGGAGTGGCCGTTACAGTCAATGCCCATCGTTATCGGGCCATGTTGAACGAATTTTTGTGCACAAAAATTGAAGAGGAGGATATTGGCAACATTTGGTTTCAACAGGACGGCGCTACGTGCCACACAGCCGAAGCTACACTCGATGTTTTGCGCCCTGTTTTTGAAGATCGCATTATCAGCCGCAGAGCTGATGTCGTTTGGCCACCTCGGAGCTGCGATTTGACACCGTTGGACTATTATTTGTGGGGTGCCCTTAAAGATAAGTGTTACGCCGACAAGCCAGAGACAATTGACGCTTTATGGGACAATATTCGTGAAGCCATTGGTGAAATACAGCTGCACACAATTGATAATGTGCTTAAAAATTGGACCGATCGTGTAGGCTACTGCATGGCCAGCCGAGGCAGCCATTTGAATGAAATTATTTTCCATTATTAACCGGAAGGATTGTTCATTCAAATAAAAAAAGAAATTTGAGAAAATATTCAGTAGTTTTTTTTTTTGCATTTTCAAAAAAAAAAAGTTATTTGGCGGACCCTTTATTTCATCGCGTATCTGCCTTTTTTTTACACCTATAGCTCAGTATGCTGTAGAAACGAAAACAAAATTTCCATAAGAATTAGATTGAGTTTTTTGACAGGAACAGGTTTTTTGACAGGAACAGGAAAAAATTTGTTCAGTGTAGTCAAGTTCACAACCATATGTAGAGAGTTAAAATGTCAGAATTTCCCTGGCATTTATATGTCCGTACATTTAATTGCCGCGGAAATTTGACATTCAACAATAAAAAAAAGCAGTAATTATGTGTTGGTTTTGAATTTGTTATTAAATAAATTAGTTTATTAAGAGCTTTTCACCACACAAAAAATTTTGACTCTATACCAAAATTTCGCGTGTTGAATTATATGCCCAAAAATTTTCGTTCCTACAGCGTACTAAGCTTTTTTTGTAACTGAAGTGAACTACAAATTCAACCGGATCCAACAGTGAAGAGGGCTAATTCCAAACTGCAAGCTACTCGGTTTTGGTTTGCATTTTTCTGACCTATAGTCTGCTATTTAAAGAAAGTCTTTCGGAGTTGCACCGCATATAGGACAAGCTTGAGTGGATTTAGTTCCGGTTAGTACATTGTGTACTTTTCCATCAATTGCTGTTAGATAAAGCTTATATTTTACAAACATAAATCTTTTCACATCGATATGTATTTCGCATGCTTCCAATAACTTGATTTCCTTTTTTATGTCATTTTCTTTTAATATTGTTTCCTTAGTTTGTTTAATATATTCCAGCTTAAGAGGACGACAAATCTTACTGACTGTGGTGTCCGATTGCACCACAAAACTTTTCTATCTGCATTTATCAAAGGTAAAGGTGTTCTAGTGGTTGCAAGCAGGGGTGGATTTAGGTGGGCGCAAGCAGGGGCTGCAGCCCCCGCCCCCAAGCAGGCAGGGGCCTCGAAGGCGCTTCTGTCAAAATGTCTAAATTGGTTTTTTGAATGCATTTTATGATCCAGGAACAAAATTTGCATTTTCTCTAAAATTTTGTTCCTTATTATTTATGTTCCTTTTTGCTTGCGTCTATTATCTATTTTTGCGTCTTTTATAGCAAAGTTAAACATTTTTTTTTGCCCCTTTATGGGTCTGAAAATCATACCCCATCGCGTGATAGTTGTATACACCAACCACAAATGCAAAACCCTTCAATAAGCAAAGTTGGTTGCATTAGCAGCTATCCAAACCAAAAAAAAAAAAAAAAATAGCAAACAATAGGGGTATTCACGATCCGGAGCTTTTTGTAGAGCTCTTGTGCAAAAGAGCAAAAGTGCAGCAAAAAAGAGCTCTACAATAACAATATACACGTGCTGTTAAAATTACTCTTTTTTGCACTGGCGATACCTTGAGTTCATTTTGTGAATTTTTGACAACAAATATATAGTGATGGTATATTGTGAACACTTGACAGGACAAAATTCTTTTTTCACACGGTGAATTTTGATAATTTAATCTATATTATTGAAACATCAGTTTATAAAAGCTGAAATATGACAAATAAGTAATAGAATATCAGAACCTTTCGTAGATTTTTAATACAACACAAATATTTGATACAAACATCGCTAACTGACAAATCACTTTAATTTTATTATTTTATCCATAAAAGGCGGCACAAAAAATGGCAACGAAAATAAAATTTGAGCGAAAACGTGAGATATAAACTATAAATAAATACTTAAATACATACAATCTGAATTACTTAAATACAATCAAATACTAAAATTACAATCTAAATACTTAAATACACAACTGATTGAACTCTTCTTTAATTTGCAGGTCTGTGTATGGGGTGTGCTTGCAGCTTGTGGCGCTTTTTTACTCTTTTGCACAAGAGCTCAACAAAGACCTTCGGATCGTGAATACCCCTAATGTTTCTTCTACTTACTACAAGTTGTCATAAGCATGGTTAAGTAGGTGTTTTTATTGCGTACATGTGGAAGTTTTGTTGTTTTTTTTTTGCTTTTGCATAGTGGAAAAGAAAAATTAACATTAATGATATAATGCGACATTAATGCATACAAATTAATATTTTGAATATTAATCTCGCCTTAAGTAGGCCCCGTGTCGATTTTAGCCCCAGGTCCCGCTATGTGTTAATCCGGTGCTGGTTGCAAGAAGTGAAGAATCACTTTGATTTGGTGCTTCCGCAGTTGAAAACTTTTGCTTAAAATTAGAGTGGCCACCCTGTAGGAAAATCAACTAATTTAAAAGCTTCCAGCTTCCAGCAGTGTTATAATTACATCATTTTGCAACTTGCTTAATCTCTCAGATGTGTGAAAATTTTAAGGGAACTTTTGCCAAATTCTCTTGAACAATTATTCCAGCTGGTATGCACTTATATATCTTATCTAAGATATTCTTATATCATAATTTCGATTGAGATTTTCAATTCGAATATTACAATATTGAAAAAAAAAAACAAAAACAAAATGGCCATTTCAGCCCTTGAAAGGAATCAATAACTGGACCTACAACGTTTTACGCCGACTCCGAACGGCTTATGTTCTCAAGAAGTTTTCATGGCAGCTTTTACTCTCTGAGGTTTGCCATTGTTTGCAGAGAGGTGACGGCCGAACAGGAAAATTAATTCAATTCAAAAACTTTCTGTGTCGGATGGAGGATTCGAACCTGGGTTCTCTGGCGTAAGAGTCACACATTCTACCCACTACGCCACGGCCGCCACAATATTGAGTCTTTGTAAAATTATTTTCAAAAAGGAAAGATAAACCCTCGTCTGCAGTCAAGCCCATCATTTGGGCTTCTCTACAAATCTACTTGACCACTTTTACGGGCTGCTGTTGAAGTAGTGCGAAGCAATAAATTAACGTTGTCGTGTTTCTCTTTCGATAGATCCGCAGTTTTTCTCCTTTGCGTTCGATTACTGTTTTTATTAAAAGGAAGGATCTTACGTCCTGCTTTCAACGTACTTCCTAATAAATGTGAATCAGGTTTTTTTATTGCTACTATTGCCATCCGCGTTTTTTTTAAGGAAAAAATCCAAATTTCTATGACTTTTTTCCCACCTTTCACTTAAATTTTTACATATTTTTCTTACTTTTTTCTTCAAGTCGGCAGTATACGAAGTGGAAACTGTTGTTTTTATAAGTTAGGTATAATTTTTTTAGTACAGCCAACTTTTTTATTTCTTAAGATAAATTTATGTTTTTGATTTCATTGAAAAGAAAATTAAATAAGTTACAAAATTGATTATAAAAAAAGTTTCATTTACTAAGCGAAATTCGGAGAAATTTTCATTCAAAGTTGAAATTTGGTAGTTTCAACCGATTGATTTCATCTTTGAACGAGCACTGCTTGGTAACGGTTATGTCGGTGCTGTTTGTTGATATACCGCTGAAAAGGTGATTTTATTGCCTTTGCAATGAGCCATCAAAGCTATCAAGCTATTTCCGTAACTTAGTTTTTGTGCTAGAAGCAATAAAGTGAATCAAAGTTGTGACATATTAATTAACTCTGTAGCTCCTAAGAATGTGAAAATAGAACCCCCCTCCCCCCCTTCCACCCATACGATTTTTTTTCAGGTCGATAACCTTTCACCTCCGTAAATAGTTGCACTCAATTGCGGGACTTCCTGTATATGAATTATGAAATATATAAGTTTTTTCTATTAAAATTTGTATATGAAATTTTTTCTAAAAGCTCCTAACATATTACCTTTCATTACCATGGCGACATCGGTGTCACATAAAAATTATAGTTTTTAGAGGCGAAAAAGCGAGGTTTTGATGAAAAATTGTAGCAAGAAATAGGGATCAGAGAACCCGAATCCGTAATTGATTTTACGATAACTTAACTGGTTGTTCTATGGAGCTAAAAGGGTTAACATATAAACCCTAAGTTTTTATATGAACTCTATGTAATTTTGCAAAATCTACTGAAACTTTTAAAAATTTTTCATATACGCATTGATTTTTAATATGCTCTCTGAGTTTTTACTTTGACAAATCGAATCGTATCGAAAACTTCCCCTACCACCCATACAACATAATGTCATCAAAATAGAAAAACCTTCATAAATATTCAAAAATTTATGAATTGAATCGATACTTTAATTAAATAATATTGATATACGTAGTGATTATATACAATTAAATTTACGACTTAAATATTTTTCGCGATTACACATACATAAACATTTTCTGGATATTTGTATGGAAATCTTTGAATATGCTTAAATACGGGCGTGGTGATAATTTTACCTTGACCCAGTCATAAAATAATAATATCATAAAATAACATCATAATAATATTAATTAGTGCAAAATTGTTAATTCTTGAATGCATTATATCATTGATGTGTACCATGATTTCACACATCTTTTGGTCAATTGCACGCTATGTCTTCTCAAATTGTAAAAAAAAAAACTGTGAATTGATTTCTGACCAGTTTTGAAGTTGTTTTTAATTTAACTGTGCGAAATAGCTTGATTAATGAATTATCCCTGTGAAGTATTAAATCTATAAAAAAAAAACAAATTATGTAACCATCTCGATAGTGGTTTTTGACCAATGTGTGTAGATGAAATGAAAGCAAAAGTAGAAAAAAAAACTCTTTCATTCAAAGAGAAAGACTAGAAAGAGACTGAAGATGCAATTCATGCCTCTTGACTTTGGTCTTGATGAAGTTGAAAGTCTAGAGTGGGGGTCAACTTATTGCTATGGCTTTGTACACAACATCATCATCATCATCATCATGTTTTGTCTTATTCATGACCAGTGTTTGAGTTATGTTTATGTTTTTGGGATTTGTTTTATTTTTGTGCTTCGTGCATTACCTGAACCAGTTTTGTTTTCTTCAGTTAACTTTTATTATGGCTGCATCACTGGGATTTCGTTAATTTTGACATGTTGGGCAAAATGGTTTTTGACATAAGAGATTTTGGGGAAAAGATTACCTTTCGTTTTCATAATAGTAAAGTTTTTAGTTGATCGGGTGGCAGACCAAAGCAGTATTTAAGCTAGCGTCAGTTTCTGTAATGATATCAGTTTTTGAGTTCAATTCGAAACAGATAGATTAACTTCGTCTACCAGCAAATTAAACCGTGCTTGCAACAAAATGAAGGTACGCTGTGGATAAAGTGCCTTTAGCAAGCTATGGACTGAGTGGGTGCTAAACTGTTTGGAATGGTTTCTAATCGATGTTTTTTTCTTTGTAGGTATTCGTGTGTTTGTTCGCCCTGATGGGTGTTGCACAAGCAGGATTTCTGGGACTTGGTGGCGGCAGCTCTGGCGGTAGCTACGGTGGTGGTCATGGAGGTGGCTGGTCTTCAGGAGGTGGTGGTGGTCATGGAGGTGGTTGGTCTTCAGGAGGTGGTGGTGGCGGCTATGGCGGTGGTGGCGACTTTGGAGGTGGCCATGGAGGCGCTGAGGAAGTAAAGATTATTAAGGTCATCAGCTCTGGAGGTGGTGGTGGCCATGATCACGGTCATGGCGGTCATGGTGGTTACTCTGGCGGTCACGGTGGAGGTTACTCCGGTGGACACGGTGGTGGTGGTGGATACTCGGGTGGTCACGGTGGTGATGTGAAAATTATTAAGGTTATTCATGATGAAGGCTCATCCGGTGGCCATGGAGGATTCGATGGCGGTTATGGTGGTGGCTTTGGTGGTGGCGATGGAGGATTTGGCGGTGGCCATGGAGGCTATAGCGGCGGCCATGGCGGCGGTGGTGCTCAAGAAGTTAAAATCATCAAAGTCATCAGCTCGGGTGGTGGAGATGGAGGATACGGTGGTGGTTCTGGTGGCGGTTGGTCTGCCGGTGGTGGTGGCGGTGGCGGCTGGTCTGCCGGTGGCGGTGGTGGTGGCGGTTGGTCTGCTGGTGGCGGTGGTGGCTGGGATTAGATATCCAAAATCTCGCGGTTCCATACCTCGCCGCTTAGTGTATAAATTTAAAACAAGTCAGACTGTTATGCAATATCACACACCTGCACATTCTTTCACCCTGTAAAATATATTTCCCAAACTTAGCCATTAAACATTCATCACCGAAAGTTTGAACTGTGAAGTTGAAGTATTTCGTTGTACTTGAAGTGCAACAACGCTTAGCTGTAGACGTTGTTAATGTTGTTATTGTTTTATTGTTACCAAAAAAATAAAAATTAATTAAAATTAAAAAAAAAATGTTTCATTTGTTTTTTATGAGGTGCTAACGATTTATGACGATGTTATATTTAATTAATACTTTCAGCTTCGAAAATTATGTGTCAAAATTTTTGGCAGCTGTACATTTTCATGTATTTTGTTGCACAGCGAATACGACAACCGCCACCCGCTTTGGTTCTGTTCAGGCTTTAAGTCATGGCAGAATTATAAGGTAGGGCCGAATCGGAGAAGAATGAAGAATACAGCAGAGATAATGTCGGCTAGTTGTCAAAATCAGCTGTTCATCCCGAGTTTCATTGTGTTCACGTTTCGCAGTTGATTTTAGGTTAGATTGCTATAGAGTTCCACATTTTATAGTTTTTATTACAAATTATCACAAAATTAACACACGCGATGGTACAGTTTACAACTTGGAAACATTGTATATTTACTTCGTTCGCAATTTCTACGAAATTCTTTGTTTTGACAATTAGCCGGCATTTTAATTATTTACTATTCGTTGACGCGTGAGGGCACTAGCGACTCGGCCCTACCTTATAGTTCTGTCATGCTCTAACTCTGCACTACTCTATACTCTTTAAACTACTTAGGACTACTACTTTAAACTAAACTATGTTATGCTGGCGGTCAAATGATCCCTGGTCACGTCACTATTTGCGCTCTTTTTTCGTTTGATGAGCTCTTTGCCCAAATTATGTTATGCTGACGGTCATATGATCCCCAAGCATTAGTATAATTTTTGCTACTTTTAGTACTTTATCCGAAAAAAATATCATCGTTGAACATGGTTGAGTGTTGCTATTAGGCAGGATTCATTACTGCTTTCATACATTTCGCACTGAACTTGTACTATTTTAATGCGTAAACACAAATGTTGTGAATAATTCTAACACGCAACACTGTTTTGATCCTATGATTTCATATTTTTATCGAATCATTTGGTGACCGTGGTGGGCAAAGTTTATTCTCTCTCTCTCGCTCTCAATTTTTCAATTTACATTGAAACAACAACAATGCGTGCCCATGACGTGCCCATGACCGCCAGCATAACATAGCCCTTATGTGTTCTATGCATGGCAGAATTATAAGGTAGGGCCGGTTGGCTCACTGTTCTCACGCGTCAACGAATAGTGGATAATGAAAAGGTTGGTTAATTGTCAAAACGACGATTTTCTTAGGAATTGCATATAATGAAAATATATTATGTTTCCTAGTTGCCAACAGTGCGATCGCGTGTGTTAAATTTGTGATAACTTGAATGAAAATATTATTAAAACAGTGTAATAACAACTATAAAATGTGAAAGAAGTCTTAAATTGGCAAAAACAACCTGTACAAATTTTAACCTAAAATCAACTACAAAACGCGAACATAAAGAAACTCGTGATAAACAGCTGATTTTGACATCTATCCCACTTTATTCAGCTTTCTACTTCATTCCTCTCCGAGTCGGCCCTACCCTTTAATTCTATCATGGTTCTCTGTTCATCTTTCCATACACTCTTGCACTGAGCTAAGCTTGCCAGCTTTGCGTTGCTCCAGTTTTATCTCTGAGTATTTAATTAACTACACGAATATTCAGGAATGTGCTGCAGTGAATTTAATAACTGGTAATATGTTCGTTTTATAAGGAAATAAATTAATAAATAAGTATTTATGTAATTCTATTATGTAACATAATTTTGATTTTGGAAAGGGGCGCGATTAAAAGTATTGCTTAAAGAAAAAAAAAAAAATGCATTAATAGTCTCTCGCATAACAAGAGATGTTTGCGATGAATATTAAAAAATATTCGCAAAATATTCAGTGTTCAATATGCTCATATTTGTATTATTTTTAATTGCTTTACTCGCTACCTGTTGGTCTAAGTAAAGCCACGTGTTCCTTTTCTCATCGTTTCGTATTTGTACAGGGTGGCTCAACTTGGACTGAGTGATTTAAAATGCGTATAATTGTTTTGTTTTCAGAGCTTTTTATATTGTTATTTTTTTAAATGAAAGTATAAATTATTAAATTTTGTTAAGCTAAGTGCGAAATATGACATCATTTATCATTTATTTACGAATCTGCCTGCAGTTTTCGAATTTCTGTGCGAATATTCTGTTGTAGATTACAAATGGTTTTTTTGGGCTTTTGACGTAAACGTGTTTCTTCAAAAAACCCAAAAAAAAAAAAAATGTCAGGGGCCGTCAAATCTGGTTTTTACAAAGCATTTTTTGAAATTTTCCGGTTATCGAAAAGTTCTTGCAAAATAGTCATTGTCTCTCCCGCGGTATGAGCTGTAGCTCCATCTTCCTGGAACCATAGTTTTGATTATTGAGAACTACGGGACATACGAAATTTTACAACATGGTCCGGTATACCGCCCCAGAAACAGTTTGTGGATGCTCAGCTTCATCTTCGAAAAATATGGACCGATAACTCTAACTCTTCGCGATAAGATTTTTGCTGCACATGAAGGTTTATAATAACTTTTCGAACATCTACCGAAATTTCTGTACGACTGTACGAAATTTTTGTACGAAATCAATTGACAATTGGATGGCTGCGCAATAATTATGTGCAGAAAATGGAATAGATCAAAGATAACTTATAGATTATTGTTATATTTGCAAAAACAAGGCGCACATACAGACTGTGCCTAAACTTTTTTCATATGCATTTTTTCTTCTTCCGCTTATATTTCGAGTAATGTATAAAGTAAAGAAATTTTTTTGTAAATTTCAATTAAAATTCATCTAATGATACTAAATGCATCAAAAAGTTGGCCAAATTAGTTGCTTTGAAATATTAAAGCAAAGTTCTTCTCAGAAAAATTTACTGTGCCTAAACTTTTTTGATTAACTGTATATTATCCAGAAAAGGGATAAATTTAAATTTATATTTTTACGGCGATTTTATAATTCACACCATAATATTATTTTCTGTGTACAGTCATATAAATAATTTTGCTTCGTAAATGCTGAAAAAATAAAATATATCATAAAATAGTTTTATGATATATATTAACTGACTTGGGGAAAAAAAATTTGCCACAATAATCAACTTAATTTTTGCATAAATATCGACTTTGCGTAAACTTGTTGCATAATCACAATAGAAATGGTAAAATTATGAATTTTTATAAATAAACTTCATATTATATTTTCAAAAGAAATCAGAGAAAACAGCAAGCTACTCTAAATCTTGTTATGTAAATCCAAGTCCAAAAAGTTTAATGCACGTTTTATTCCTTCATTAACCCTTGGCTGCCACACCTCTTTACCGTAACATAGTTGCCACCCTAACGACAAAACATTGCTTTCAAAACTAGAAATGAAGCTATTTTTACTTACCGGAACATATATGAACGTTGTTTGATACATTTCTTTGAAGTACTAATGTTCTATTAATTCTAGCTTCAAATAATTGTTGAAAAAAAACAAACAAAGATTAAACAGTAAAAGATGTGAAGTGGACAAAAAGGCCGGGGTAACGAACTAATCCATAAGGCAGCTAAAGTTTAATAAAAAACGACAATATGAACAAAACAAAATTTATCTTTTTTGACAAAAATAAAAAAGCAAAATATTCTCAAGGCAAAAATATTTCTCAAATGCACTCTAATCATCACCGAACAACCTAAAATAAAGAAGACAAAATTATCTTTAATATTAGATAACAAATGTGTACAACCTGTTTTAGAATAAAACCTACGTGAAAATGATGTAAAAGTTCTGTACAGGTTGGGAGAAATACGAAACCACAAATAAGCACTTTGACCGTACCTAAACTTACCTATTCTCTCCTAACCTAACCTAACTCATATTGCAAAAATTTCATTACTTTTTGTTGAATAATATTGTTGTTAGTAGAAATTAATTCCTCTATGATTATTTCTTGGGGTTTTATATATTTTTTTTCCATTTTTTATTGATGAAATAACCATCAGAAAAATTTACCAAAGTGAATAGAGCCAGTTTATTAGCATAATCATTAAATCAAAATTTGTTTAAACCAAAAAGTCAGAGCTCTTTGTTATCAGACATTTCTTTTACCTGTTTATTCTTCTAATTTTAGCCTAAAAGAAAAGCCAAAAAGCTGGGTTCATCTTTTTGATCAAATACAAACTACAGATATTAAATAATATGGATTCAATAAAGGGATGGTTAAATTTTAAGGGCCGATGTTGATTTTGAATAAAATACAAATTATTTAGGAAATTATTGTCATTTCTTTATATTATGATAATATTGGTATAGTTTAAATATGTTCGGAACAAAATATCGGCCAAGTGGCCGCCGCGACCTCAGCGGCGCACCTCCATCCGATGGTCCAAATTTTCGATGACGCTGAGGTATAAGTGAGGTTCTATGCCGTTAAGGTGCCGAATTATCTCATCCTTTAGCTCTTCGATTATTGCTGGCTTATCGACGTACATCTTTTCTTTCAAATAACCCCAAAGAAAGAAGTCCAACGGTGTCAAATCACATGATCTTGGCGGCCAATTGACATCGCCACCATGTGAGATAACACGGCCATTGAATTTGACGCGCAAAAGAGCCATTGTTTCGTTAGCTGTGTGGCAAGTGGCACCGTCCTGTTGAAACCACATATCGTCCACATCCATATCTTCCAATTCGGGGCATAAAAAGTTCGTTATCATTTCACGATAGCGAACACCATTCACAGTAACTGCCTGACCGGCCTCATTTTGGAAAAAATACGGCCCGATGATGCCGCCAGCCCATAAACCGCACCAAACAGTCACTCTTTGTGGGTGCATTGGATTTTCGACAATCGCTCTTGGATTATCATTCGTCCAAATGCGGCAATTCTGCTTTTTGACGAATCCACTGAGCTGAAAATGTGCCTCATCACTGAAGATGATTTTCTTCGAAAATTGATCATCCACTGTTACCATTTCTTGCCACCATTCTGACCATTGACGACGCTTGAAATGATCAAGATGCTTTAGTTCTTGAGTCAATTGCACCTTTTAAGCGTGTAAATGCAAGTCTTTATGCATAATGTTCATCAACTACGAGCGTGAGAGGTGCAATTGTTGGGCACGACGACGAGTTGAGGTGGACGGCTCTTCAGCCACACTATCGCGAACAGCAGCAATATTTTCTGCAGTACGAGCTGTACGAGCATGCACTGGTGTTTTCACATCTCCTACAGATCCGGTTTGCTCAAACGTTTGCACGATTTTTCCGATTATGTGCGTACGCACATTTGGACGATTAAATTGACCGAGAAAATCACGAAGTGCACGATATGCATTTTGATTTGAACGCCCATTTTCATAATAAGCCTGAATAACTTTAACGCGTTGCTCGATTGTGTATCTTTCCATGGTTCAAATTGAGTTAGTCTGAAATTAAGAAATGTCAAATGAAATGCAGAAAAAAACTTGACTAATACTAAGTACCAAATACTATATACTAAATAAATAACACTATAAGTCGCTCATCATGCGCGTCTTACTATCTCTATGCACAAACCTGAGCGCTAGCAATTTTGGGAGCCTTCTAGACAAACATCCTTCTTAAGACGGTACCGAATACGATGAGACGATGAACTGTAAGAGCTCTGCGTTTACATCGAAATAGTCAAGCTTATAAAAATCGAGCGGCTATGCTGGTTAGGTAATGTTGAGTGTTTGGAAAACGGTTCAGTGAAGAAAATATTCGATTCGGTACCCGTCGGCTGTCAACGCACAAGTGGACACCCACATCTTTGTTGAAAGGATCCTTCGAGAGCGATGCAACGAGTATAGCGATTTTCAAACTTCTCGATACCACTTTCATAGTACGATTTCTCTTTCTCGTCAAAATAGGCATCAGTTTCAGCGATTACTTCATCATTGGACTTGAATTTCTTTCCAAGCAAGCAAGCATTCTCTTGAGATCTGAAAACAGGAAAAAGTCGCCGGAGGCTATATCTGGAGAATACAGTGGGTGGATAAGCAATTCGAAGCCTAATTCATTCAATTTTGCCATCGTTTACATTGATTTGTGACAAGGTGCATTGTCTTGATGAAACAACACATTTTTCTTTTGCAAATGTGGCCGTTTCTTGGCGATTTCAGCCTTCAATCGATCCAAAAGTGCACAGTAATAGTCGCTGTTGATGGTGTTTCCTTTTTGGAGATAGTCAATGAATATTATTCCTTTCGCACTCCAAAATACAAACGCCACCACCTTACAAGCCGACTGTTGGTTCTTTGCTCGCTTTGGATTCGGTTCGCCGACTGCTGTCCACTCAACTGACTGTCTTTTGGATTCTGGTGCTTAATAGTGAAGCCATGTCTCATCCATTGTCACATATCGACGATAGAATTCGATTTTATTGCGGCTTAACAGCGCCAAACACTTCTCTAATGCATCAATTCGTTGTTGCTTTTCGTCGTCTGTGAGCTCACGCGGCACCCACTTTGCACAGAGCTTTCGCATACCCAAATGTTCGTGTAAAATGGTAAAAACACTAAATCTGATATCTTTACAATGTCAGCTAGCTCGTGTACCTTCAATTTGCGATCGTTCAGAACCAATTTGTGGATTTTTTTAATGTTTTGTGGAATAACAGTCTGATTTGGGCGTCCACTGCGCTTTGCATCATTTGTACTGGTACGACCACATCAGCAATCCACTTTCTACCATTGTCTCGATGGAGCAGAGTTCGGATAATGTTTATCAAGCCATTGTTTGGTTTCCACTGTATTTTTTATTCATCAAAAAGCAATGCTTTATCAAAACTCGAAATTCACTTTTTTCCATTTTTTTTTTTAATAACAATAGTTGCACACTCAATTGTCAAACAAACGAGTCAATTGTCAGATTGTTGTTAAATTTTTATACGTATCGTTTGAAGTTTGGTACTAAATAAAAATCATATGGAAAAAATCAAGTAACGCCATCTATGTGTCATCCTATGGACTTTGTGAACGTACTATATAGTGGGATTGCATTCCCACTTAAGAGTGGAAACGGTACCTACATATTTTAAGAAAAATATCTATTTAATTTGATAGTTTACCAATTTTAGAGTAGGAAAAACAACTATTTATTTTAGAAAATTTTAGAAAATTCCTTAGAAAATTTTTCCACTTTAAAGTAGGTAAGGAAACTATATTTTTGTAGTCGCATTATCCAATTATTGCAATACATAAGCCAATCGAAATACATTTTTTATGTTATTTTAAATTTTTATTAATTTAATTTTATTATTCGCAAAGTAGCAAATAAAATAAAAAGAAATTCCCAAAAAAAAAGTGATTTTTCATTTAAAGAAAGCGTTATCATTGGCTTTGCCGAAGCCAAAATAGGCATCTCTGTGTGCTTAATATTTGTGAATTCAAATCATTGTAAAAAAATATTACCACATCCAGTGTCCGAAATGTACTGCGCATCTAATGGCCTTATTATGTTCGCGTAACGTAACTTAACTTAGCACGTAGCAAATAGTGAGTAACAAATCGAGTGCTGATTATGCACAACGTAGATTAAAAGCAGAAGCATTGAAGTTAACCATTTTCCATATCGCAGGGCAATCAACAAAACCGTGAATGATATTAAATATATCATATTATGATATACAAAAAGTAAAGACAAAATACTTCTACTACTTTTCAAAGATTTTAATCCTTTTCAGAAATTATGAGCCTCATAAAATGGGTTCCAAACAACAGCTGCATATTCGAGCCTAGATCTTACATGAGAGTTATACAGAGCTTTTAAAGTGTCCAGATCCAGTGTCCGGATCCAGAAAGCATACACTATTATGACAAATGAACGCTAGCATGGCATAGGCTTTTGGAACAATCCCACTGAACCATAAGCGAAGGTTTTGAGTAAGGTGAGAGTTTTGCGAACGTTTTTGGTTAGAATTTTTTTTTTTATTTTGTCGCTTAAAAGTGCTTGTTATAAAAGATTAAATTCGTGAAAGCTTTTCCCATAAGGAAAAATTGTGCATATTTTGCGAAATTCATTAAAAACTTATTTTGAGTCGAA
The DNA here is from genome assembly GCA_914767935.1 of Coremacera marginata. Classification (NCBI taxonomy): domain Eukaryota; kingdom Metazoa; phylum Arthropoda; class Insecta; order Diptera; family Sciomyzidae; genus Coremacera; species Coremacera marginata. The sequence goes on along the minus strand of OU612046.1, from coordinate 40,416,789 downwards.
AATTAATCATTTTTGTATAATTTCAGTAGGTAGGACTTCCTTGTAGATGAAGCATTTTTTGTTCATAAATGAGTTCGGAAATGAATCATTTATGTTTATTTTTGCATTCTGAAATGAGTTCAAAAAAGAATAATTTTTTTTATCATATCAGTAGGAAACAATTTCTCATAAACGAACCATTTTTTGTTCATAAATGAGTTCACAAATGAATCATAAATGATACTTTTTATATTCTAAAATCAGCTAAATAAGGGAACTTAAAATGAAAATGCTAACCTTAGTACAAACGTCATATGAACTTTTTACCAGTGCGAGATGGATGTACTGCTACACGTATGAAAATGTTCAATATTTCCATCAAAAATTAAAATCAAGCTCAAATAGAATGAAAACCACGAAAACATTCCAAGCAAAAATGTAATCAAATTAATTCCCCAATTAATAACTTAACTATTATGATATTTCATATATAATTTGGAAGTTTGTCAAATTGGAAAACAATCACGCCTTTTCCCCTTTAAAACATCAATATCATGAAAAACACAATGCGTGAATTCCAGCCCAGGTATATTCATCCTATTAATAATATGATCTCTAACTTTAGTAATGATCATTTCTTTTTTAACAAAATATCGATATGTAATTATAAATAGTATTATGCAATAATAAAATTTATAATTAAAAAAGGTTATTTTTTTAACTCATTATTGAACAAAAAAAAGTTTGTTTTTGAAAGGCAATTCAGTCCAAAGATTGATACAAAAAGGGTTCAATTTTGTTTCGCTTTCGAGTGCCGAAAAATAACTTTTGTATGGTTCATTTTTGAACTCATTTCCGAAGAAAAAACAGTTTGTTTCTGAGAGGCATTTTCGTCCGGCGATTGATTCATATAGGGTTCATTTCCGAGTGCCGAAAAATAACTTTTATGGTTCTTTTTTTAACTCATTTGCGAACAAAATAAGGTTCGTTTTTGAGAGGCATTTTAGTCCGACGAATGATATAAAAAGGGTTCATTTATGAGTGCCGAAAATGAACGTTTCTACCCGAAAAGGTTCATAAATGAATTCAAAAACGGTAGTTTTGGTTCACTGGGATGTAGTCCAGATCAGAAATAAAAGTATATTTACGATAAAAAACTACACCTAAGTCCTTGAATTGAGAAACAGCATTAGATAGAGCTGAGTTTGAAGAAATCTTAAAATTAGAATTTAAAAGCGTGTATGAAGCTTCACGATTGCGTTTTTTTATAAGACGCTACAACAGTTTTATTGCCAGGTTTTGCACAGCCAAAATTTAATGAACTTATTATTTTTGTCAATTCTTCCCTTCGGTGACTAATTGAGTCATTGTAACACACAAATTAATAGAAGAATTCAGTGCAATTAAACACAATGTTTTGATTAGCATTTATAATAACAATAAACATTATTGTCGTTAATATTTGCACAAGATATGAGAAAGAAACATTTGAAGATATTAGATAAGGCAGCGCGAACCAAGCGACATGATTAAAATACGATTTAAAGACGACCGAATCTAACGAAAGTTTAAATCAAACTGATATGTTATTTGGCATGAAGCCCTAAGCTGTCAAAAACAAATCAACAACTTGCATTAGGTAAAATGAATAAAATAATTAGATGATTTTATAAACAAAATTTTAGTAGAATTTGCAATTTTTAATTCGGTGAATAACCTAATGCATTATTGTTTTATTAACTGTGTAAGCAGAAAAGTTGCCGAAAAGATTAATTGAAATAGAAAATTTCACATTACCTAAACTAGTTAAGATAATAAATCAATACTGTGTATCATTTCTTCAAAATTTAATGAGAATCTAAATCTAAAAACATTGAGGGGGAAATTAAAAATAACTTTATGTTAACCAATTCACTGGCTTCGACCATTTTAAGCCTATTAAGTTCCTTGTCAACCCAGCAAGGTTTTGATAGTTAATCTATCGCATTTTATGTGGATGCTGTATTCCATTATCGATGTATTCCAGATTTATAAAAGTAACTTGTCTTCTTTCCACAGCAAAATTAAAAAAGTTAATTTTACTAAGCTGTGGCTTTTTAATTATTGACATTTTCAATATTGAATATTTTACTTCATTTATAAAAATTTTAAATTAAAAACCTCATCCATCCCACAATCAAGCTTACGTCCCCGTGATTTCAATGAGGTCGTGCTATCCATTTCATCACAGCAGATTGATAATTAAACACCACAGCTAAAACGGTAAAACCAACAATGAAGTAAAAAACAAATTAAAAATAAATTTTGTTACATAAGCCTTCGTATACTTTATACAAAGCTTTTGTGATTAATATAAGTTCTTCAACTTAGTAATTTTTCCTGTGTAAAAGTCAACTTGTATGATCTCTCTATGGTTTTTTTTTTTTTTTTTTGGTGTAACAATCTCGGCTTGCAACGGTTCTGTGTTCTCTATAAAGAACGAAATTTAATCAACATTCTACCATCTACAAAAAAAAAAAAAATATCAACAATCGCCGGTTTATTAAATATTTTTTTTTAATCGTTTTGTCATCAAATAAAAAAGCCATCTATCTCTCTGATTGTCTTCATTTAAAATGGATTCTGTTTTGGTTTTAAAATATTACATTCTTTAACCTTAAAAAGACTTCTTCTACAAACAGACGCCATTTTGGAATCAGCATTGTTTTCATAGATCGACGTATAATGGATTAAAATACATATGTTTTCATTCCTGAAACTAAAGTAATTTTAAAAAATTTTTTAATAAATTGATGCATTAATTTTTCGTAGAAAAATTTTTAAAGAACTACGACATTTCTCCAACGTTGCCTTGATCTAATGCCTTAAATCTGTTGAATTGTGACACATTAATTTGTCTTAGCACTGTTGATGTTGTGTTAAGAAATGTCTAAAGAATTATTTTGGAAAGGTTCTTTTTTATTTGTTCTTTTCGAATCATCTTTTTTCGCAAATTCTTAAAACATGTTTGCCTAATTAATATGGCTGACAAGATAATGACAACAAGATCCGCCTGAAATCTAGAGCTTCGGTATTATCCCAACCAGACATTCTTGGATGTTATAAAACAAAGCGTTCTACACGTTTCAAGAATTAGTGTGTTTTATTCATAGCTGCTGAACACAATGAAAGTGAGTGTTTTACAAAGGAGGCGTCTTAGTAGATAGCGGATATTAGCTGCGGCTGCTCTTAAAGGATATAAATAACCAATTGATTTCTTTTTTTAATAGGTAATTCTTTGCTTATTTGCGCTATCGGCGTTATTTGTCACGGCCAATGCTGGTCAATTCCTGTTGAACCTACTTAAAGGAGGCGGCGGTGGCGGCGGCAGTTATGGCGGCGGCAGTTATGGTGGCGGCAGTTATGGCGGTGGCGGATATGGCGGTGGTGGTCATGGCGGTGGCGGATATGGCGGCGGCGACTATGGCGGTGGCAGTTATGGAGGCGGCAGTTATGGCGGCGGCGGCTATGGCGGCCATGGTGGTGGCGGATATGGCGGTGGCGGCCATGGCGGTGGCGGATATGGCGGCTATGGCGGCGGCAGTCATGTTCAAATATACAAAATTATAACCACAGGCGGTTATGGAGGTGGCAGCTATGGTGGTGGTAGCTACGGAGGTGGCGGTTATGGCGGTCATGGCGGTGGAGGCTATGGCGGTCATGGCGGTGGAGGCTATGGCGGTGGCGGTTATGGTGGTGGCGGTCATGGTGGTGGCTGGAACTCCGGCTGGAACTCCGGCTGGGATAAGAAGTAAAAAAGTCATATAGTATACAACCTATTGGTAAACATGTAAATATATATAGTTAATATATAAAGAAAAAAGATTGATTGAAATATTCATTACGATGAAATACTGCCAAAAACAATTATATCTCTTAGTAAAAATTAATAAATCATATTTTTAAATAAACTGCTTATCTTTTAATTAAAACACTTTTATTGTAACATATTATTGTGTTTTCTCAGCTTTTGTCAACTAGTTTAAATATGTTGCCCAAAAACAAAAGACCCACGGACACATTTTTTTTTCCATTGAACTGTATCAGTTTATTCAAATGAAATCCATGATTTTCGTCTGTTACCACATAACTAATAAGCGACAATTTTATATCAGGCTTAACATAATGAACTCTTGCCACATACAGTAGCCGAAATGTGATAAAGTGCTCTTATGAATGGTTACATAAGTTTCGAAATAACAAAATTGAAATGTTGTTTTGCGGGTTTCTGAGATAATTTATTACTTTGCTATTCGCCCTTTTCGTGGAGAGATTATAAGTTTGGTTTTTATTTTTTCCATGAATGTATTTAACATATTAGGAAGACATAAATGCTTAATAAACTGGTTCTTACCAATTTTTTTTAGTCGCGATTATGCCAACTTTACCTATTTGAAGTCTTTTTCAACAAAAACTATTTTAATGCACAAAATGTTGTTAAAATGTTAATAAATCTCAAGTTAAAAGTTGTATATCGTTTATAAAATAGAAGATCAATGGACTCAAACAATTATTAGGTGCTGAAATTTAATAAAAATTTTTGTTAGCTGTTATTAAAAAGCAATTATGTGCCTTAGCACCAGATGTCCTTCGAAAATACCCGGGCACGTGGGTATTTTCGGGTATTTCGTGTTATTCAATTTATATCCGGGTACCTGAGTCTTTCAGGTATTTCACGCCACCCGGATATTTTTGAGCTTTTCGGGAAATTAGAGCAAACATTTTAGAATTCGCAAGATTGGCAAAAAGAATGCATAGCTTCCCCGGGGTAACCCTAACCACCAGGTCTTATTATGTTTTCACCCTTAACATTTCTTCTTAACACAACAACCTCTATCTGCCTTCTCTTCTGGGGGACCTAAAAAGAAAAAAAACTATGGATTATAACAGTACGTTCAAAAAGTCCATAGTATGACACATAGATGGCGTTACTAGATTTTTTCTATGTGACTTTTATTTAGTACCAACCTTCAAACGATACGTATAAAAATTTGACAACAATCTGACAATTGATTCGTGAGTTATAGCATTTTGTGTGCAACTATTTTTAGTTATTGACAAAAAAAAGGAAAAAAGTGAATTTCGAGTTTTGATACAGCATTGCTTTTTGATGAAAAAAAAAATACAGTGGAAACCAAACAATGGCTTGATAAACATTATTCGGACTCTGCTTAATCGAGACAAATTGTAGAAAACTGGATTGCTGAATTTAAACGTGGTCGTACCAGCTCAAATGATGCAAAGCGCAGTGGACGCCAAAATCAGACTGTTATTCCACAAAACATTAAAAAAATCCACCAATTGGCTATGAACGATCGCAAATTGAAGGTGCACGAGCTAGCTGACATTGTAAAGATATCAGATGGTAGTAATTTTACCATTTTACACGAACATTTGGGTATGCAAAAGCTCTGTGCAAAGTGAGTGCCGCGTGAGATCACAGTCGACCAAAAACAACAACGAATTGATACTTCAGAGCAGTGTTTGGCGCTGTTAAACCGCAATAAAATCGAATTCTATCGTCGATATGTGACAATGGATGAAACATGGCTTCACTATTCACCAGAATCCCAAAGACAGTCAGCTGAGTGGACAGCAGTCGACGAACCACATCCAAAGCGAGCAAAGACCCAAAAGTCCCCTTGTAAGGTGATGGCGTCTGTATTTTGGGATGCGAAAGGAATAATATTCATTGGCTATCTCCAAAAAGGAAGCACCATTAACAGCGACTATTTCTGTGCACTTTTGGATCGATTGAAGGCTGAAATCGCCAAGAAACGGCCACATTTGCAAAAGAAAAAAGTGTTGTTTGTCACAAATCGATGAAAACGATGGCAAAATTGAATGAATTGGGCATCGAATTGCTTACCCACACATCGTATTCTCCACATTAAGCCCCCAGCGACTTTTTCCTCTTTTCAGATCTCAAGAGAATGCTTGCTGGAAAGAAATTCAAGTCCAATGATGATGTAATCACTGAAACTGAGGCCTATTTTGACGAGAAAGAGAAATCGTACTATAAAAGTGGTATCGAAAAGTTGGAAAATCGCTATACTTGTTGTATCGCTCTCGAAGGCAACTATGTTGAATAATATAATCGAGTTTTATCAAAATTTTGTTTTTTTCTTACTTATCCTACGGACTCATTGAATGAGCTGTTCATTTCTCGACCGAATCAACCCCTAGAGGAGTCATGTATATGAACAGGCTCTATAATTTTCTTCCCTTCAAAATTTCTTCTGAGCATACGTTCCCCTATCTGTCACCCTTCTGGGGGGGTCTCCATTCAATAAAGACAAAATTGTGGATTATAGTTCATATCTCTCCCGAATTGACTCATTGAAAGGCCAAAACGATGAGGTGTTCCTATTATTTTTTCCTTTATGTATTTCTTTTGCACACTTATCCCCTATCCGCCATCCTTCTGTGGGTTCCCTTATAAAAAACTCAAAAATTGTTGATTATAGTTCAAATCTCGATTTGACCCCTAGAAGCGTCAAATATATAAACTGATCCTATTATTTTCCACATTCGACATATTTTTTAAACACACCCACTCAGTACCTATCCCCTTTCTAGGGGTTCCCATAGTTCATATTTGTATGGAATTTAGCCTTAGAAGGGTTTAGCCTTAGAATAATGTTCAAATGTATGAGCTAGTCCTATTATTTTTGTTTTCTCAATATTTTTTCTGAACACACCCACCCTCTATTTGTCGCCCTTTTGGGGGCCGCCCCATAAAAAATACAAATTCTTTGTGCATTGCGTATGAGTTCGAAACTACACGGGCATTGATTATCAAAATACCCGGGTAATGACTCAATATTGGAACCTTTTGAGCTACTTGATCTTTTTTTGAACAAAGTTGAAAAAAAAATCGGGAGCCCTAATTAAAACGAATAGCTGTGGGCGGTAAAAGCGGACGTAGAAACCCATTATTACTACAGTTGCCGACCGTAACCAAACAAACTAAATTAACAAATTTTAGTCTTTTACGTCCAAAACCGTCTGAAATATATCATATTTTTTGATTTGTGTGTATTGATTATTTATTGATTTATTGATTTTATTTATTCTTTTATATATTATGGCTGTATTTATATAGAAACCATTTTGAAAATAACGTAATCTATATAGAATTTTTTCAGCTTTTCAACAAAAATAATAAAAATATTTTTAAAATCGGGTCAAGGGCATAAAGATTTTATTTTTTAACCTTGCTTTTAAGAGCGTTACTCAAACATTTTTAATGCGGCACTCTTTTTTTCGAATAGCTCATGGAATTTATATAAAAAACATTATTACTTTCTTTTGGTTCAACAAAAAGTTCATGGCTTTAAGAAAATAAAAGAAATCATAACTGAAACATTTTATTAGAGAAATACCATGGATTGCAATTGTTAAAAGAAAGGTAAAACAACATTTTTTTTACATATTTTTCATCATAATCTACAAATTAGTAAAGTTACAAAAATATGCCAGATGGTGACCTCCACAGTTGGATGAGAATTGAAGGAATTGCTTATATATAAGATATTCAGTCCTTTTGAGAATAAAATATAGCCTGGAATTAAAAAAGGGAATTTTTGCATTTTAAATAATGTTCACGGAATTTTTGAAAAATTGGTATACAAATATTTGCATTCATCGTCACTAGAAATAAAATCTGTGAAAGCATTATCCTCTGTCTAAAAAAAAAAAATGCTTCCTTTTTCAATTTCGGGGGAAATTTTATTCATAATAGGGCTGATTATGTGTTTTGGTTACTTTAAATAGTAATTTTTAAAAAATTTTTAATTTTCATATAAAAAACTCAAAACGGAATATTACAAAAAGGGCGAGATTACGAGTTCCGGTTTCGGTCAAAATTTCGGTTTCTGTCGGACACTAGTTTCTTCGGTAAAGCTGTTTAAAATTGCAATTAGATTTCTCTTCTATACTCCTTGCCGCCAAAAAATTTGATCCACCCACTAAAATAAAATGAAAAAAGTTAGTAGATGCGTTTAAAGTTTTACTATCAAATTTGCAAAAGATGCTCATAGATAAGAATTCTATTTTGTTGTTTCTACCATATTATTTTTTGAATTTTTCTAATTTTTTCCATAAAATAATTTGGTTTTTTACAAAATTTATAAACCGTTCAACTATCTATTAAGACAAAAGAGTTTTCGGGCTAACAACATTATATAATTATGTGTTTGGTCAGTTTAAATTGATTTTAAGAAAGTGTATAGAATGCGGTGTGAAGTAAGTCGAGTGTTTTTACCTGTTGGTTATAAAACTGGTTTTATTTTTCTTTTTGTTCTTTTTTTTTTGAATAAAAAAAAACAACATTTTTATTTATGTGTATCTAACTGTTGAGCCCAGATCCGCATTGGTCAGAATAATATATTCTTAATTATTACTTTAAACTGTTTGGAATAATAAAGATATTAACTGTACGTGTACATATTAAACAGTTTGTTCTGAGTAATTAACTGACTGAGTCCACGTCATAAGATCTAGCTATATGAGATTTGTTAAAAAGACTTCTTTAGTAACGTGGTCGCGCAGATAAAATTGATTTTCGGATATTTTTACTCAAATGGTCCTAGTGGTATAAAAACTGTTATTTTTTCAATTAAAAGTGGCGGCAGTGGCTGTATATCAAATCGCATCGGAAACAGAAAATGTTTTCATTAGAAATAATTTTTTTGATCAGCCGTCACCTCTCTGTAAAAAATGGCAAACATCAGAGAGTATAAATGCCGTTTGGAAGACGTCACAAAACTTGCAGTTCCAGTTCTCGATTATTTGTGTTTAAACATTCAGTAATACGCACAGCACAAATTGATCAAGAGAGGCCCGTCAAAATCCTTTCGAAGTCCTTTCCTTTTCGAAGTGAAAACTTCTTTCGGTGCGTGGATCACTTTTTTGTAGGTGTTAAAGTTATGAATTGGCGTCAGCACTGGTAGCTTTGGCAATGTTAACGTCACCAACTGCGGCAATGTTATATCATCACCACTGTTAATGTCAACACTGTTAACTTTAGCACTGTTAAGTCTTGTACTGCTAATGTCTGCATTTCTAATTCAGCTAACAGGCAAGTAGAAAACTTAGCAACAATTTAAATTGTTGTGGTCCCCATACAATTTTTGTATGGGGACCCACAGAAGAATGACTGATAGGCGGTTGTAGGTTTGTTGAGAAGAAATGTCGAAGGGCAAACCATAAGACTACTTCTCGTTCATCTCTTGGGGTCAATTCGGGAGATATAAAAACTATAATAAACAGTTTATATGCTTTTTTTATGGGGACCTCCAGAAAAGTGGTAAGGTTAAAAAATAATTGGGCTAGCTCCTATATTTGATGCCTCTAGAGCTATATTTGGATGAGGTTTGAACTATAATCGACAATTTTTGTCTTTTTTTTGTTTATGGGGACTCCCAGAAGTGTGGCAGATAGTGATTAGGTGTGTTAACCAGAAATGTTGAAGCTCATATATTTGACCTCTCTAGGGATCAATTCTGTATAATTTTTTTTATTCGAAAATTTGATGGTTTATTCAGAAGAGGGTTCGAAATACTTGAAAAAAGTTTTAACAAAAAGTTTGATACTTAGTTTGAGTTTGATGATACTTAGTGGAGACTATAAAATTAATTTTACAGATAAAATTTCACCACTATTTGAATTTTTGAATTAAGTATTAGGTTTGACTATATCCAATGATCGAAAACTTAGTACTACACGGTTAAAAATCTTGGAGTTATTCTTAAACCAATGGTTGTAATGATACATTTTTTAATCCTTTTATTATTTAAATTGATGCTTTTCAAAATACATGAAATTATTTGAGTCAAAGCTGTACTTAAATTTAATAAAGTTGGAATAATATTAATAAAATAAAATCGGTTTCAAAACCTTGTACAATTGGAATTGATTATAAATTAAGATAACCATGATATCAAATTTAATACAACATGTATTAAATTTTTTAATTCCGTTTTCAAAGCAATAGAAAAAAGGAGTCGCTAATTTAAAATTCTTCTTCCTAAAATCTTGTGTTGAAAAACTATTTCAAATTAAGTGCACCGCATTTGAACCTTTTCATTAGGATGTATCTATTTTGTGTTTGGGTTGTTTGGAGTAAAGGTGAAATAATATTCAGCTGTGTACTTACAATGCGTACAATAAGTGCCACTTCGTTTTCTTTATTCAAACAATTCAAACAAAAGCTCTATCGCAATGCGATTAATTTAGAATGTAATTGACAAACAGCAAATATTTATTATATTCAGGCAAAAATTGACTTAGCAATTAAATAAACTGAAATAGCAAATTTTTATTTGATTCAAACAATAATTGGCTAAGATATAAGTTAAAATAAAGAGTTTTATTGATTTTTTTTTAAAATAAGCAAAGTGGATGAGAATTATTCTTAAGTTTGATACATACTTCAAAATGCACATTTGAAAAATAAAAAAAAAAAAAAATTAGAAAAATTTGTGTTTCTCTTCATCGTACCATATCTATTATATCATAACATCTATCATATCATAATCATCCTACTATACAATTGGACTATACTTTTCATAATATATCCATCATACCAAAATCATTATACCATACACCATGCCATACTATGCCCATAATACTATATTCATTTAACCATACGATACCATAATGTGAAAAATGTTGACTACGAAAGTACTATTCAGTTTTATTAACACTCACAATAATAACAGGTCATTCAATAAGTCCGTAGGATAAGTAAGAAAGAAACCAAATTTTGATAAAACTCGATTATAATATTCAACATAGTTGCCTTCGAGGGCGATACAACGATTATAGCGATTTTCCAACTTTTCGATACCACTTTTATAGTACGATTTCTCTTATTCGTCAAAATAGGCGACAGTTTCAGCGATTACTTCATCATTGGAGTTGAATTTCTTTCTAGCAAGCATTCTCTTGAGATCTGAAAACAGGAAAAAGTCGCTGGGGTCTAAATCTGGAGAATACGGTGGGGGGGTAAGCAATTCGCAGCCCAATTCATTCCATTTTGCCATCGTTTTCATCGATTTGTGACACGGTGCATTGTCTTGGTAAAACAACACTTTTTTCCTTTTGCAAATGTGGCCGTTTCTTGGCGATTTCAGCCTTCAATCGATCCAAAAGTGCACAGTAATAGTCGCTGTTGATGGTGGTTCCTTTTTGGAGATAGTCGATGAATATTATTCCTCTCGCATCCCAAAATTCGGACGCCATCACCTTACAAGCCGACTGTTGGGTCTTTGCTCGCTTTGGATTCGGTTCGTCGACTGCTGTCCACTTAGCAGACTGTCTTTTGGATTCTGGTATGTAATAGTGAAGCCATGTTTCATCCATTGTCACATATCGACGATAGAATTCGATTTTATTGCTGTTTAACAGCGCCAAACACTGCTCTGAAGCATCAATTCGTTGTTGTTTTTGGTCGACTGTGAGCTCACGCGGCACCCACTTTGCACAGAGCTTTCGCATACCCAAATGTTCTTGTGAAATGGTAAAAACACTACCATCTGATATCTTTACAATGCCAGCTAGCTCGTGCACCTTCAATTTGAGATCGTTCATAACCAATTTGTGCATCATTTGTGCTGGTACCACCACGTTTAAATTCAGCAATCCACTTTTCTACCATTTGTCTCGATGGAGCAGAGTCCGGATAATGTTTATCAAGCCATTGTTTGGTTTCTACTGCATTTTTTTTCATCAAAAAGCAATGCTTTATCAAAACTCGAAATTCACTTTTTTCCATTTTTTTTTTTTAATAACAATAGATGCACACAAAATACTATAACTCACGAATCAATTGTCAGATTGTTGTCAAAATTTTAATACGCATCGTTTGAAGGTTGGTACTAAATAAAAATCATATGTAAAAAATCTAGTAACGCCATCTATGTGTCATGCTATAGATTTTTTGAACGTACTGTTACAACCCTGGTATCAATGTAGTGATTGACGGCAACATGGCGGCAAAGTGCAAACAAATCTCTTTAACAATTCGTTTGGATAGATTATAAAAATTATGCCAATTGCTTAGGAAACCGATGAATTTTTGTTGAAAGATATTCTAAGAACATGGAAGTATATTTTATTGTTTATTTTATTCAACAGGCGGCCGTGGCATACTTACTTGTTGAGGTGCGTGGCTTGCATGCGATGGAGTCCAGGTTCAAATCCCATCTGACCATATAAACCGTTCGGAGTCGGCATTTGATTGAGTCAGTTCTCAATCATTTGTGTTCAAGCTTTTCACAACACGCACAAAACAACTGATCATAAAAAGCTCGATCAAAGCCTTTTTTTCAAAGGTTTAAATGTCCATTTTCGTTTATTTCGTTCGTTTTCAACAGTCTAGCGTTCAAGAGTAAGAGCACAATGTGAATCACTTCGATCTACATTGTTTTTTGTGCTGATGCTGCATTGCTCCAATTTAGAATTAAAGTTATTTTGTTCAGTTTCAGAAATATTAGACATCGAGGGAAATGATTTCATTAACATAAGCACAAGCTACGGAGCAGTGGTGCCTCTGAAAAATCTAGACACATTTCTGGAAAATGTTTGACGGGATCATCAATATCAAAACCTTAAATAAATAAAAACTAATACAAACTGGATCACTTTTCATTGTTGAAGGGACTTTATTTTAGTACAAGTGGTAATAATATCTTCCCAGATAACAATTTCACCTAAATATTTGAAGATATTCATACTCAACTTGAAAAGACCTTGTATAAAAGTAATTATTCATGCTTTTCTTGAAAGAGCCTTGTAAAAGCCTTGAAATTTAAGTTTCTTGTATAATTTTTTATATAAAGCTTTATTCAATGACATATGTAAGGAAGTAGTCAAGAAGATTTACACAAGCTTAGTTTTTTTTTTTGATAAACAACGTTTCAGTTTGTGAAAGTAATAACATTAGATTTAAATGATTATAAATAAAAAACATTAAGTATACGTATCATAAAAAATAAATCTATTTCAATAGCAAAAAAAAAAAAAAATGTACGTCTGAGCGCGAGTTTGAACCTTGGATCTATCTGCTGATAAACTGTCACCTTAAACCGCCGAGCTACCGAAGCAATTTGTTGCATTGAAATTAAGTGCGTATATGAAATGATTGCAATCGAGATCTTTATAAAATTGTTCTTAAGGGAATTAAAAAAAAAATACTAATTAAGTTTCAACGTCGTGCAAGTAAAGTCATGAATAGTCAAGTGGTTGGAGCGTGCGGCTGGCAATACAAAGTATCCGAGTTCATTCCGTGCTTGTTGGGACATGGTAAATACACAAAGAATTTTAAAATGTATAAAAGTTTTCTGTGCTAAATAAAATGGAATAATGATAATGTAACTTAAGAACAATTAAATTTTTTTTTCTCAGTTTCCGAGTTACTGAATAATAATAAGCCTTGAATAAAAATCTTAGATCAAACTTTTAATAAGTTCTTGTATACAGGGCCATAGCTAGAAAAATGTTACTTCAAGAACTAACAAAATTTTTTCTAAATTAGATATCGGTAAAATAATAATAAAATGAAAACTTTTAGGGTTTGAGTTAAATTTTTTTCTAAAATTATTTTAACAGGTGAATTTGGGTAATTTTAAAAATATCAAAAAAAATTTTTTTTTATAAATAATTTCGACGATACGCTGTGCTTCAAACTGACAAATTATTGATAAATATGCTTTCCCGAACGTCGACAAAATTTCTTTTATGATTTTACGATGAGTTTAATAGACATCATTTTTGTTGAATAATCACAAAAATAATTTAAAAAAAAATTTTTTGTTCAAAAGCCCCCCTTAAAGTTTTCATTTTTATTATTATTTTAATGTTTTCTAATTTTGAAAAACATTTGTTAGGCTTGCGACCAATATTTCACTAGCTACGGCCCTGCTTGTATAAAGGAAATAGCTTCATACGCCTTTTTCCTTGCATTTCCTTTTTTTTATAAAATTTGTTTTAAATATTGTTCAGGGAAGTTTAAATTCTCCTTTCTATATAAATTCCTTATTCAAAACTTTACTTAAGGCTTATTTAGGTGAAATTGTTATCTGGGTTATACTACGTGTACATTAGAGTGGTCCTCATTCCTAAGAAAAATAATTTTTTTCTATTAATTTCACGAGCAACACATTATTTGAATATATACCATAAGATACAAGTAATATTTTTTTAAAATGATTTTTAGGAAAAAAGTGGCCAAAACTAGAAGACGACCTTGTATCTACATGAAATCAGGTACCTATAGGTTTTTGTGGGAGATAAACACGAATCTGGAGTCAAATATTGAAAATTCAAAATGACGCCTACAATATGGCCATTATGAGAAAAAACGCACTTATGTGAAATATTCGGATGCCATTTTGGTCCTTTAAGCCTGAGTTTTCGCACCTATAAAAAAATACGTGTGCCTTACGTTTTTGCCCTCTATCACCTATCCGAAGCTCATTCAAATTGGCGAATAATACCAAGGGCCGTTTTCTTGTGAAAGAGCTTAACTTTGACAACTGGTAGTGACCTCTAAGTCATATAAAAAAATTAAAGCAAAAAAATCACTTTCTATGAATCTCTTTCTCTATGGTAACGCTTTGAAATTTGTTAGTTTTCCTAGGTTAAAGTTTTTACTTCGATCGGCAGTCCCCCACTGCCAATTTTTTTTTCGAAACTGTTGTTTTAGTCATGTCAAATAAGTTCAGGAGATAGGAGTTAAAAAATTAAAAAAAGTTTTATCTGTTGGCAAATATTTTTACTATATTTCTGATAAATGTAAATTTATTTTCTCGTTAAATTACGGGCACATTATGAAATTGCTAAAAAAAAACGAGACAAATCTTTTCCCGGCGGAACATTTTAAATTAAGCGTTATTTTTGAAACATCTGGCAATACTAGTCTTCATTGGACCAATTAAATATTTGAGTCCCATCATGATATGTATATCACTTTAAAGGGGAAGGAGTAAGCATTTTTTCTATTGAATAAGAACAGCAACAAATAAAATATATTTTTTTGTAGTAGCAAACAATTTCTTTTAAGCGGTGACTAGTTTTTGCGGATATAGCGAAAAAAATCCTACGAAAACCGTCTGATGTACATGTATGTTTTCAAGAACCAAAAAGTATCAGACTTATAATTCAACGAAAATAGTCGTTGCCAAAAAAAAAAGGCAAAACTTAGCGACTGTAATTGTAACCCGTTCATATTTCTGTGGTCACAAGCATTAACGACATAACTCAAAATATCGTAAAAAAGCGATATGGAATTATCTTTATTGCCAATCTTTAGAAGTATGAAGAAATCCGTTTTTGTACCGAATAGATTACTACTTATCTATGCAAATATTTCTTTTGTAACGGGTCATATATTTCAGATTAAATGGTCGTAGTTAGTTCAAATAAAATATCGTTTTTTTACGATATTTTGTGTTATGTCGTTAATGCTTGTGACTACAGATTTACTTCTAGCTTTAAAATATTTAATGTAGACCAATAATACAACACTTTTATCAAAATTAGAGCGATCGAGTTTTTTTAAGCTTGTACATTTGAAGTATTTCATCCTACATGTATTTCTAAATTCCTTAGTAAAAATTTTGTTCATTCCTTCCGTTAAAATTTGGGCACTATACTCGTATGCAGCGCTGGCTTGTAATGATTCCTTTTGGAATTAATTCCGCTTCAATTCCAATTTGTTAGGATTTAGGAATTGGTAATTGGTAATTGGTCATCTCAATTCCTGAGGAATGGAATTGAAAAAAATTGTCAATTCCATTACAGGAATTGTAATTGATAATTGAATATTTCAACCACTTAGGAATGGAATTGGAACAAAATCGCCAATTGACGCTATCGAGTCAAAACCACAAATAGACTTAGGAACATTGTCCTAGCCGAAAATCTTCTTCTTGTGAAGGTCAGCGTTAACTGATGAGACTATTTTTTGGTATTAATCTAATTTCGTTCACTGTTTGGCTTTGAACCAGAGTTTAAGCCAAGCATATTTTTTAGCCAAGTTACACAAAGAAAACTATTTAAAGAGTAAATAAAAAAAAAAAAATAAAAAACAATAAATTGTGGCCAAAAAATCCAAAACGGATGATGTGCAGCATGCAAGCGCAGTTAACACTTGGTCAACACGCGGTCAAATCAGACAAAAGATTATTATTATTAATTAGGTAAAGTTTTGTCGGGCGCTGGTGTCGTCACTCAAACATGTAAAACGTGATTTAGTTGCACGCGATATAGTTTCAGCTGGAATAACTTTGGTAGCAATGTCGAAAACGAAGATGCAGCTGCTTTTTTTTTTTTTTTGATCACTTTGTCTAGGCCATGGTGCTTTGTGGTTTTGTATAAAAATCATGCGCAGCTCTTGGAAAGTTATCAGTTGTTTTTTGACTCTCGTGTTTTGTATCTACTAAGCTCATAATATTGACATAATGAAGGTGTGTAAAAGCGTTAATGACCTAGAGGAGGTCAAGTGTATAAGGCGATTATAAGACGATTATAAGACGATTATAAGACCTGAAAAACTGAACGAGCAGGATTTAGTAGATTATTACAAGTGTTTTTTTTCATTTTTAGATTTTCGTTTGCTTGCTTGCTATTTGTGCAGGAGCAAGTGCTGGCATCCTGTCGGGAGGTGGTGGTGGTGGCCACGGAGGTGGTGGTTGGTCCGGTGGTGGAGGTGGCCATGGAGGTGGCGGTCATGGTGGTGGTGGTGGTGGCCATGGCGGCGGTGGTCCCGTTCAAATTATCAAAGTTATCCATGAGGAAGGCGGTGGTGGTGGATATGGCGGTGGTGGACATGGCGGTGGTGGACATGGAGGTGGACATGGCGGTGGACATGGCGGTGGACATGGTGGTGGTGGTGGATACGGAGGTGGTGGACATGGCGGTGGTGGTGAAGTAAAGATTATTAAAGTCATCTCTGATGGTGGTCATGGAGGTGGTGGCTACGGAGGTGGTGGACACGGAGGTGGTGGCTATGGAGGTGGTGGACACGGAGGTGGTGGCTATGGAGGTGGCGGACATGGCGGTGGTGGATACGGTGGTGGCGGACACGGAGGTGGTGGTGAAGTAAAAATTATCAAAGTCATCTCTGGTGGTTCTTCCGGCGGTCATGGTGGCGGTGGTGGTGGTGGTGGCGGCGGTGGATGGTCCTCAGGCGGTGGTGGCGGCTGGTCAGGAGGTGGCGGTGGCTGGTAAAATGCTTCAATGTTGCCATGTTTCCTTTGTGTTATCTTCGCGATGAGTGAAAAAACTATTTAGTCTGATGTTATAACATAATTTTTTCTTAAGTTTATATTTTGTTTAACTGTTTTTGGTTAAATAAATTTTTTTTACAAATTATAAAAAGGGTTTGCTTTTCTTTCTTTACTTCAAGTTTTTCGGATACTAGATGATGTGGTATGAAATATCGTTCAAAAGAAAAATCGAAAAAAAAAATTTAAAAATCACCCAATATTTTTCCATACAAATATTGGTGAAAATCACCCATACAAATTTTATTTTTAGGCTCCATAAAAAAATAAACTAAGAGCTTAAGTTTGATTTTTTCATTTTTAAACAAAATTTATTTAAATTCTCATCCTCATAGTGAAAAGGAAAACTATGTAATAATCCTATAAAAATAATTTGTCACATAAATATTTTAGAGTATTTCTGCTGTAAGAAATCATGTAATCACGACGCTTTCTCAATTACTTACAGAATATCCTAGTTCATCTTCACAAAACAAGCGTGGAGAAGTCTGATTTCAATGTTTCGAAAAAATTTGCTTTAAAGTTTTCAATCCCTTTATAAGTTTAATGAAAGCTTTTTTGCTCTTTATATCATATTTTTGGTTAGGATTACGCTAGAATCTCAAGATGTTGTGTGTATACTAATGTTCTCACAAAAACCAGAAAAAAAAATATTTTTTCAGATGCTTGCTAAAAAACTGCTTAACTTATTAACGCCCAAAGTAAAACGACTATAAATTTTTATGATTTTTGTGGATGAAACATGGATACACCACAACATATCACAGACCAAGAAACACTCAAAGCAGTGGACTTCTCTGTGTGAACGTGCACCAAAGAAAACCAAGTTGGGTCTGTCAGCCAACCAGGTCACGACGACAGTTTTTTGGGATACATGCGAAGTCTTTCACATCGACTACCTTGAAAAAAGGTAAAAGATCATTGGCGGATATTATTCACAGCTGTTGAACAGATTTGACAATGAATTGAATTCATTGAAACAAAAACGACTGCATTTGGCGAAGAAAACGTTAGAACGCACCAACGCACACTTCTGCAGTTGGCAAAACTACATGGCAAAAATCCATAAATTATGCTACAAACTGCTACTCCATCCACCATTCTCTCCAGATATTTCCTACTATTTCCAATTTGCAAATCTGAAGAAATCACTGAAATAAACGATGGACTAAATATATCGATTTTAAAGGGGACTATGTTGAGAAATATGGTAGAGCTCTTTTTTGTCGAAAAAAATATCTTTTATTCAAAAAGTCACTGACATATCAAACTGCCCTCATATGATGCATGTCACACGATCGACACAGACAAAATTTGTTGTTGTTTTCGAGGGTAAAAGAAAAATACTGGAATGGAAAACACTTCTAGGTAACAGACAAATTATGTTAATGGTTCAAAGCTGAAAATAATTTCAACAACTGTCAAAAAAAAAGAGGTTTTGAATAGAAAACAGGAAAAACTAATATTTCCTTCAGCCTAATTAAACAAAAAATTAAGTGCAGCATACCATGAACAAAACAATAAAAAGGAGAAAAAGAAAAAAAAGGCGAAACTTTCAAAGTTTGACATACAAGTGTCGACTGTGTAATATTAAACTTTCAGCTTGTGACTCCCTCATTTAAATTTTTTATTTAGAAAAGAATACCTTCAATTGTGTCATGCTAAGTAAGTGAAAGTTACATTGAGAAAAGAGTGTGGAGAATAGTATAGAGAGGAAAGGAAAGAAAGAAACTATGTTAATCTTTGTTGGCATTGTGTTGTTAGTAGATTTCAAGATTCTATTTTGTATTTCGCACAACATACACTCCATCTCTTTTTTTATTCCAATAACAAAATGTACATGCAAAAAAAATTCTTTTATGATCGCGCACAAGTAACGATGAAATTAAAACACAGGTGCGTCGTTGGACACACGAGAGAAGCGAAGCTTTTCCGCAGTTACATAGATTTGATAGCTTAATAATTTTTTCTTTTTAATAAATTAACTTTTAAATTCAAAAATTTAAAATAACATAAAATAAGTTACATATATACAGAAAACATATATAGTGCATATTTTTTTATTGTTGAATGTCAAATTTTCACGGCAATTACATATACGGGCATATAATGCCAGCGACTCTCCATTTTAACTCTCCACACATGGTTGTAAACTTGGCTGCATATTTATTGATATCTATTTTTTGACACTTAAAAACGCACTTGTCAACGCACTTGTCATAGAGTGTAAATTATTATCTAGAGATTGCATCATCTCTGCTAAGTCTCTGGCATGTGTTAACAGAGTTATTTCACTTAAAAACATGAAGAAAAAAAACTCAACCTCTGTTAACACATGCCAGAAATTTAGCAGAGTTGATGCAATCTCTAGATAATAACTTAAACTCTATGCCAACAGCACCACAAACGCATTCACAATACAAACAAACCGATGCTGGAGACACCTTGTGGCAAATAGCAGCAAATTTTTGATAGTTGTAGCATAGCAAATATACAATCCTCTATCTATTGATTGATGGTGACGATCTACTGCAGTATAGTATAGCTTCTGTTATAATTACGGTTGAATTAACAACTGTTTCTAACAAGTCTTTGTGGCCTAGTGGATTGTGCATTTGGCTCTCGAGTAAGAGGACGTTGGTTCGATTCCCATGGGCAGGCAGGCCCATAATATTTTTAGTATTTAATTTTAAAGTATTAAATTTTCTTGTTGTAATAAGCACTAGCAACAAAGAAACCATCAAATTTCCAAGAAAAAATCTGTCGAAAATTTTTCAGATTTCACTCCAAGCAAATCACAGAACGAGGAGTAAAAAGCTTCGCTTCAATAAGGTTACCGCAACTTTTTTACTTCTCTCAAAATAAATCTTCGCTATACTTGTCACCATGCACTCTTTAAAATTGTAACTCTCTTTATTAAAGGTTTTGGACAAGCGTACAAAAATTTTTTAACAACACGTTCTCCTTAATGAAATTAATAGCCTCATTTTGCATTCCTAACGAAGCATTCAACGAACGATGGCTATGCGAACGGTTTTGAATTCAAGCTGAAATATGTATTTCGAACGAAGCTTATCGTTCCCGCATTCGACAAGCTTGTGTTTGCTACGTACACACAAACTGTTATACACATGCAGTTGCCAAATGGGGCGCTGCCATTTCAAACACTAGGGAAGTTTTCTGTATTTTATCAACTTCAAAGATTTTTTTAAATATGTTGCTTTGATTCTTATATGTTGGCAGTGATTTTTGCTTTTGTTCGGTTTGTTTATTCAATAAATAAACTGTGGGCAATGAAGTGGTTTGCGGATTTGTTTTTCATTATTATTGTTTTTAGTGATTGAGTGATTGCTTTGACATATCAAAATAAAATATATGCATCTATTGCAGTCTTTATTTTTATTTTATGTATTTCAAGTGCTTCACATTCTTCAGGCACTGTAATATATATTTATATATATATATATATTTCATAATTTATTTACCTTTAGGTTCAGAATTTTCCATTTTTTAACCATTCTATTAACGACTGCAACCACAACGATAGCATAAAAGTGTTCGTTTGATTTTGACGTTCGGATTCGTGGTTTCAGTGCGCATAAGAAATACATATTACAAGTATGTAACTGTACTACGGCATCGATCGCTGGCGGATCAGCTGTTATCGTTGTTTGATTCTGTTCGAATTACAAATTTCAAAAACACGAACGAACACTGTTTTGAACGAAACGACTGATCGGATAGGAATACAAAATGAAGCATCGTCGAGGGTGTTTTTTTTGTGTTTTTGTGCACAGGTTTGTTTTTGCATTATCGCGAATACAGTGTTGATGATTGACACAAATTGAGTAAAAATAAAAAAATTTCAATTTTAGACATAGCGATATTGCAACGATTGCTATCAACGTTTTTCAAAAAATCATCGCAGTATCGCTTTCATGGGGTTTTCCTTACTTCCATCGCTTTTGCCTCCTTCTCACACGTTCAGAAGAGAAGAGAAGTGAGAGAAATGATTACAATATCGGAATGTCTACAATGGTACTTATGATAATTTGGTAAAATTATCAGCTTGTTCAAAAAGAAAGTGGGTGTTTTTTTTGCTAGGCATCACTGTTATCGTCAAAGATCTGTCATATTTTATCGTTTATGTCATTTTTTGTGCTCAGCTGTTTATTTACAATAAAAACTAAAAAAATAATTCAGTTTTTCCTATTTTTCTTTGGAAATCGTGTTTAAAGAGTGCTTTAAAAATGGAGATCATTGATGAGCATATGCGCCATACTTTGCTGTTTTACTTCAAAAACGGCAAAAAAGTAACTAAACTCAGGCAAAAATTAGTGGACGCGATTAAAAAACGATAATGTCTCAAGTGTTTTCCCCATTTTCGTGATGGAAATTGTTTAGTCATGGATGCTCCGCGTTCTGGTAGGCCCTCGGAGGTTGACGACGATCAAATCAAGATGCTAGTTGTGACAGACAAGCATTCGACAGTTAGAGAAATTGCAAGTACTCTAAATTTATCTGTTAGAAGCGTTCATGGTCATTTGAAGTCCGCTGGTTTCTTCAAAAAATTGAGTATATCACAGTATATCACAATAAACTGTTGATAGACATACAACAAAAATCTATTAATAGATTATTGTGTTGTGCTGCAGCATAGCTTCAGTTGTAATTAATATTAAATCAATGACTCTGCTTAACGAAGGAGTTTGGCTCGATGGGTAGTGTAGTGAATTCTTAATCGGTGGGTGTGGGTTCAATCCCCACGGCGGTCGAAGGAATGATTTTTATGTTTGACATTAAATGTTCTTGTTGTAATAAACGCAAGCAACAAAAAAGCCAAGAAAAACGTTTTCGAAAAAAGAAAAGTATAGTGTCGATTTCACTCAAGCAACTCTCACAGAACAAGGTGTAAAAATCTTCGCTTCAAAAAAAAAAAAAGCCAAAATTCTGGAAAAAAGTTGAACATAAAGTTTTTAATGAAGAACTTGGGAGGCTTAAAGCTGCCGAAGTCAGCTTATATATTTAATAAGGTTTTTTGTTAATTTAACATAAGTTTTTTTCTCGGTGCATTGGAGAAAAGTGAAGTTATGACCAAAAAAGAAAATTTAATTTCTGCCGATTTTTAACCCCCATACCATTTAATTCAGCACGTAGAAAAAATACGTCAGCCTTAGATTTTTGTTCTCTTTCATATATCCGAAAACCATTCAGATCGGTGGGTGACAAATGTGGACCTTGTATTGTGAGATTCGTAAGTTTTTTAACCTAAAAGAAAAGTTAAGATTTCCTTAAAGATTTCGATTTCTAATAATAAAGGACTGTTATATGCATGATTCAGATGATTGGTTTTAAATATTAATCCAAGATTTTTGACTATGTAGCGTGCCTGAACTCAATTTCTTTTCTACTATTATGGTCTAGAAATTAGAAATTAATTTATTCTTAGCTCGTGTCAATTTGTAAAGCAGTCTAAACGTTAGGTTGTTCATTGTTACTGCCAAAATTTGCATAAATTATATGTTTTCTAAATAGACCTGTTATATTTATTTATATTAGCATAGATTTTATCATTACAATAGATGAAAATTTGGCCAATGACAATGTTTTTGCCTAATTTATTATCTATTTTTTATTTGTCGAAAAATTTACCATATCGGGTGATAAAAGCAAAAGAAAAGACCATTCATAACTATTATATATGTACATTTGCTAGTGGTGTCTTTTTGTTTGGTTTTGTTTTTGTTGTAGTATGAATAACTTAAGTGTGTGCCTTTAGTGTAGGAATTGATTGATACTTATGTGTGCAACATGCGACTTTTTTGTTTTGAAAAAATTTACATAATCACTACCATTGAAAGTTGGAACTCATATGTGGAATGGTGGTAAAAGAAGTAAATGCTTTTCAACATATGTTAATAGCAAATTTTGAGTTTTGTTTTACTGTCTAATGTTTGTTTTAACCCCTCCCCCCTCTCCTTGCGGCCACCTTGTTAAATGCTCCACTTATAGGGGTCAGCCTATTATTGTTGGCCATGCTAATCTGATCATTTGTGTTTCATACCATCTTTGGTACTCTCTGTGTTGTTGTACTTTAGTAAAGTAGACCACTATTAACATTGGATGCATCAGTGAAATTTTGATGAGATCGTTTAATTATGTGCAAAATTATTGCAAATTAAATGAATCGCTAGCATGGTATTTAAACCGGCTGAAGTCTGCAAAATGATATCAGTTTACGTGTTAGTATCATAGCAGTTAGATTAACTTCGTCTATTTTGGCACCAGCAAATTAAGCTGTGCTTGCAACAAAATGAAGGTACGCTGTGGATTAAGTGACACCAGCAAGCTTGAATATGCCTGAATGCATGATTGTTTAAAATTGGGTCTATAAAATATTTTTCTACTTGCAGGTATTCGTCTGTGTGTTCGCCATGATGGCTGTGGCCCAAGCAGGATTTTTGGGAATTTCCGGTGGTAGCGGTGGTGGCGGCTATGGAGGCGGCCATGGAGGCGGTCATGGAGGCGGCTATGGTGGCGGTCACGGAGGTGGCTATAGCTATGGTCATGGAGGTGGTGGTGGTGGCGGCTATGGTGGAGGCGTTCAAGAAGTCAAGATTATTAAGGTCATTGGCGGTGGTGGTGGTGGTCATGGCGGCCATGGTGGCTACTCCGGCGGTCACGGTGGTGGCTTTTCGGGTGGACATGGCGGTGGCTACTCAGGTGGACATGGCGGTGGCTACTCTGGCGGACATGGCGGTGGCTACTCTGGTGGACACGGGGGCGAAGTCAAAATCATCAAGGTTATTCACGATGAAGGTTACGGTGGTGGATATTCAGGCGGCTATGGCGGTGGTCATGGCGGTGGTCATGGTGGTGGATTTTCCGGAGGCTATGGTGGCGGTCATGGCGGCGGTCATGGTGGTGGCTATGGTGGCGGCGGATATGGTGGTGGTGCTCAAGAAGTAAAAATCATCAAGGTTATCGGTGGAGGTAGTGGTGGTGGTGGTTATGGCGGTGGTTATAGCGGTGGTTATGGCGGTGGTTCCAGCGGTGGATGGTCCAGTGGTGGTTATGGTGGAGGTGGCTGGTCAGCTGGAAGTGGCTCTGGTTGGGATTAAATTCCGTTAATAAAACTCATCGGCTGTGTAATATATGACTGAATTCCTATCTTCCTAAGCTTCTATCTTCTCCTACCCAACTTTAATGAGTACTTAGAACCATTTCGAACCTTAGACATATCGAAATTTTTGTTGTACCTGAAATACTGGAAAGCATAATTATAGACGTTGTTAACTAATTGTTATTG
Organism: Coremacera marginata; assembly: GCA_914767935.1. Lineage (NCBI taxonomy): Eukaryota > Metazoa > Arthropoda > Insecta > Diptera > Sciomyzidae > Coremacera > Coremacera marginata. The sequence continues at coordinate 40,392,171 of OU612046.1, read as the reverse complement.
TTAAATTGTAACTGTAAATAAACTAAATACCAAAAATATGTGTTTTGTTGTCTTTATAATTTCTTACTATCTTTATAATTCAATATCATAATGTTGACAGTGCTAGCGCGAGCTCATAATTTTACTCCTACCAAAAAGTATTCAAAGCGCCTAAAGAAATTTTCACTTAAAAAAAAAGATTTACGCCCATTTCACATTGAGGTGTAATATAAGTTGCACTGACCACCCAACGGAAAAATTAACCGGTTTCAAATCAATCACGTGATAGGTCCCCAAGGGAGTGGGATCAGTTCCAATTCTGCCACCAACATATGAAACCGACCGGTCACTTTTACACGACGTTGTCATTGGCAGCGGTCAATTGCCACCTGCTGCATCACCTTAGACCTATCCAGTGACCGGCCTATTGGTGATCTGTTTGACAAAAAAGGAACTGATTCAAAACCTATCACGTGATAGATTTCCAGGGGAAACGGACCTGTCCCTAATCTGCATCAACATATGAAACCAACCGGTCTTCAACTTTGAATTTCCAAAATACTAGTTGTACTTTAGTAAAGTAGACCACTATTAACATTGGATGCATCAGTGAAATTTTGATGAGATCGTTTAATTATGTGCAAAATTATTGCAAATTAAATGAATCGCTAGCATGGTATTTAAACCGGCTGAAGTCTGCAAAATGATATCAGTTTACGTGTTAGTATCATAGCAGTTAGATTAACTTCGTCTATTTTGGCACCAGCAAATTAAGCTGTGCTTGCAACAAAATGAAGGTACGCTGTGGATTAAGTGACACCAGCAAGCTTGAATATGCCTGAATGCATGATTGTTTAAAATTGGGTCTATAAAATATTTTTCTACTTGCAGGTATTCGTCTGTGTGTTCGCCATGATGGCTGTGGCCCAAGCAGGATTTTTGGGAATTTCCGGTGGTAGCGGTGGTGGCGGCTATGGAGGCGGCCATGGAGGCGGTCATGGAGGCGGCTATGGTGGCGGTCACGGAGGTGGCTATAGCTATGGTCATGGAGGTGGTGGTGGTGGCGGCTATGGTGGAGGCGTTCAAGAAGTCAAGATTATTAAGGTCATTGGCGGTGGTGGTGGTGGTCATGGCGGCCATGGTGGCTACTCCGGCGGTCACGGTGGTGGCTTTTCGGGTGGACATGGCGGTGGCTACTCAGGTGGACATGGCGGTGGCTACTCTGGCGGACATGGCGGTGGCTACTCTGGTGGACACGGGGGCGAAGTCAAAATCATCAAGGTTATTCACGATGAAGGTTACGGTGGTGGATATTCAGGCGGCTATGGCGGTGGTCATGGCGGTGGTCATGGTGGTGGATTTTCCGGAGGCTATGGTGGCGGTCATGGCGGCGGTCATGGTGGTGGCTATGGTGGCGGCGGATATGGTGGTGGTGCTCAAGAAGTAAAAATCATCAAGGTTATCGGTGGAGGTAGTGGTGGTGGTGGTTATGGCGGTGGTTATAGCGGTGGTTATGGCGGTGGTTCCAGCGGTGGATGGTCCAGTGGTGGTTATGGTGGAGGTGGCTGGTCAGCTGGAAGTGGCTCTGGTTGGGATTAAATTCCGTTAATAAAACTCATCGGCTGTGTAATATATGACTGAATTCCTATCTTCCTAAGCTTCTATCTTCTCCTACCCAACTTTAATGAGTACTTAGAACCATTTCGAACCTTAGACATATCGAAATTTTTGTTGTACCTGAAATACTGGAAAGCATAATTATAGACGTTGTTAACTAATTGTTATTGTTAAATTGTAACTGTAAATAAACTAAATACCAAAAATATGTGTTTTGTTGTCTTTATAATTTCTTACTATCTTTATAATTCAATATCATAATGTTGACAGTGCTAGCGCGAGCTCATAATTTTACTCCTACCAAAAAGTATTCAAAGCGCCTAAAGAAATTTTCACTTAAAAAAAAAGATTTACGCCCATTTCACATTGAGGTGTAATATAAGTTGCACTGACCACCCAACGGAAAAATTAACCGGTTTCAAATCAATCACGTGATAGGTCCCCAAGGGAGTGGGATCAGTTCCAATTCTGCCACCAACATATGAAACCGACCGGTCACTTTTACACGACGTTGTCATTGGCAGCGGTCAATTGCCACCTGCTGCATCACCTTAGACCTATCCAGTGACCGGCCTATTGGTGATCTGTTTGACAAAAAAGGAACTGATTCAAAACCTATCACGTGATAGATTTCCAGGGGAAACGGACCTGTCCCTAATCTGCATCAACATATGAAACCAACCGGTCTTCAACTTTGAATTTCCAAAATACTAGTTGTACTTTAGTAAAGTAGACCACTATTAACATTGGATGCATCAGTGAAATTTTGATGAGATCGTTTAATTATGTGCAAAATTATTGCAAATTAAATGAATCGCTAGCATGGTATTTAAACCGGCTGAAGTCTGCAAAATGATATCAGTTTACGTGTTAGTATCATAGCAGTTAGATTAACTTCGTCTATTTTGGCACCAGCAAATTAAGCTGTGCTTGCAACAAAATGAAGGTACGCTGTGGATTAAGTGACACCAGCAAGCTTGAATATGCCTGAATGCATGATTGTTTAAAATTGGGTCTATAAAATATTTTTCTACTTGCAGGTATTCGTCTGTGTGTTCGCCATGATGGCTGTGGCCCAAGCAGGATTTTTGGGAATTTCCGGTGGTAGCGGTGGTGGCGGCTATGGAGGCGGCCATGGAGGCGGTCATGGAGGCGGCTATGGTGGCGGTCACGGAGGTGGCTATAGCTATGGTCATGGAGGTGGTGGTGGTGGCGGCTATGGTGGAGGCGTTCAAGAAGTCAAGATTATTAAGGTCATTGGCGGTGGTGGTGGTGGTCATGGCGGCCATGGTGGCTACTCCGGCGGTCACGGTGGTGGCTTTTCGGGTGGACATGGCGGTGGCTACTCAGGTGGACATGGCGGTGGCTACTCTGGCGGACATGGCGGTGGCTACTCTGGTGGACACGGGGGCGAAGTCAAAATCATCAAGGTTATTCACGATGAAGGTTACGGTGGTGGATATTCAGGCGGCTATGGCGGTGGTCATGGCGGTGGTCATGGTGGTGGATTTTCCGGAGGCTATGGTGGCGGTCATGGCGGCGGTCATGGTGGTGGCTATGGTGGCGGCGGATATGGTGGTGGTGCTCAAGAAGTAAAAATCATCAAGGTTATCGGTGGAGGTAGTGGTGGTGGTGGTTATGGCGGTGGTTATAGCGGTGGTTATGGCGGTGGTTCCAGCGGTGGATGGTCCAGTGGTGGTTATGGTGGAGGTGGCTGGTCAGCTGGAAGTGGCTCTGGTTGGGATTAAATTCCGTTAATAAAACTCATCGGCTGTGTAATATATGACTGAATTCCTATCTTCCTAAGCTTCTATCTTCTCCTACCCAACTTTAATGAGTACTTAGAACCATTTCGAACCTTAGACATATCGAAATTTTTGTTGTACCTGAAATACTGGAAAGCATAATTATAGACGTTGTTAACTAATTGTTATTGTTAAATTGTAACTGTAAATAAACTAAATACCAAAAATATGTGTTTTGTTGTCTTTATAATTTCTTACTATCTTTATAATTCAATATCATAATGTTGACAGTGCTAGCGCGAGCTCATAATTTTACTCCTACCAAAAAGTATTCAAAGCGCCTAAAGAAATTTTCACTTAAAAAAAAAGATTTACGCCCATTTCACATTGAGGTGTAATATAAGTTGCACTGACCACCCAACGGAAAAATTAACCGGTTTCAAATCAATCACGTGATAGGTCCCCAAGGGAGTGGGATCAGTTCCAATTCTGCCACCAACATATGAAACCGACCGGTCACTTTTACACGACGTTGTCATTGGCAGCGGTCAATTGCCACCTGCTGCATCACCTTAGACCTATCCAGTGACCGGCCTATTGGTGATCTGTTTGACAAAAAAGGAACTGATTCAAAACCTATCACGTGATAGATTTCCAGGGGAAACGGACCTGTCCCTAATCTGCATCAACATATGAAACCAACCGGTCTTCAACTTTGAATTTCCACACAATACATATACAGCTTTCAGTTTTAATCGATCTGTCTCCTTTGTATCATATTAAATTGGTCCCGTACTGAGTCAAATTAAATCCGTCCGATAATAGGCACAAAGGAACTGTTCCGTGAGGAGCTATATCCAACCTGTCCTGTGATAGATTACATTTGAGGTGTCATGGGAGCAGTCTCTTAAAGGGTTATTGACACTGTTTTCTTCGTAGGGCATCTCTGATTTGGCTCAAATTTTGTTCTTAGATTGGTTTAGAAAACCAAATCCAGAGTTTGAGATTTAAAGAATTTTTTTTCCGCGGACCCACAGTCATGCGAATGCCAAAATAGGGTTTATTTTGAGATGACGTAGCACAGTCCATTTAAATCCGATTTTCGTACATCAAGTATCATTGGAAAGGTTATTTCCTCTTATTTAAGGGAAAAATATAAAATTTTTGAAAAAATTGCAGTTAAAATAATCATTCTTAATTTTTTTTTTCTTTTTCATTATTTTAATTTTTTTTACGTTTCATTACCTTTCCAATAATGTAAAATAAAGGTGTGCCCTTGAAGGGCTTTGAAGTTATGGCGTACAATTTGTAGAAAAAAGGAATTTTTAATACAAATTCAACTAGCTTTAGTCTTTTTTTATTTTTGTTTTGTTGTCGTGGCGGCCGTGTCGCAAAGAGTAAAGTGTGTAGCCTATACGCCAGTGAACCCTGGTTCGGTTCCCACCTGACACATAAAGTTTTTTTAATTAAATGCATTTTTCTGTTCAGCCGTCACCTCTCTGTAGACAATGGCAAACCCCAGAGAGTAAAAACTGCCATGAAAAGCTTCTTGAGAATATAAGCCGTTCGGAGTAGGCATACAACTTGATCATTTTCTTGAGTTCTCGATCATTTGTGTTCAAACATTTCACAACACACACAACACAATTGATCATTAGAAGCTCGGTCAAAGTCCTTTTAATGGCTTAAATGGCCATTTCGTTTTTTTTTTAGGATAAGAATTAGCAAAACGACAAAAACCATAAGTATTTATGAACCGAATAAAACGAATCTTTATCGATCCACAGAAGCCAAATACCTTGGAATTTTCCTTGATAACAAGCTGAGTTAGAAAGTCAACACAGAAGAAAGAAGGTAAAAGCACTGTGCGCTCTATAAGCATGTCAGAGAACCTTTGGCAGGAAATGGGAGCAGCGACCGCACATAATCCACTGTATGTATACGATCGTGAGACCCATTCGAACTTACGGCTCTCTTGTATGGAGGACGAAAGCGCACAAAAAGTGCTACCTTAGCTCCCTAACAAGAGTTCAAATGTAAGCATGCATAGGAGTAACAGGAGCCATAAGATCTACGCCAAAGGCGGGTCTGGAAATGATGCTAAATCTTCTCCCCATAGAAGAGTTCCTTAAGTGTTCGGCGACCAAGAGCGCGATTGGATTTGGAAGAACAAAACATTCGGACATGTATCTTTTCTAAATCTCTTTCGAACCAAAGAATCATACCCAGTGTGAGATTCGGTACAGAATACATTACATCCCTCTTCAGCAGACAAGAATGGGAAGAAAAGGCTGTAGAGTTCTACGGCAATCTCCAATTATATACTGATGGCTCCAAAATGGAAAGCGGAACTAGATAGGGTGTATACTGTGAAATGCTGCAATTCAAAGAGTGTGACAAACTCTCTGATTACTGTTGCATTCTTCAGGCAGAAATATATGCTATTGAAAAAGCTGCAAGGAATCCCACAAGGGTAGCAGTATTTGTGTATATCCAAGCGGTCATCAAAGCTCTGAGCAGTAAAACGGTGCTCGAACGGTGCAAAACTGTAAACTTGCACTGAACAGTATCTGCAAACCCCTTAATGTCACTCTCTGCTGGGTTCCCGGACATAGCAATATCGAAGGGAATGACGCAAGGGATGAACTGGCGAGGCGTGGAGTAACCGCAAGCACAAACAGAGCTAATACAGATGTGCACATTCCAATATGCGTTGTCAAATGGAGTATAGACCTTAAAGCCAAAGATATTGCTAACATAAACTGGGCTTCCAGAGGTTACTGCTACATATCTCGAAGGCTTTGGCCGGAGCTAAATGAGATGAGAACTAAAAGTTTTCTGCTTTTGGTTCAACGGGAAATCCGGATTCTTGTTGGAGTTCTAACAGGTCATTGCCCCATTGGGGTAATGGCCAAAAGAATGGGCATAGCAGCGCCAGACATCTGTGGGAGCTGCAAAGATCCGGAGAAAACAGAAACAATAACTCACCTACTATGCGAATGTCCAAATCTTCAGAATCGTCGACTCCGATATATGGGGAACAGATTTTTCAAAGACTTGGAAAAGTTGGTATACACACCACTGCTAGACATATGGAGGTTCATAAAAAGCACAGGACGGTTTGAGGAACAAATTGGAACAATGGCTTAACATGGCACCACAAATGTAAAAAGGGATTCGCAATGGATCTATAGGCCCCCGCGCAAGCGCCGGTAATGGCTCATGACCCTACTTACCTAACCAACCCGATCCAACTCATGATTTGGGATACCCATATTTATTTGAGCCACCGCATTGCAGCTTCGTTGAAGTGAAAATGCATTGGGTTCAGTAGATTTTTGTACTTGTTTTCTTTGGGCCCAGTTTTTCAGAACGAGTTTAAACTTAAGTCAAATTAAACCGAGCTTAACTCACCAAAATCTGACGTTTAAACTTGATATTTTAGCATTCGTAGAAGTTAAATTTACTTAAACTATCATAAGATGATTTTCTTTTTTGCCTAAACTGAGTTTAAACGTCTAATTTTGGTGAGTTAAGCTCGGTTTAATTTGACTAAAGTTTCAACTCGAACTGAAAGTCGAACTCGAACTCGAAGTCCGTACTCGACATTGAACTCGCTTAAACAACAACAAATATGTATGCTTCTGTGTTAACGCAATTATTTTTGCATGTGCATTTTGTAATTGAAATAGCAACTAAATTTTGTTTCTCTAAAGCCATAATCTGCAATAGAGCCCTGCATGAGTATGCTTTTTCGCCTCTCTGTATATATTCTCTAGCTATAAAATAAAAAATTTCCTCTATCTCTTTTCTGCTTTCCTCATACCTGATCTTACACTCTGTTTTATTCAGATATAAGAAACGAAGAGAATAAGAGCACGATGCTTTACAAACACCAGAAGGTAGCAAATAAAGCAATCAAAAATAACAAAAATATCAGTGTTTATACCCTGAATATTTAGCGAATATTTTTTTATTCGTTCGTTCGTAGAACGAAAAGAATGTTTTTTGTATTTATTAGGATCCAAAGAAGTGTGGTTGATAGGGCAAAAAATAGTTGGACCAACTCATATATTTGACCCCTCTAGGAGTTCAGCTACGGCCAATATAAACTATTTTCGACAGTTTTAGTGTTTTTTGTATCGAAGGTAGCAAATAAGCAACAAATATGTGTATAACACAAATATGCATTAAGAATAACATAAAGCTTATTGCGGGGAAAAAACCAACATACCTGATTCTTATTCAGGTCACTGCAGCAGATTCCTGAGTATTCGTGTAGTTTATTAAGTACTCAGAGAAATAACTCAAACAACGCGTATATCGCAAGCTCACCTCAGTGCAAGAGTGTATGAAAAGAGAACAGAGAACAAATAAAAAGTTATTCTCTTGCGCTACACGACCTGTTGTTTACATGTATTCGATTGCAGCTTTGCTTGCAGTGACTGCTACAGCAGAGAATCACTTCACATAATGGGTATATTCACTTAATGAATATATTCATGCAGGGCTCTAATGTGCAATATTTTCTGCGTCTTTTCTAATAAAGAATTGATCAGTATTTTTGAGTAGCCCCCATAGAGGTTTTGAGGAGCCCTAGGGTTCCGCGGAGCACACTTTGAGTAACGCTGATCTAGTTAAATTATATTTTGTTAAAAATAGCGTAATTTTTAAATCTGAACTCGCAATGACCAAGTGACCAATGAGGGCAAATATGCCTTTATTCCACCACGTACCTATTTTGGTGAAATCACTTAAATTGATTGATATGAAAAAAATTCAGAAATAAGGTCGAAATTGTAGAAGACATAAAAAACTGCTAATACTGTCAGGTTTGTACATTAATATTATACATTCCCTGTAGGAAAATCAACTAATTTAAAAGTAGTTGATAAAGTAGTTTTTGTCAACCACAACTAGTTGAAATTCTGACTTTTTCCCATAGAACGAACTAACATATTTTGTATGGTGATGTCCGCTAAATAAGTCAATTGTCTTTCGTCTGCATATATTTTTAACTACTTGTTAAATTAGTTAAATTTAAATTAGTTTTTAACTACTTTAAAATAACCAATTGAAAACTATTACTGATGGCCTAAAGTTAATATTTGATGAAATAACATGGTTAAATATATATAAACTTGTAATCTAATAAAAATTTGCAATTAAAACATGTCAAAATCAGAGTAGTTGCCGCATTAATATAATTTAAAGTAGTTTATCAATCACTTGTTTTTAAGTAGTATTTCAATTATTTCATATATAATGCAAATAAAACTATTTACAATTGAAGTGGATGCCGCCTTAATATAATTCAGAGTAGTTCATATACTGGTTTATTTTAAATTAGTTTTTTAAATAGTTGTTTTTAAAAACAAGTTAGTTTGTTCCTTTAGGGTTGTTTTAAAAAAACTATATAATATATACACCAAGAAAAATTGGTTGTTTTATTTATTTTTTGGAGTTCTTAAATGTATAAAGTTTTAAGAATTGCATTTATAAGGTAAATGCTAAAATATTCATGCACCAGCAGACTAGAAAGACACTACACCAACTCATCAGTAATCTTCTTTGGCTTCTTCAGTCCCATAACTTTGAAATTCGAGTAGAACAGCAAAACCAAAGCGGAATTGCAGTTATGTGTATTTCGATGTTTTATGTTAGGCCGAAAACTTTTCGAGTGACACTCGTATATGACCAGAAACCACTGTGGAATGATATAAAAATGTTTCATATAAATTATCGTTAAGTATCTTTTCGTCTAAAAAGTTTCGCAAACTATGTTGAACATAGTCTGAGCTGCAAATTTCGCTTTTCAAATTTCACTTTAAGCTAAAATTAAATAATGAGATTGAAATGAGTTTGTTAGGAAAAAAATTTCCACAAACATTTTAAATAAATTTTGCACAACACAAATTTGGAGTTAGAGAAACTTGTCAGCACTAAAGCTAAGCATCAAACAATTAATACATCATCAGGGTTGTTGAGAAGAAAATTTAACCCGATGAAGTGGTCATTATCCAAAGTACCATTAACCATTTGCAATATTTTCACCAGCGTTTCAGTCCAATTTGTAATTTTTTGTTAGGCTTTTTGATAAGCGTGTAATCATTAATGTTACGCTTGACCTGCTGACTACAGCATTAAGCCCGAAACGAATGACCCGTTGTGTTTATGAGTTAAGCAAATGGTTTACTAATTTTTTGAATATTGAAACAACAAAAGCTGCTCATTTTAGGTTGAATAAAAAAAAACAACATTTTAAAATAGCTCAAACAAATAATAATAAAAAAAAAAAATAATAAGCATACAAGTAAGCAAACAAACCAAGTCAAAAGGTTGGATATTCACTTCATCGCCATCAGACGACCAAAGGCGTAACAAGATCGAGTTAAAGTAGCAGTTAGATGCTAACAAAAAGAGGAAGTTCACGTAGTCATGTAATAATCTTCGATGTGGAGGCTGGTGTTCGAACTACAACTATGATATGGAAGAGCCATGGATGATGATGACGACTTTGCTAGCAATTAAAAACAAATTTGAAGGTGAATCAGCTAAAGATTAAAAATAAGGAGAAGTAAATAAATAAATTTATGCAATATCCAAAACAAGATTTTTTTTTCTTTTGTTTCAACAAGATGAATTTACATGGAGAAGCGAGAATATTGAGTGCCGAAAGAGTGAGCCAGACAACGACTGTACAAGAAAAAGATATACAACTCAGAGTACTAATTTCCTTGCTAGCTTTGGCACCGTTCAACATCTCTTTTACTCTTCAATTTATTTAATTCGAGGCCCAACTTTGTTTAACTCGGACCGTTGTTGAACTTTATAGCTAGTTTTAAAGTCGCACGCAACAAGATTTTAGCTAGGTCATTGCTGCAGCTTCTAGCGGAAGTGCAGTTAGGCCATATGAAGCACCTCTTCTTGGCTATCTGACTTTTGTATAAAAGTCAGGTCGAACTAATGAGCAGGCATCAGTTGTTATTTGACTGTCGCACTACGCAAAGCTGATAACGAAAAAAACAAGATGAAGGTGTGTGTAACGTCTGCTTAAGCTTAAGGAATGCCAAGTGGATTAGGTGTTCCTTAACAACAGTGTTCTTGGTCAACCAGCAAGTGAATTAATACTAACATATTTTTTTTTTTAATTTGCAGATATTTGTTTGTTTGCTCGCCATGTGTGCGGTGGCGAATGCAGGCTTCCTGTTTGGAGGAGGTGGTGGTAGCGGTGGTGGTGGTGGTGGTGGAGGCCACGGTGGATGGTCTGGTGGCGGAGGTGGTGGTGGTGGCCATGGTGGATGGTCTGGTGGTGGTGGTGGTGGACACGGAGGTGGACATGGAGGTGGCCATGGAGGTGGAGGTGGATATGGCGGCGGAGGTTCCGTTAAAATCATCAGAGTCATCCATCAATCTGGCGGTGGTGGTGGACACGGAGGTGGTGGCTACAGTGGAGGCGGTGGAGGAGGATGGAACTCAGGAGGTGGTGGAGGCGGTGGATGGTCCGGTGGTGGTGGATACGGTGGTGGCGGTCATGGCGGTGGTGGCTACGGTGGTGGCGGTCATGGCGGTGGTGGTGGTGGTGGATACGGTGGCGGCGGTGTAGTTAAGATCTTCAAAGTTATCTCCGGTGGCAGTTCCGGTGGAGGTGGTTATGGTGGTGGTGGTGGCGGTGGTGGCTGGTCCGGAGGTGGTGGTGGTGGTGGCTGGTCAGGAGGTGGTGGAGGCGGTGGCTGGTCCGGAGGTGGCGGAGGCTGGTAATCCATCTAGCAAAACAACACTAATATGTACCTAATCATGTGATAACTTCATGGGACAGATTTGATATCTTAAACCCTGTATCTTCTAAATTTGCCTCTTTTTGTACATTTTTTCGCTAAATAAAACATACATAAAAGTCATAAATATTTTGAATTTATTTTTTTTAGATTTTGTAGATGAGCCAACATTGACCCAAATGTTGCTTGCATCACTTCATCATCTTTTTAATTATTATTATAATAATTTGTAAAAGCATTTAACTTTAAATCTCAAGTGGCCGCTGAAGTACCTAAATATAACGCTGTTCATTTTGATTTGTTATTAAAATTGGTTATTATGGTGTATCATAATAAGCTAGCGGCTCTTGTAGCTCTTAAGTAGTTTCTTTGTTTGGTTTTTGTGTTTTAACCATACTTAAGCAATCCACTTATGATTTATTATACATTTGAATAATAAGACAATAAATAAAAGAAAAATTTTCGTTTATGCATAAATTAAAAAACATCAGTTCCAAGGTCAAGCTCAGGCATTTTTTTTATTTGAATATCATCAGAGGATTTTAATTTAAATGGGTTTTGTATCTTGCCTAATTTTGTGCTTGAGCAGGAAGTCGATGAGACATAACAAGTTTTAACATTTTCCCTATTAATGTTGCTAAGGTAAAGGTTTGTACGTGATAAAAGGTTTATTTCTAATTTTAAACTATTAACATATAATTCACATAAAGCTTACATTTGGTTCAAAAAGTAGCTACTGGTTCATCCAGTTCATTTACTCTTAAATTCAGGGCTTAGGCTAATATGATGGCCATCGACTACTTATTCTGCGGTTATAGCAATAAATTAGATTAAAAATACTTTTCAACTTTATTGATTTTGGACAAATTTTTTTGGCCTCGGATAATATTTTGTTAATTAACATTTATTTAAGTTTCTTCGAACAATTAATCTTCTGGGTCTGAAAAATTTTAACGCTTCCCAGCTTCCCTCTTCCCAACAAACCATTTAACTTCTAACAGGTTCCATTTTTAAGATTCTTAGAGATCTTAGAGATAAGAAGAAACTTGTTAACACAGATTCAAAAATTTGTTCCTTGATAATAAAAGTGCTTTGAATTTGCTTGTGAAGACAAGTTTTAAGTTTTTGGTCAACTTTGCTACGCGAAGTTATTTATGCTACGCGAAACTCGTGAAAGCAAGGTCTTTGTAAAAGTTTGTAAAAGTTTACGACAATGAACAAAAATAAACGCGTATTAAGCGTAGGTTAAAGTACTGTAGCGAAGATTTGAGAGAACAGTACTTTAACGTTGTGCAGCGTAGATGGCTTTACTCACCATTCTGTAGAGTTAAAGTTTGTGTACTTGAACGCAAACACAAACATCATATTACGATAATTATTATCATTGGCGTCTGCACGATTTTTCCTAGAAAGAGGCAAAGGTCTACGTGAAAAATTCCACGTGTTTTGGAATTATTCTGGAATGCTCATTAAAAAAAATGACCTAAGAAACTCTATATTCTGAAATGTTTGGTGAATATTTTGTGAACATCGTCGCAATTTACACTGATACGGCCGCAGTGCCTACAACAGCAGCGAGGCTAAACAAATCCCCACAATCATTATCGGAGATCGTTGCGGCTATTAAGCAATTAAAAAGCAACAAGGCACCAGGCTTTGACGTTATCCCTCCAGAGGTCATAAAAGCCGATGCGACGGTGTCTGCTAAATTGTTTCTACCGTTGTTTAATGCGATTTGAAGCGATGTAAAGCTTCCATATGATTGGCTGCAGAGAGTTTTAATTAAACTTCCAAAGAAAGCTGACCTCTCACTATGTAACAACTACAGAGGAATTATGCTCTTGTTGATTCCGTTCAAAATATTTACAAAAATATTGCAGAATCGCATCTCCGAACACCTGGATGAAACAATAAGGAAGCAGCAAGCCGGTTTTCGAGCTCACCGCTTCTGCATAGACCAGATCAAAACCCTAAGGATCATCATCGACCAGGTCAACGAATGGCAAACGTCACTTCAGCTCGCATATATTGACTACACCACAGCCTTCGACAGCGTTTCGCGACATTCTATCTAGCGAGCACTCGTGAAGAGAGGCGTGCCAAGTGAACTGATAGTGCTTATAAAATCCCTGTATGACGGCTTCAGTTGCAGAGTGCTACATAATGGCATGTTGTCAGAACCTTTCGGTACAAACTCCGGCGTACGGCAAGGCTGCCTGCTTTCTCCGCTTTTGTTTCTAATTGTCATCGATCAGATCCTTTACGATACTGTCCACGGAAAGAACTGGGGTCTTTTCTGGAATTTTGCAGAAACTCTTGAGGATCTTGACTATGCCGATGACATATGTCTTCTCTGGGTGAAAAACTCAGACATGCAACAAAAGCTGAACGACGTCGTTGTCAATTCCGAGAAAGCTGGTCTACACATCAACATCAACAAGATAAAAGCGATGTGCGTCAACCCCACAAACATTAACTTAGGCCTTAACATCGGCACGGAAGCAATTGAGTACCTATCCTATTCCCTAACAACAGCGTGTTGAAAGACATACAAGCGAGGATAGGAAAAGCTAAAGGTGCTTTCGCCCAACTGGTAAGTATTTGGAACTCGTCTCTACTCTCTATCCATACTAAGCTGCGTATTTTTAAGTCCAACGTGCTTGCGGTTCTTTTATATGGTTGCGAGACTTGGCTCACGACCGAGGCGCTAAACAGCAAAATACAGAGCTTCGTCAAACGTTGTCTTCGCTGCATTTTAAAAATGTGATGGCCCAACACTATAAGCAATGACAGCTTGCTTAGAAAATGTGACATGCTTCCGATAAGGTAAACGATCAAACTGCGGAAGTGGAGCTGGATAGGCCACACTTTGCGTAAACCACCCATCGAAGTATGCCGCCAAGTTCTCGACTGGAACCCGCAAGGAAACCGAAGAAGGGGACGCCCTAAACTGACATGCAGGCGATGTCTGGAAAAAGAGGTTACCGAATCGGGATATTCCTGGGGCCAACTCAAACAGCTGGCTCAAATGGAAAGGGGTTGTTGAGGCCCTATACTCCGCCTAGGAGCTCGAGGGAACGATGATGATGATGACTGTGTAAGATTTAACCGAACTATCAGGACAAAATTCAAAATTTATGTAATATGATTCCATTGCTCATTCTTAAAAAAAAAATTATTCAGAAGTTCGAGTGTATCTGAAATATCCTCCTTTGTTGATGGTGTTCAAAAAATTGGCTATACTGAAAAACACAATCTTAAATATTTACATATAATTTTTTTAAAATTTTCAACCTTGAAACACAAAAGTGTATATTAAAATCATGCGTTATTTTCATTTTGTGGGTCATCGTTGAGTTTTTGAGTTATCAAGGGCTGTTCATATAATGCATATATTTTAAAAGTTGCAAAAAATTGCAACTTGATTTTTGTATGTACTATCCACTCAAACTTTTTAAAAAAATATAATCTGAATACATATATATGCGGTTAAATTTTATGAAAGCCCAACAAAATGTAACCTACATTTTTTTTTTATGTTTTGCTTTAATATAAATTTGCTTTATAAAAAATCAACATGTCTTCGCATGATTAACAAAGTAAATACAAAAACTGGTTGCTTAAGACTGAGAAATAGTTAAAAAAAAAACAAAAAACAGCTTTTCGGCTGCCGTTTTAAATATAACGGATCATCTAATCAATCTGACATTTTAAACATGTCTTTGCATGATTATCCGAATATATAAAAGGCAAGCACAATGCTCTGCACCCAATATCGCTCAAACTGTAATTATTTTTGGCAATCAGCTTGAAAGTATGCATAGAAAATTCATTTGATACTTATCAGTGACTTGCTTGCCTTTAATGTATGTGCATACTTTCAGGCTGAACATTTTTCAATATAGTATGTTGTAAAAGCACTGTAATAATGACAAAAAATAATTACAGTTTATCGTTAATGCTTCCAACCCGTCGCAGGGCGGGCTTTTATACTAGCATGGTATAATTTAGAGAAACAAAAATTTTTTAACTACCATCTAAAATTTTAGGATGTGGTACCTTACATTGAGTAAAAATTCACTGCATTGAGGAAATTTTATTTCACTAAGGAAAATGTATGACTTGAATTGAGGACGTGACTTACTCTTAGTCTTAGTACATTTTTTTTTGACGTAGGATTACGTCTTTCTCGTAGGTTAGCAGGGTGGTTGATTGCAATCTCAAAAATCGTTTTTATGTCGCACTTTGAGCTTTTGGTGTGCTTAAAGTACTGATCGCAAAATGTTGATGTAAGCACTTGTTGGTTTGATCGATCCTCAATGGGAGAAAAATTTATGTTTGAACTCTCTAACTTATATAAATTTTTCACAATAACATGAAATATAAAGCATTGATGATTCATGATTCATGATACATTTGATGATTCTGTAATAATAAGGACAACTACCAAAGCATAGCAGAACACAAGAAAAAGCGCTACACTTACTGTGTTTTATTTATTCTTTTATTTATGGTGGCTGTGTTTACAGAGAACTCATCTCGAAAATTAACTCAATCTATATAGAATTTTCTCAGGTTCTCAATAGAAATATTAAAAAAGAAACGTTTAATGTGGGGCAAGGACATAAAAATCAGATTTTGGGCCGATAGCCTATGTTGCTAGTTGCCTATAATTAGTAATATAATTATTTATAATTATGTTTCTTTAAATAAATAAATAAATAAATAAATCAGATTTTATTATTTAGCCTTTCTTTAAAAGGCCTTCCTCAAAATTTTTTAATGAGTTACTATTTTGTTGGGAAAGGCAATGTTTTTTATCTAAAAAAACAATTCTTTATTTAATTTATTTTATTATTTTTATACAAAAAAACATTATTACTGTTTTTTAAGTAAAACGACAAACCATTAATAATAAAAGAAATCATGACTGAAACATTTTATAAGAAAAAAACCATAACTGATTGTAGCTGAAATAATAATAAGAGTAAAAAATTCAAACATTTTTTCTAATATTTTTCAAACAAAAACCCAAATGGTGACCTCCACAGTTGGCCGATAATTAGTGGAATCGCTCATATATTTCATATACATAATCTATATATTTATTCCTGTAAGGGTTATTCCACCAAATCTACAAAAGCTACAGCAACACTTGACATATCATTAGAAAGGTCATGACCTGTAGTTATGTAGGAAATTATTAGATTTTTGATAATTGGCAGCGTTGAGCAGATATAAGCGTTTAAAGTTGGAAAAATGTCAAAAAGACTTAAGACACGAACTCGCCTAATGCGATTGAGAAGTATGGATACAAAGCGAATATTTTACCCATTTCTTGATCAAGTTTTTTCATTTATTTCTTATATTTTACTTTTACTTTAACAGTTCTTAAGAAATATTAATTAAGTTTTACAATGGACTTAAATAAATATTAAAATATTTAAATGAAATAAGTGATACCAATATGATGGAAATTTCAAAGTGAATATTGCTTTTTTTTAATTCTCTTTCATTGATAGCAGAGATAGCCACTCTTAAAAACACACGTAAAGGCATAATCATGGCAGAGTGCAAGAGTATGCGTTTTCGCTGAATAATTCGGAGCGAGTTAAATACATTAATATAGGTAGAAGCTCGCAAGAGAAAGCATTCAACGTTTCTTTGTTCTGTCAATTAGCACAAATTTTTCATAACTGCTCTGTTTTTCAAGATTTTCTCTTTCTTCTATTGGAACCGTTGCTTTCATCGGCTTACTTAGAATAGAGTTAAAATAAGAGAATAAGAGTTGCCTTGCATAAGTCTTTAAGAACATTCTTCTATATATTTAATCCTGTAAGGGTCCCCTTATTCCAGCAAATCTACAAATGCTACAGCAACATTTGATATATCATTACAAAGGTCTTGAGGTGTGAGTAAGCAGAAAATTATAAGATTTTTGTAAAGTGATAGCGTTTAGCTGTTATGAGCATTGTAAGATGAGAAAATGGTAAAAAGACTTAAGACACGAACTCGCTCCAATGTGAATGAGAAAGTGTGATTTCCAAAGCAAAGTAGGGAAGCACACCCGATTTTCGGGGCGTTATCACTAGTATTCTATATATTTATTCCTGTAAGGGTCCCCTTATTCCAGCAAATTTACAAATGCTACAGCAACACTTGATATATCATTAGAAAGGTCTTGAGGTGTAGGTAAGCAGAAACTATTACATTTTTGAATAGTGATAGCGTTTATCAGATATGAGCGTTTAAAGTTACGAAAATGGTAAAAAGACTTAAGGCACGAACTCGCTGCAATGTGAATGGGAAAGTGATTTCCAAAAAAAAAAAAAAAATAACGAAGTACACCCGATTTTCGGGGCGTTATGACTAGTCTATATATTTATTCCATATTAGCTGATATGAGCGTTTAAAGATGAGTAAATAGTAAAAAGACTTAAGACACGTACTCGCTCCAATGCGAATGAGAAAGTGTGATTTCCAAAGCAAAGTATGGAAGTACATCCGATTTTCGGGGCATTATCACTAGTATACGTATATTTTATTTGTTAAAATTTAAATTTTCAATTTAATTTGGCATATATTTAAGTTCTTTACTGCAGCAAAAAAAAAAATATTTTCATATTACGTTATTCCGAAATATTTATTTCTATTTATCAAACATAAGATTGAATTACATTTATTTTTAACCAACATAAAAATTAACGAGAACAATAAATCCATCACCAAATATAACAAACCAAAAATTCTACGTCCACACTTACGATAGTATTGAAACTGTGCCGTTTTTTTTGGTGTAGTGTCTCATGATAGACAGTTAATCTCCGAATCCGTAAATTTGAAATAAAAAAAAAGTTGCGTCTTGCATATGAAGCTTTTTCTTTTAGGTATCTACCACATGTATTTAAAAATCGTAAAATAATGACGGGCATTTGAAAAGAAGATTTTAAAAAACGCATGCTTTCCGGCAAAATTGCGTATATTCCTAAGACCAAAATGTTTATGAACAAAACATACCTAAAACTTTATGAAAATACGCTCATCCAATCCAGTGTTTAACCCTCTGAATAATGGGGGGAAAGGTTAAAGAATATTTGCTTCTGGTAAATATTGTTGCCAGAAATACAAATACAATGGTTCGACGTTAGATAAAAAAATGTCCGAACACTCAATTTACAAAATGCAAAATATTTCTCATAAAACTGTTAAGTTAACGTGAAAAAGTACAGATAATAAAAATATACTATAGTCAACAAAAAAAAAAAACAAAAAAACAAAATTCATTAATATTGGACACTTCAGAACAGATTTTTACTATTACTTTATTTTGATGATGCACAAGCAATAATTTATTTGTAAGACAACACAAAAACTCACTTTTAAATGGCTGTAAAATATTAACTAACGAAGTTTGAACAATAAAACTGACACTATGTTGTGGCTTTGTTAATTATTTTAAGCAGTTGGAACATTTTAAGCTTAAAGAAATTAAAGTGTCATAATTACACAGAAAAAAATGATGGCGGCTTTAGTGAAGAGTTAATTGTCGGCCGTGCAAAATAATTAGCTTTAAGAAAATCGCGTTTGTTCCTAAAGTTCAATAAGAGCGTTGATTAATAGTATATATATTAGAGTGGAACGAATTTTCAACTTCATGGGCTTCATATATTTTTGAAAACTATGCATAAAATAAAATAAATTTCTGCATCTATAGTTTTTTCTGCAACCTAACTTTTGAATGCGCCCGAGGGTTTAAATTGTCATTTTTATTTATTTTTATTTCTGAAAACCAAAAAAATTAGGAGCTAATTTTTTTTTTGTGATGCAACCCTCTTCATTAAAGCATAAACAACAACTTTTCAAAAGTTCGCTATGACATCGTGTATGCGCTAGAAGATATTCAGGTTCAAAGATCACCGAAATTGGTCATTCTCCTCTTTGTATGGCAAAATTGTAGATTCTGTAGAAAAATGTCCTTAACAGCTTTAACGTACAACAAAGAGTTTTCACGCTATGCAACTAGATATGTTTAAATAACGCAAAGTAAAAATTTCATATTTTAATTTCATACATACATACTCGTATAAATAATCTGCTCAAAGTTAATATGAAATTTCCACGTTGCCTTATACAACGTTTGTTTTACGTTAAAACTGTTAAGGGCATTTTAATAGCGAATTATCTGTTCTACAATTTTGTCCTGAGCATATTTTCTGTCGTACAAAGAGGAGCAGAGATATAAGCGAATAGCCGATTTCGGTGATCTTTGAACCTGAATATCTTCTAGCGCGTATGTGGTATCATAGGGAACTCTTGACAAGTTGTTAGTTATGATTCAATGAAGAGGCTTGCTTAAAAAAAATAGCTTCTAATTGTTTTGGTTTTCAAAAAAAAACAAAAAAAAAAATGTAATGAAATATATAAACCTTCGGGTGCAGTCAAAAGTTATGTCGCTGAAAATAAGTAAAGATGCAGAAATTTATTTTTTTTATGCGTAGTTTTCAAAAATATATGAAGCCCATGAAGATTTTTTGCTTCCATACATTTCGTTAATCTCTAATATATATACGTATAACTTTTTAAATATTTCGAATTTTACCTTAAAATTGTACACACACACTTCTGACATCATATGGAATAATAAAGAAGAAACATTTTTTTTTAAAAATCGGTCGCTAGTAATGCTCCTTAAGTGGTTAAATAAGATATTATTTAATAAAGTCTTACTTACTAAAAAGTCCCAGGGAGGGATATCTCTGTATTAATGTATAGTTAATTGATTTAGTTATAACATGATTTTAATTTGTAGGACTCCATTTGCGAGTATAAATCACATAGAGATCAATTCTGTTAAATCTGGCTTGTGCTAACAGAGGTTATCAGAGTTTTTTCCTTTCCAACATAACTCTATTAACACATGTAAGAGTTTTAGCAGAGTTGTTGCAATCTCTATATAATCAATACTCTCTGGCGACTGTAAATTATAAAAAAAACCATGGTGATATAAAACAAGGTCAACGTGACGTTTACAAATTTTGCTACCCTTGTCAAAAGATGTTGATAGAGTGAGGCGCACTTTAGAAAAGTGAACGTTGACAAGGGTAGGGAAATTTTTTTTTGGAAAATGGAAAAATCGTGCAAACCTTATTTAATTTCACCATGAATAAACCAAACTCATTTCGCAAAACAATAACAACACTATTTATTAATACAACAATAATAAGTATGAGTGATTTTTTTTTCTCACAGTTCGTAGAAGTCGCTTCGTTGCTCTCTGCAGTCGATTTAAGTTTTAAGTGGAACACAATAATGATAGGCGGTGTTCATACGTTAGTCAAATGATTGAATCAATCAAAATTTGTTGTTGCTTTCCTATGTAAAAAAAAAATTAAATTTATCTCAGAGCATCAATCAGTCAAAGGGTTGCATTATTTTACTTGTCTGTTTTTTAGTAGGCAATTATATAAAGAAAAGTAGTTAACTGGAAACAAACGTAGTTTTTTGAAGAAAACAAGAAGTAATCTGAAACCCTTGCGAACTTGTTTCTGCAGTTCCTGCCATAATTTCATTAATTCTATTATTTTTTTATGACGTGCATCCGATGGTCATCCAAATAGGTATAATTAGGTATAATTTCTGGTGATTTCCTATTGTGATCAATTTTAATCCTAAAAGATCAACTATATTTCCGCTATTGTTTTCCATTTTCCAATTAAAGAATAACCCAAATAAAGTGATGCACACAGCACGATATGAATTCACAAAATAGAAGGTAGCAGAAAAGTAACAAATGCCTGCGTCGGTGCTTCAATCAAAAAATCGTGTTTGAGCCAGCGTCAATCAAAATGTTCAGAGAGAGTAAAATAGAATAAAAAATCGCGATATACTTCAATCATTTGACTGACGTGTGAACACCTCCATAGAAACCAGATTACGCGTTTCGCGACAGAGAGCATGACGTCAACCAGCGCTAGTGTTTACATCTGGCCTGGTCATTCTAACACAGTCACATTTTATTTTGTTTTGGGGTGCTCTCGAATCGCGCACACTGAGCGAAATAGTTATTTTTAGAGCGCTCATACAGTTTGCAGCGCAAAGCGACGCAGGCCATCACAGAATCACCATCAGCGAACAACTGAATCATATTCTCTTGTATTGTGAACTTTGTGTACATATGAAAAGTTACGCTCAGAGAGCGCTCAGTGAGCTATAGAGTGCCCAGGCCTGGTTTACATTCACTTCATATTTTTATATACTATGCCAGACTTTTTTATGTAATTTAAAAAGATATACTGCTTTATTTTGTTTTAAAAATGAACACATATTATTATTATTTTTTAATTCATAACATAATTTAATTTCTTCCTAATTTTATAAGATTTAATTTTTTTCTTCACTTTTATTCAAAAATTTTATTTCCACTTAGTTCAATTTGCCTCAGTGTGATCGCACACTTACATTAGTTTCTGTTATGCAAAAGAGCTGGATGACGTCATTTTGTCAAATGAGAAAGAGAGCACTAGGTGACGGGACTGCGGAACGCGTAATCTTGTTTCTAACATTCTTGAGTGCAGAGCTGGTTCGAAAAGTGTTCATTACTTTTCAATTCCAATTCCTTGGAATTAGAAGTTGGTAATTTCTCATAGCAGTTCCTCAGGAATGGAATTGGAAAAGTAATCGTCAATTTCATTCCAGGAATTGTAATTGGTAGTTGAACATAATAACAATTCCGTAATGGAATTGATAATTTTTTCCAATTCCATTCCTGAGGAAGTGAAAAATTTAATTACCAAATACAATTCCTGTAATGGAATTGACGATTTTTTCCAATTCCATTCCTGAGGAATTGAGATCAATTACCAATTACAATCAATTCCAATTACCAATTACCAATTACAATTCCTGGAATGGAATTGACGAATTTGTTCCAATTCCATTCCTGAGGAATTAAAATGAACAATTACCAAGTCCTAATTCCAAGGAATTGGAATTGAGGCCGAATTAATTCCAAAAGGAATCATTACCAGAGCTGTAAAAGAATGCAATTATTTGTGATTTGAAATCATTCAAATCCCAATCAATGATTTGAAATTTTAAGTCCCAATCAATGATTTCAAAAATTAATTGCATTTAAAATAACATAGTATAGTAAAATAACTTCCTATAGTTTGGAAAATCGGAATTAGTTAGTTAATTTTTGGTTTTTATTAATTTCTTGATTAATTAATTAAAAAGTATTTAACAAAGAAGTATTTTTTATATATTTTAATAAATAATTAAAAACCAAAAATTTCGACTTTTTTAGTTTTGTCGAAAATTGAAAAATTGCTTTATTTCAGGTCATGTTCAAGGGTGGCTACTTTGTGCCGAGTAACTACAAATTTTGCAAAGCAGTAACAAAACTATCAAGAAATGAATGATTAACATAGTTTTTGTTGTTTTTGTTATTTTCCAAACAAAAGTTGCAGTTGAAGCACTTTCTTCTAATTTTTTTTTGCGGCTAAGTAACAGCTTTACAGCAACTAAAAAGACTGTGGAATAATTATTCTTAGCCGCCTTAAAAGCTTTATGCAATTGCGTCTGGAATTGAAAAGAACTATATATTTCCACGATAAGACCTTAAAAAAATTTTGAAAAAAATATCTAAGATATTTCTCATTTTATTATTAATAAAGTTAACGCCAAAGTTTTTGCAAAGAAAAAAGTAGAAAAAATTAGGCCAATTTATAAAATGTCAATAAAAACGTATGCTTTTAATAGAATCATAAAAATGTATATAAATATGCAAATCAAGAGGCTTAACTTCAAAGCAGAAAATATAAAAAAAATCAAAAAAATATGCGTCGTTGACCTTATATAATGGGTTATAAAAAAAAAAAAAAAAAAATGGAAAAAATTTTAACAGAATTTATAATCTACCATATGAATTGACTTGATATGTTTTGTGAAATATATTAATTAGCCACTTATCAACAATAACGAGCGACTGCTAGACAAGAAATTGAGTAAATAAAATAACACAATTAAATACATCTGAAATATGACGCTTACATAATCTATGTAAACTGCAACATACACATAACACTAAAGATAAAAGTAAACACTATTTTGTTGTCATGTTGCGTGCCCTGCGGCTAACTTTGAATTGAATGCTTTGGGTAGCATAGTGAACATAATTTGGCCAAAACAATCAATTACTTCCAATTAAAAAGTTTGTCTGTGTAACAATGACCAATTTAAGCAGCTTTTCGCAATATATCTTATAAATCCTATAACTATTGAATTTAACTAATATTTGTATTTTTAAGAAAAAAATGCTGGTTTTTTTATAGACATAAATGAAGTTCCTGTTGAGCTCACTTCTTTTTTTTTTCTTCCATTGCATACACGTTGTTAACTACTTTAGCACTGTGTGGGTAAAACAGCCATATTAAATTTTACAAGCATCAAAAATCAAAATCATCTTTAAAATATTTCCGTATTCTTTGAAAGTTTATATTATTTAATATTATTTTTGTTTTAAGTGATTTCATGATTGCTGTAGTGTTTATTTTTAGTTCATGACAAATGATTAATGGTGCAAGCATAAAAAAATTAGCAACAATTAATAGAAAAATAAATATTTTTTTTTTAACATCTTAAACGATGCTCAACTTTGTTAAAATTGTGATTTAAACTATTAGTTAAAGTACTGTAAAAAACATCTCAAAAGTAGGAGGTATGCTAAATTTGATAAACATTTCGCAAGATATTGAATAAAGAATATGGAACTACAATAAATTCGTAATTAATAGAGATCCGGAGTATGGAAATAATTTTTTCGGATAAACTAGTATTCATCTTTAAAAAAATTAGTGAAAATAATAAAATTCTGTTTAACTTGTCCTTACAGGCCGGTTACACAAGCCAGTGACAGTGAAAGTGCGAAAGAATACGTGTACTGTTCGAATGATTCGAAGAATTTCGAACTTGCATGCTTTCATGCAAGAGGTGCTACACATGCTGGTGAAAGTTCATTAAAAAATTTCATCGTATGCGAAAGTTCTCGCTGCTACTGAATCAATTTAATTTAATGATTTGTTTTTGAGTTAATTTTCTTTCCAATATATTTTTTGTATAGTTATTGAACATAAAATTGTATATTTTTCACTTTTATTTACAACTTTTTACATTTGTTTCATTTGCTTTGTAAATGTAAACAAGTTATCAGTGTTGCTTCCTGTATGGAATCGAGAAAAACCTGAAATAGAGTACGAAATCGAGGGAAAACCCGAAATGAATCCACCAAAAGTAATTAAAAACAACACTGATATCCCACTTTTTGACATACACTAGCCGCTGCTGTCAAAATCCACTGGCTCTGAAATTTCGTTGCTAGTAGCAACGATGAAAGTGCCATGAAACTGAATCTAGTGTGAGTGTATTTGTAAAAAAGTGTGAATGTATTGAGTTTTTTGAACTACAGGGCCAGTATACTGGCCTGTAAAGCATGCCTGCTAACCTTAAATTTACCTGATGCTACAACACTTTCAACACATCAAAAAATTAAAATGTGCAGAGATCTTCACTTGATAACACATATCTGCTTATATTGGGTGGACACAGGCTACACAGTGGCAGATCTAGGCTTCACCAGAGGCGGGGAGAGGGCCTTAGTTGGGGGGGAAAAAAATGACATAATTGATTTGTATTACGAAAAAGACTTTACAAAAATACGGCAAGGTAACCAAGAATTATTTATAAAAGAAATAGATATGTAAGACTTATATACTCCTATACTTCAAGGTACATCAAGGCATTTCAATGTGAAATTTAAATTATACTGTTGTTCTGTCTCAATTCAATGAATTTGTTTGTGATAGCTGTGTGAGTTTGTGAAAAGTGTGGAAGTGTGTAAATAAATTGCCATTAGATGCCCTATAGGAACAAACTAACTTGTTTTTAAAAACAACTAGTTAAAAAACTAATTTGAAATGAACTAGTATATGAAGTACTTTGATTTATATTAAGGCGGGATCCACTTCAATTCCAAATAGTTTTTATTGCATTATATATGAAGTAATTGAAATACTACTTAAAATCAAGAGGTTGATAAACTACTTTGAATTATATTAAGGCGGCAACTACTCTGATTTGGACATGTTTTAATTGCAAATTTTTATTAGATTACAAGTTTATAAATATTTAACCATGTTATTTCATCAAATATTATTAACTTTAGGCTTCACTAACATTTTGTTTCAAAAAGACATATTTTTGTATTTACGACATTAAGCTGCAAGACAGACGTGGTAAACACACTTTTAAATTAATAAACTGCCACTAAGCCCTGTGAAAAATTCTTTATTATTTAAGATATTCAAATTAAAAACTGGTACTGTTTAGCAAACGTTGCACAATTTGGACTCTGTATGGAAATTGATGCATTGCTTAACCATTCAGCAAACACCTCATCACTACAATAGTAAAGACGCACGTCTTTCCCTACGTAGCGTCGATTCTGCTCCATCACTTCATTGCGATTGCCACTTAAAAGAAGCACTAAGCAAAATATCGGTGTGTCCATCGACCATGATTGATGGTTGCAAAGCGTGGAAAATCCCGCTGACACGCTTGCTTATCTCATATCTTGAAATGAAGCATCAAAAAGCTGGCTCGTGTTAAATAACAGGCGCAGTATCCACACAATTCTGATCAATTGAATCGGCACCTTCGCTCATGTACCCAGGCGGTGGCGTGCCCGTTTTTGTAAACTGCTTCCGTGATAGGCATGCTCACATATAAGCGCAGAGTTCCTCTAGCTTCTGGAACTATCACCTGTTGGAAGCAGAAATAGTCCAATGAAGAAAGGAATAATGAAATTATATCTACCATCGCAGCGTACTTCTGTTGCGCTCCTTGAATGTTATTACTAGTCCTTTTTTGAATTAACTGGCAATGAAGTTTGGCATGAATCACTTTTGAATTATTTTAAAATCAATTAAAACACCACAAAGAACGACATTTCACAATTTTCCATTAAAAAACTCTGATCCCTTTTAACTTTGTTTACATTTTGCTTTCAGATTTTATATTTCAGAATTTATTTGTGTCGACCAAGCATTATTTTTTTGGCATGATTTATGTATTTTTCAAAACAGTCAAATAAATGATCTCTTTGATGTATAGAAATTTAAAATTATTTTTATGCTTTTAAATTCATCTTCAGTAAGTGGAATATTAAATAGTTTTCAATTGGTTATTTTAAAATAATTAAAAAAATAATTTAAATTTAACTAGTTTAACAAGTAGTTGAAAATATATGCAGGCGAAAGTCAATTGACTTATTTAGCGGACTATGGAAAAATTTTTCGTTCTATGGAAAAAAGTCATAATTTCAACTAGTTGTGGTTGACAAAAAAACTACTTTTTCAACTACTTTTAAATTAGTTGATTTTCCTACAGGGTGAATATCTAGCAGACGTTTCTCTTTGAAATTTCAATGCACAACAATTAAAATCGTCTGATATTTTCACAGCAAGTACAATCACATATATGATAACCTCACAAAATGAACATCTTTGGCAGCTTACCGTTTGGAAATCACGATCGAAAATAGAATATTACATAATTACGAACGAGTCCGCCGGGAAAAAATCAAACGCACTATCAAAAATTACCGATTGGATTGATTGCCGATGCGTGCACAATGACAAATGACATAATCTTTCAAATAGGTCTGTTTTCGTAAAAAAATGCAAGTAAAGTTTGAGTAAAGTTAAATCTGCAAGATGCAACGTTGCAAGCAACATGGGGCGTAAATGTGTTATATTTTTTTCTTGAAATGGAGCTTTTGTTTGTTAAACTTTTATTTTGATATTTTGTCCTTAAATTCCGGTCAAAATTTGCTAAACAGCATCTTTGTTTAAATTTACTACACTGTGAACAAAAAATGTCCAAAAAATGTTATTTTTTCATATATTCATACTCATACACTCCAAAGGTAAATACACCTCTCCTCCTCAAGAAAGTCAGAGGTTTATTAGCTACATTGGAACCCAATATAATAAACTTTTGTCTCTCCAAAATTTCAAGTCAAAAGCTCAATGCGTTGATCTTTGAGATTTTTTAAAGTTACCGTTGCCTTAAAGCAACACCGGCATTTAATGGGTTAAGATTAACAAAAACAATAACAAACTACAAAAACGAAAAAACTATATATATGCAAATATTTCATATATGCGTATTAATAACAACAACACAAGCAGTTGCTGAAAAATATTCGTAAAACGATTCTTGATTTATATAATTATAACGGTTTTTATGTAGTAGCGTTGCGTTTTGAAAATATCAAATATAAACTAATATAATTAACTATGCATTGCTTCTTCGTATTACAACGCCTTATTTTCTGTGTGTATCAGGCGAACAAAGCGACCCCACCCTAACTGATAGGAGTCTGCCAGCAGACTGAAAGCTTTTTAGCAGCGCAAGAATTTTTATACGTAAACATTGATTGTAAAACTCTAAGAAATTCGTAAAAGAATTCTATTCAACAAACAACACGATGTTGCCTTCGAGATTTCAGCAGCAACTGAAGCATCAATGATTTTCTCATGCAAAAGTGTGAATTTTTCTTCTTTTGTTTTGCTATCTCGTGGCTTTATAAAGAAGTGGCAAAATTGAAAGTTAGATATTCCTTTTATTAACAATATAACTGATATTTTGGCATAAATTTTATCTGTGTACGATGAATATTTAAGGCTGTATGTGTACCCTAAAGTGTCACCCAAAAACGTTAGCATGACCTTAAAAAAATTTGTGAAAATACCCCCATATAAACCACGCCTTAATACGTAATTCGGCGTCAAAAACCGCGGTGCAGTCCTCAAGGCTGCCAATGGAAGCGTTAGCATTAGATGTAAGGTAAATATGGTATTAATTGAAAAAATAAACATGCACACACTTTTATGTTTATAATAATTTTTTTTTTTAAGTTTATTAATGAAATTTATTTTTAATTACTAATAAGAAAAAAACTGATTTGGTATTATTAATAAATTTAGCTTGTATTTGAATTGAATTAGATTAGATTTAAACATGATTGATTTTAATTTAAATTTGAGCTGCTTTATCTGGGTTATGAGTTCTAATTACTATAATGATCAGTTGTGTGCAAATTAATCACTTTAACCAATTGACGGAGTTGCCCCCGCAGTATGTTGGTGTTTTTTTTTTTTTGCTCACCTTCATCAAGTGCCAGCATTAATAATAGAAGTAGCAATGATTCAGGAAGAAATAGCATTCAAAAAGTATTAGCAAAAAAAAAAAATATAAAACAATTCAGCAATTAATATGGTTAAACTAAAAGTAAGCTAAAAAAGGCACCACAAAAAAAAAACTTAAAACGTTTTTAAATGATTGCAAAAGATAAAAACAAAAAATGGTAAGCTAGCAAAAAAAAAAACTTAAGATGTTCTTAGATGACTGCATTCTATGCTATGCCAAGTTTGGTATATAATGTTGGCTAAATTTGCAAGCTAATTCATTCTAAACTGTGCTGTCTTGAATTAAATTAGAACTTTATAATTAAAAAATGAGGGTGAGTTATTGATGTTTATAAGTCTGGACAATTTAATAAAATTCTGAAATCCTTTCTAGAGCTTTATTTGCATACTTGCCTCTTTGGCCATTGTTAGCGCTGGTGGTGGTGGCTATTTACCTAATCGTGGAGGTTCTGGACACAGTGTTGGCTTTGCTGCACAAGGTTTTGGCTCGCATGGCCGTTCTCAACATAGTTCTTTAGGAGGTGGCTCTTTTGGAGGGGGTTCCTTCGGTGGCAGCTCCCACAGTGCTGGCTCCTTCGGTGGTGGCTCATTTGGTGGTAGCTCTCATGGTGCTGGCTCTTTCGGTGGAAGCTCGTTTGGTGGTAGCTCGCATGGAGCTGGGTCCTATGGAGGTGGCTCCCATGGAATCGGCTCTTATGGAGGGGGATCTTATGGACAATCTGCCGCATCAGGATGGTCTCAAGGTGGACCTTCATATTCTTCTAAGCCTGCATGGTCTCAAGGTGGTGGCTACAGCGGCAATAGCTGGCGCTCCGCAGCAGCTCCAAGCTATAACCGTGGTGGCAGTCAAGGCGGCTCTAGTTATGGACGCTCCTATGGAGGCCAGAGTTTTGGTGGTGGCTCATATGTCCATCAGGGTGGCTCTTCCTATGGTCACAAATCATATGCTGCTCCTCAACACTCTTTTGGTTCAAGTGGAGCTTCATACGGAGCTGGCTCTTATGGAGCTGGTTCTCATGGTGCTGGTAATCATGTTACTGGTGGTCATGGTGCTGGTCTATATGGTGGTAGCAGCGCCTACTCAGGTGGCCTCGCTGCTAGTTCTGGCTATGGTAATGGTGGTTCTTCAAGTGGTTCCAGTGGCTGGTGGTAGTTGCTGTCTAAGCAAAAAAAAAAAAAAAAAAAATAACACCTGAAATATCAAAAAGTAACTTTATATAGGACACGATTTGATAAATAAACGATCTCTTATTAAATTGATCTTAAAACAAAACATATAAAATATTTAGTCAAACAAAGACTTCCGCAAAAATACTTAACTCATGCAATTCACATTTACATAATAGAAAATATTCGCAGCCATTAAGTCACAACACTTGACGCTCACCCACGTTGATGTGTTTTAGCAAGATGTTTATTAAATTAGTAAGCCAAACAGTAGTAAATGTGCCAAGTTTATTAACGTTTTTGTTTATTTTTGTTGTCGTAAGCATAACCACACACTAATTGTCTTGTTGAGAAAATTATCCCACTTTCAGTTTAGCGCAATTTAATTGAACAAATATTTTGTGTT
Source organism: Coremacera marginata (assembly GCA_914767935.1). Lineage (NCBI taxonomy): Eukaryota > Metazoa > Arthropoda > Insecta > Diptera > Sciomyzidae > Coremacera > Coremacera marginata. Next base: position 40,362,212 of record OU612046.1, on the reverse strand, counting down.
GGTGTAAAAGGAAAAACATAAAAGAATAATGTTTTTTATTGTCATACATACATGTTTTTTAGAAAAATTGTCAAAATTACTCAAGCTTGCTTCGATCACATTTAATATTCACGCATCTTAGCAACACTAAGAACAGAGTTTGTTTCCTAAGTCTTTAGTTTTGTCTACTTACATATTTCCGCCAAACGTTACATAAACATGAGTTGTTTCGATAAATATTAAAACATATTTAAAGAAAACTCTTAAATCAATGCCGCATGGTAACAGAGTCGGAATCAAGTTTGTTTCTTAAGTCTTTTGTTTTGCCTCTCACGTAATGCGTGTTTTCAGTACATGCGCATAACTTTAATTTTTTAGCAGCAGATGGCGCTTTAAATAAACAAAAAGCTTATTTTTAAAGCTTTTTATTTGTGTTTTGCCTCAAAGCTTATACGTATGATATTTTTTTTTTGTTTGCTTTTAAATGCGTGTTTCTATTTGCTGCTGCTTCTTTGTTTTGCGGTTTTAGGGTTATTTAAGTTCAATGTTAAAGTCGAAAATGAAAGTTGGCCGATTTTTAATGAAGTGACTGACTGAAAAGAAATATGCGTTGACGATATAAATAGAAAAGAGGCGAAGCAAAAACCCGGGTTTTTACTGAGCAAGTCTGATAAGCAATCTTAAAACTTTTAACAATTGAAAGTCTTTTGAAATAATTGAAGGGATTTTTTTAGTGAATTTTTTCGTGTGAGAGTTCTACAAGTATTTATGGACATCAGAACAACTTGATAAATTTTTCAATTCAAACAATTCAAAAGATTTTTATTTCTTGAAACGTTATTCCAGAGCATACATTTTTTTTTTATTAATAAGCACTACGATTTAAATTATTTATAACAGCATTAAGATGCATCTATAAATCGATTCTGTTGCTTTAAATTTTTAATTTAGAGGTCACTGCTCGAGGAGCGCAAAAAAAAAATCAACTTTTTTAATAAATTGCTTTCGGAAATGAAAAGACTTAAGCATGCAACTCATTAATATAACTCTATAACTATAACTCTGATGTTTGGATAAAAATCCAACAAAACATTATTTTAAGCAATTTAAATGCATAAAATTTCATATGTATATGAAACCGGTAAGTAAGATAGCTCGAACATTTTTTGATAATACAACAACTTTTTGCGTTAATATTCCTTAACTGTGTTTGAAGAACTGTTTGATGATTATTAATATTTTTCAACAAGACAGACAGAATATAAAAAAATTATATATAAATAATTTGTAACTGTTTAATTTATTTTAATATTTTAAATTAAACTTTTTACAATTGCCATGCTAGCATAGATTTGGGTTTGTAACAAAAACATGCTATAATTCGGTTGGGATATAGTTTTTTAAACGAATTTTTATCCAAATGGGTTGTTTTACAGTTTTTTTAAGTAAAAACTTCTTAAGGCGCTTTGAGCACATTTAGGTAGGGGTTAAAGGTATGAATTCATGTTAGCACTGTTAACGTCAACAATGTTATATTGCCACCACTGTTAACGTTAGTACTGTTAATGCCTGCATTTCTGATTCAGCTAGTAGGCAAGCAGAAAACATAGCCAGCAACGTTTTTCTGTTTTTTGTATGAAGACCGCCCACAAAAATGTTGAAGTACTAAAAATAATAGGACCAGCTCCAATATTTGGCACCCCTAGTTTTAATTCGGCAAGATATGAAATATAGTCGACAATTCAAGTGTTTTTTGTATGGTGACCATCAGAAAGGTGACAGAAAGGGGGTAGGTGCATACAGAAGAAATGTTAAAGGGCAAAAACTAATAGAACCAGCTCATATATTTGACCCCTTTAGGAGTCAATTCCGGAGAGATATGAACTAAGCGACAGTTTTTGTGTTTTTTTTGTATGGAGATCGCTATAAGGATGGCAGATAGAAGAATTAGGTGTGTTCAAAAGAAATGTTGAAGGGCTAAAAAGAATAGGACCAGCTTATATATCTAACCCCTCTATGACTCAAGACGGGAGAGATATGCGCTATAATAGACAGACTTTTTTTTTGTATGGCGACCCCCACCAGAAGGGTGGTAGGTAGTAGTTAGGTGTTCTTAGAAGAAATGTTAAAGGGTAAAAAAAAATAGGAACAGCTCAAATATTTGATTATTCATCAAGGTCAGTTCATGAGAAATATTTTTTATTTGAAAATTGTATGATTTATTTAAGATAAGTTTATAAAATACTCGAAAAGAGATTAACTGAAAAATTTCATCTTGTACCTCTGATGCTTGGATGAGACTTCAATATTAACTCTACAGACAGGGGCGTCTCGAGGCATTTTGGAAGCATAGGCAAGCTATGATTTTGGCACCCCTATCATTCATTATACCTCGCTATCAAATTGTCGAAAAAAATGCAAGTATATTTTTAAACAATATAAAACATAGTTTTTATTAAATCATTTCAAATAAATGGTGCGCATTTGCATCGCAGTCGATGACCCAAGGTATGTTTCGCCAACTGCAGTAGTCCTGCTATAACTTCCTCTGTTGGTACTTCTGGCCATCTACTTCAGTACCAGCTCGTGGTTTCCGTTTAGAGAGGGCACAATTTCCCGGATGGCCACTAAGTCGCCGGAAATGATTTCTGAAAGAGGTAGAAAAGTTGTTCTCTTGCTTACGAGCAAAGCCGCCTTAGGTCGACAGTTTCTAGTGCTAAACAGAAATCTACCTTCTGGAGCCCTTTAACGACTCCAGAGTTTAATCATGTTTCCTGGATGTCCAGTCGGTCTTTGACGAATATCCTACAACGCACGTCAGATGCAGCTTTTGCATGATGGAGGTTCGCATATGAAACAGGACATCTACCTCCCTGCTGTCGATGATGAGTCAATCATCGCCATTCCTTCGGGGCTTTACTAGCCACCTCCTTCCTCTTTGTGGAAACTCTCTCCCACTTCCACAGTCACGCCGTTGAGGAGCCTCTTTGTGTGCTGAAAGGCATTTTTCGCCTGTGTGGTTGGTTTCCAAGACTTACTGGTCTGGCAGAGGTTTGCCCGGAAGAGTGCGGTCTTGCCCCTCTTGAAGTGAACAGTAGCTCATCCTTTTTTCAAGCTTTAAGGCACTCTTGGAGCAGCACGATAGCTCCCCCGTCACCTCTTTTGGCGGGTTAGCAACCTTAACATTTGTTTCACTCTGCTCCCTGCTTTTTGGTCTGAGCTGCACCCAGTTGAATCTATCGAAGACCTTATGGTCAATTTAAGTACTTTATGTACTTTAACAAGAATTTTATCAATTATAAAAATTTTAACTTTAACATTTCAAACAATTTATATTTTTAGAAATTATCGAAGTTTTAATTTTTTCAAGCTTTCGTCATTACACATTAGTTTTGCTACTCAGTACATTTCTCTTTCACAAAAGCCAACTTGTACGTTCTTTCTGTGGTTTTTTCTCTCTCGGTGTAGCAAGCCACGCTTAAATTGAAGGCCTCAAGGCCGATCATGTTAATAAAGAAAAAACTGGACACCTCACAGTGTCGGTAATTTCAAAGATAATTTCAGATGTAAAATCAATGTTTGTTACATCTTTGGCCACTTCACTGACTGTATTTAAACTAGACCCCTGATTTTCTTCTTCAACAGACAGGATGTATGCTTTATACATCCACTTCACAAAAATCAATACATTTTCTGTACTTTGAAAGTGCACCTAAATTAACAGGTTCGTGGTTCTGGCCATCGCTTTTTTAAATATCGTTTTTTCTTTGCCTAATCATATATTAACAATATTTTGATATTTAATAGCCCATCAAATTTAATATCACTAACAATCACTATCGTTTTCACCAACACTTTCTGAGGAACATTCAAAAAAATTTGAAAGGTAGTTTTGAAGAGACTTGTCTTCTTTATCTCTATGCGCTTTTCTTTTCTTGTTTTGCGCCCCAGACAACTACAGTTCGCTTTTATTCACTAACCGCAGCAATAAATTTAAAAATTTGCTAACTAAGGGCGCCTTTTCTAATAACAAAAATTACATGACAAGCAATTAAAGAAAAAATTAAATTGTTTCAACTGATATGGAAGAATAGTTTGTGACAAGGTTGATTTATAAGGTTGTCGCAGGGCTGATCGCACTCTCTTCGCAGTACCCATAATTGTCAAAACCAGCCAATTTTGCGAATGACTACGAAAGAAGAATGGATGATAAAAGAGAGCACTTGCAGATTTTCTATGAGCTGTCAACTTCGATTTGACATTTATGGGTACTCGCTCTCTTCCTTGCGATAAAAAGTTAAAATAGATAAAAAAACAAAACATTTTTAATTTTGGTGCCACTTTACGTTTGGCGTCTGTTCCGCCTGCCCCAAGGGATGCTTCTGTCAGCAAATGATGAAAATTTACCATTAATTGCATCTTTGAATGAAGCGTTAGTTTTGACTATGTCCAATGATCGAAAACTGAGCACTACTAAATATAAAAAGACGATTTCACTATACTTACAGATATTTCAATCAAATACTTTTGTTTCTTGCTTTAGTTACCATAGGATTATCCTATTCTTTTTCGAATATTATGAAATCAATAAAATACGAATGATTTGATATAACAATTAATTTTAAAATTTAAAAAGAAAAACATTCTTATTTCATATCTTAAAGTATTTCATAGCTTTAACTATTCACTTCGGTCATTCTTTTCACATTTTTTTTTCTTTTCCTGCTTCAGTACAGACCTCCCCTTGAATTTTATCATCGACTCACCCATGCTTAGTTCTCGTATCCCGTGAAAGCAGTCTCGGAATGTTTTATTTACGATTTCCACTAGTAGCCTGATTTTGTACAGCTTCCCTTTGCTGTCCGTGGGCATTTGAGTATTATCATGACAATGAAGGTTTAATTAAATCGAAAATCTGTTTCTTGGTAAGGTTTTGCATAAAAGTGGATTTGTTTGGATCAGCCGCCAATGAAAAATGTGCCTTGGTAGAAAATGATCTAATATTCCGTCAAACAATTTAAAGAAAATACGAGTATCATCTGGTATGACACAGTGGGCTAAAAAATCTAAAACTTTAAGATCTGTTGCATATTCTAATAAATTTGTGTCGATGTTTTGCTTTTTCCATTTACGACTTGGTTCCAATATCCAACATTAAGGACATCAATTTTAATTTGCATTTTTAAGGTATCGACCGACAAATATAAGAAGAAATAATGCTTTTCATAACCTATATCTACTAAGAGCCCAACAGATCGCAACATTCAAAACAAATTAATCAACTGTTTCTTGCGAAATTGCGAATCATGGATTTCGATTGGTTCGCGCCAATGGTACTAAAACGGATCATTGGTGAGTTAAGCACCGAGTGCTTACAGGTGGTCTAGATTAGCACCTTTAGATAGGAAAGGGTTAACTATTAAGTATTAGTTTCTATTTCCTTCCTTATCTGATGACTTCAGATTGTGTCTTAGCTATAATAAAAGTGAATTACAGGCCACAAACTTGTCGGCGGGATTTGCGCTTAGTACGACCGGGCTGGTATATCCTTATATGTACAAGAAACTTAAGATAGGTTTTGTCTTGACCAGAGTAGATGATTATGATGGTACGTCCTCTACTGGACGGCAACTGGTTTCAATGCTTAACGCGTTGACGACCACACGCCGCACATATGCGGCGTGCGGTTTTTCCCACAAACCGACGACGCATATATGCGTCGCAATTTGTTTTGTACTTTATTTAATATAATTTCTATATGGGATCTTATTTTTCGGTTTAGGGGAAGTATCAAGTTGTTATTTTCTGTAATTGGTTTTTTTGTGGGATACGTACTACATTGTTTACATTTTGCCAAGAATAATGGACCTGCGCAATGTGTTTGTGTTTATTTGCGTACTCTGATTACGGTACTTTGTAAAAGGGAATCGACGATTATATTTTGCAACTCGTACAGAAAACAAGTTGTTCGTCTCGCGAGTAAAGTGGCTCAGTTATAAAGTCATATAAAATTTTAATTGTTTTATTTATTATTAGGTTCATTTTACGATAAAGGTGAAAAAATTGTTATTGTTATTCTGAAGAAAAATATTATATGCAGTAAATTTTGTTATTTGCCGTAGTTATGGGTTCCAAAAAATTAAAACAACATGAAATACAGAAACTTGTAAATGAACGCGATAGAAGCAGTGATGAAAGCAGTACACTTGAACCATTTTCTGACACAGGTTGAGGATATTATTCTGAAGAAAAATATTATATGCAGTAAATTTTGGTATTTGCAGTAGCTATGGGTTCAAAAAAATTAAGACAACTTGTAAATGAACGCGATAGAAGCAGTGATGGAAACAGTACGCCTGAACCATTTTCTGACACAGGTAGTGAATATATTTGTTCAAATCAGGAAACTACCAGGTCTGCATCGTTATCAATTGATGAAGGAGACTCAGAAATAGTTGAAGATGATGATGGAGAACTAATAAGTACCAATGAAACTGAAAATGATGAAGATTGGAATGATTTAGATTTTGAACCAGATGTTTTCCAATTTATTGGCCAAGAAGGAATTAAAGCACAATTAGATAGTAATGTGTCAGCAGAAAATATTTTCTCTCTATTTTTTGATGAAAGTATTCTTCACAAAATAATAGAATGGGTCAACTTACGGGCCGCAAACCATTTACAATCTGGAAAGCTAAAGCCCAAATCAAATATGTTAAAATGGAAACATTTAACTATATCAGAATTTAAGAGATTTCTTGGATTGTGTATTATAATGGGAAATGTGCATATGCCAAATTTACGACATTATTGGAGTACAAATGAAATGTACCACCATCCAATTTTTGGAAAAGTTATGAGCAGAAATCGGTTTGAAAATATTCTGAGGTGCTTGTGTTTTTATAATAGCGATACAAATGACACAACTCACAGACTTCATAAAATATCGAATGTTTCTGATCACATACTTGCCAACATAAAAAAAGTATACTGTCCTGGACAGCACCTAGCACTTGATGAAGCAATGATGTTGTGGCGTGGAAGGCTATCTTTTCGGCAGTACATTCCCAATAAAAGGCATAAATATGGAATTAAATTCTACGAACTTTGTACACCCGACGGGTTCCTTCTAAATATGTTGATTTATTGTGGTCAGAACACTGTGCAACCTCGAGCCGAAGGTCATGCTTTTGGTGTTGTTGAAGAGCTAATGAAAGATTACGTTGGAAAAGGTCACATATTGTACATGGCAAAATCCAAGCGAGGTAGAGGTAGACCAAAAAGCTAAAGAAGAATGAAACTATTTGGAGACGAAAAAATAATACAACTGTGCAGAAATGGAAAGATAAACGCGATGTCTTAATGATATCATCTTTGCATAAAACTGAAATGACTGAATACATAAATAAAAGAGGAATTACATCACAAAAACCCATAATGGTTGCTGATTATATTCAACACATGTCAGGTGTAGACCGAAACGACCAGATGCCATCTTATTACTCCACCCCGAGAAAGAGTTTGCGATGGTACATAAAAATTTTCTTCCATATACTTGATATTACAATATGGAACAGCAATTACTTATTGAACAAACATAAAGGAAGTAAAACACCATACCTTAGATTTCGCGAAATGCTTGCAATATCTTTATTGAATTCAAAAGATTGTTCAGATACAACGTCTTCTTCTAGACTGGATTCATCTAGCTCACAGAAAAAAACAAGTACAAAGGAAAAAAATCTGCAACACTATGCAATCCGCACTAAAAACCGTAAAAGGTGCCGACAGTGTTCAAAGCAGAAAAAAAGGACTGATACTCATTTTATTTGCGAAACATGTGTAGATGCTAAGGATAAGCCTATCGGATTGTGTGTAGAACCATGTTTTAAATTGTGGCACAATCCAACTGAATAATTAACATTATTCTTGTTTCTTTTTTGCAATTATTTAATTTTTCAGTGTTTTTTTATATATTTTTGAATTTTTTTTTTGTTATATTGAATGAACTGTTATTTTTTTTTAGTTTATAATGAAAATGAATACATACGAAAATAAATGAATTGCAAAAACAACAATTTTTTCCATAGTTTACATTCTTTTATAGTGACGCATATGTGCGTCCCGCGGTTTATACAATAAAATACTTTACCATAAACCGACGACGCGTATAAGCGTGACGCATATACGCGTCCTGCGGTTTATACAATAAAATACTTTACCATAAACCGACGACGCGTATAAGCGTCATACTATCCCTGACGTCACAGACTCCAAAAAATACGTAAATATAGCATTAACTCTAACATTGAGCTAGAATGAACTCATTTCATGCAAATTTATCATCTGGTTTGTAGCCACCCCCTTCGGGGTTCGATTAGCCGATCACTTCGGTCGTGAACGCGTTAAAGCCACATTCATTGATATAGTTAAAAATAATCCCAAAATTGTACAAAAATAAAACAAAAACAGAAACATTTCATAACATAAAATTCCAGAAAAAGTATTTGTTATAAATGTATTTTGTGGCTTTATTCAAGAAGGGAAAAAATCCAAAGTTAGATATTCATTTTATCTGCCATGTCATGGATATTTCGACACATATTTTAGTTTTGTACGATGAATGTTAAAAAATGTTGACATACCCAATAAAGTGACCATCAAAGTTGCAAGTGCTTGAAATATTTGCGAAAAATACCTCCGTATAAATCGTGCTATAAAACGTTATATTACGTCAAAACAGTTTTGAAAAATTATTGTTGAAACAAAATTTTGAGCTGTACCTATGTACATTAGGCTGGGCCGATATATATTTTTTTTAATTTTAATACGCAATAGGTATCATAAGTTACGTAAATTTGCGCTGATTTAATATAGGCTTATTATTTTTGAAATGAATATAACTTTCAGCCCTCTACCAGAGCTTATCTGACAGAAACTTTTAAAATTTTTATCAGGTATTTTGTTATAGGTGAAAATGCAAGGGATGGCTTTAAAAAAAATACTCTTAAGTCTCGTAAGTTAATGCCTACGTTTGAAAACAAAAGTCAATTTAGTGTATTAATTTTGAGAATTTATTATTAAACTATATAAAACTAGCTCAATACCCGGCATTACTTGGGAGTTGGTATTAATAATTTTTGAACTCATTTGTCAAATTGAAACAACTTTCACAATATTTAGAAGGATTGTTGGGTTCATCTTTCAAACCGGTAACTTCTGTGTAATCAGCAAAACTGTTGCTTCAACATCTGAAGATTATGAAAAAAAGGTGGAAAAATTGTGATTAATGGGTGCATGGCGATAGCTTCCAAGGAATATTTTCAAACTTTATATTTTATTCGATGGATTGGGCATTCTGGAAAAAATTTCGTAAAAATCAGACCAAAAACCAACAAATCATTGCTAAGCATTTATGTTAATTTTCTCATATCTTATAATGCACTGTAACGTCCAAGATGTTCAGGCTACTAAATTTGTGCATAGGAGTTCATGTGTTATTATTGTTAACTTAAGCTTTGTGTGTTATCACATAGAAAATTTCTGTATTATTACCCTCAAATCAATAAAATGTCACAACCCCTTCCACCGCCCACAAATCAATAAAAATTATACATATCAGATGGTTTCGGTCCTATTGTAGACTTTAATTTGGTAACTTAGTTCATATGGTTACTATCGGCAACTGTTCTAAAAATGGGCGTGGCACAACTACGGATACGCTCACTTTTAAGAAAAAGGGGTGTGATCATTTTTTCTAAACTATACCGTACTCGAATCAAACCTACAGCCAAAATTTCAGGTCAATCGACCCAGCAGTCAATTTGATGATTTCTGAAAAAGTGGGCGTATCTATAGTTGACCACGCTCATTTCTACTTCATTTGCCGACAATAACCATACGAACAAAATTACAAAATTAAAGTTTAATACAGCCAAAATCGTTTGATATATATAGCATTTTCATTGATTTGTGGGTGGTAAAAGGGGGCGTGGAAGCTTATGCTTAGTACAGCTACCGACAGTACATACAAACTAAATTACCAAACTTAATTCCTTACGACCATAATTGTCTTAAATGTATTATTTTTATTGATTTGTGAGCGAGGAAAGGGGGTATGGCAAAATTTATAAAACGTATGTAGAATCAGATAGTCCAGAAAAACACAACAAAAAACCCCAAAATTTATAAAACGTATGTAGAATTAGATAGCCCAGAGAAACACAACAAAAAACCCCAAGCAAACTAGAGGCTTCGTTCTTGATTTATGGAAATAGTAACACATTTCACGACTTCGTTTTATATATCGAACACTATGTTGAATTCAAAACAGTCTCATCTCAAAATTTTAAAATATTTAGATGAAGCAAAAAACAATTTTATTTTTGAAGAAACTTCGTAAAAAGCAATTAACAAAACTTTTTTTTTAACAACAGAGAAAGAAGATGTGTAAAAAATGTATTTTTTGTGCTACAGTCAAAGTATATGTTCACTACGAATAGTTTTACATTAAAAAGTAAAAATTTGTAAATTTTGAGTTGCGACTGTTTTGTATTTAGTGTGCGATATATAAGACTATAAGCAAAATAGATTCATTCGTCCCTACCCTATAAAATGTATATATTATTGCAAACTTTCGCACATACTTGCAGCCTACTTACTAATTTGAGTCACTAAATTCAATAATCAACATAAAAAGCACAGGTTTTGCAAAATTCGAGTTTGGTTTTCGAGGCGTATGAGTGATTTTCTTCATATCGTGGTTTTTTTCTTTTAACGATTTTTTCTTGCAACGATTATTTTAACGATGATTTTCAGACTTAGCGATCTACAAGTATTTAGAAAAAAGTTCGCATACAGCCAAAACTTTAATAGAATCGCTGTAGCCTCTGTTATTATATGGAAAAGCAGAACAAATAAGAGAAGTTGCAGTCATAAAAGCTCTGGTAGAGGGCTAAAAGTCATATGGAATTAAAAGATGATTAGGTTATTTTAAAACTACGTAAAAATACGCAACTTTTAGTTCCTATTGTGTTTAAAAAAAAAAATGATCCATCTGGCATCGGCCCAGCGTAATTTCTTATTCTAATAAATTTTCTTTTCGACAAATGCAATTGAAATATTCTATTGAATTTAATTTTTGTGTAATATTCGATTATTTACATAACGATAATTTTGAGCTCAAATTTTGCCTTCGTGGCAACCATGAAACTTTGTCTCATATGAAATCAGATATCTTCCACGTACATGCCGTCCAATGCGTTCAATAGAAGATTGCATATCATGTCACGAAGTGAATTTAAAAGAATGTTTTCTTTATTTGGGAATTACATCACCAAAGGTTATTCCTCTGCATTAAAGTTTTTTTTCTCTATTGGAAATAGATTTTTTTTTTGTGTACCTTAAGTTATTTTTATAGCAAAAATGTTTTTGCTGTTGTTATTTTAAATAAAATTATATTCAAGAAATTAATTTCACATCTCAACTATTAATTATTAAGATGTTCGCTTAACTACTCACATATTCAAATATAAAAGCACATCGACAAAACTGGTTTATTTTTAAATGAATTTAATTACATAAAAAATTTTTAATAACCACACTAAATAACTTAAAGTTACAACTAAGCAAAATACTTCAACATTTTAATTAGACTTTTAATCACTTAAAAGCTTAGAATATTTTTAAAAATAAACGAGAATTATACAAAAAAGAAAACTCCTTCTTCAACGTCAAACACGAGCAAAAAATTGTTTTACTTTTGTTAAAATTTTATAAGCACTTCAAAATTTTCAAGTTTGTGTCTTAAAACTTTTGTTTTTAGATGCTTCTTATGGCTTTGTCTTAAAAATTTGTAGTCAGGTATGTAAACGTTTTTGCCCAATCTTATTTTTTTCAAGATAACCAACCATAAAAAAAACAAAAAAAAAATTTCAACTGTAGAAATTTTATGGTAACCATTTTACTCTTAAAGCATGCTGTTAAATTTGATTTTTCTTCACAAATCATCTACATGATCCAAAACAGCTTGGTAAATGATTAACATCTGATTTTTTTTTTTGTTTTTTTTTTATAATTTAGATACGAATATTTATTTTCTCATAACCAAAATTATACCAACGTCTTTAATCTCTCTTAATAAGCACAAGATTCAATGCATGTTATATAAAAAATATTTTAGTTTTTTATTCAAGTTGTTTTAGCAATTAATGACTAAGCAATATTCTATTTACACTGTATAAAATCAAGTTATTGTAAAGAAGATAATATAACAAAGAAATTTAAAAACTTTTTCATCACAAAAAAGAGCACAGCTATGCGTGTTTGTTAATATTATTGAAAGTTTTTTTGCAAAAAATTCCAACACATTGGCAAGCTTATTAAAAAAAATTTTAAAAACTACTTAAAATTTTAAAAAAAGCTTTTTTCTATTTGCCCCACGCGGCGGCTTTACTGCTGCTGGAAGCACTTGCACTTGCATAAGCACCGGGTTGAACAAAACCACCAGAGTTATACCCGCCACCACCGCCGCAAGTATTACAGCCACCACCACCGCCGCCATGGCCAGGATAGCCACCGCCACCACCACCTCCATGGCCGGGAAAGCCACCGCCACCACCACCTCCAATCCCACTATTACCACCCCAGCCACCACTGCCCGTGCCACTGTAGCTGTTAGCAGCGCTGGATGCAAATGAGCCACTACTAGCGCCGCCGCCATAGCCACCTTGACCACCGCCATAGCCACCTTGTCCTCCATAGCCACCTTGTCCTCCATAGCCTCCTTGTCCTCCATAGCCACCTTGTCCACCATAGCCACCTTGACCACCATGTCCTCCTCCACCATATCCGCCACCACCGTAACCACCACCACCGCCACCATATCCAGCACCACCACCACCGTGACCACCATAACCTCCACTAATAACTTTAGTCACGGTATATACAGGTATTTGTTTTACAGCAACAACTTGAGTTGCATAGCCACCTCCACCATAGCCACCTTGACCACCATATCCTCCACCGCCATAGCCACCACCACCACTATATCCGCCACCATAACCTCCACCATATCCTCCTCCACCATAGCCGCCACCTCCGTAGCCTTTTAGTAATTTATGTTTGTGAAAAGTTGGCGACACGCTTCCAACTCCAATCAAGATCAAAATAATCGCGAATTGTTTCATATTTAATTTAATTACGATCCAACTAATTTTCGGTACGTTTCAATCTCTTTACAATCTAGAAACTTTTACTCTACTGTTGTGTCTGACTGTGGTCTCAATGATTTTTATACTTGTTCAATTTGAAAATCAATTCTAGACAGGTACGAGAATCTTCCCGTGCACATGACGACATATTGAGGTATACTTGTAAATATGTTATGAATGACTTAATACTCTCAACTAACATTTGGCGCATGTACTGTGTTCGTTCGGTGGTGGTAATGATGGCACCACCAAAGATAGTCTGAGTGTATCGAATGCCTCCCGGAGAGAGTTATTCATTCATTCCTTCAATTGGAACGAATGGATTACACAAAAGCTATAAGGCTTAAAGCGCTACAATGGGTGGGCAACGATTGTGACATGCAGTGACATGCAGGTGAAGGTAGCATACAGTGAAATCAATTACTTTGAGCCACCACGTGTTGCCATTGAAACAAAAAAAAAAAATTTATTTCAGAAAAGAACCGTTTTAAGTCAAGCCAAAACAATTATCTCTTAAAAATAAAAGTAATATCGGTAACCAAAAAAAAAAATTGCTATTACAAATTAAAGTTATTTATAATTCGAATGTTTTAAACGATTTTAATCATTGATTTTAACTAATTTTAAATAATATGTCCCTGTTATGTCTTTGATGCAAAGTACAAAATAAATTTAAGAAGAAAATTGAGCAGGTTTGTGTCTTAAGTCTTTTGGTTCAATGCTACCAATAGCTTTCTTTATAAATTGTCACAAAAACTCTTTTATAATAACTGCCAATTTCTGATAATATTGTTTATTTTTATTTGTGAAATGCCTTACAAACAACTCTATCATTATTTAAGCCAATTTAAAAAATTTTCTTCTCTACCAGAACCCACTGTAGCGCATCAAGAATTTAACAGAAATTTGTTTATTTATACTTTGTCTCTACTCAATTGTTATTATTGCCGCTCTTCTCTTGTAGTGCCTGTCATTAATTTCGTACTTTTGAAAATCTGGGAATTCCGTCAACATTCAAACTCTATTGGTAGTCATCATCAGTGTCTATTTTAGTTGCTTTATATTTGTGAAAAAAAACCTAGCTAATTGAGCACGATTGTATGCTAAAGATATGATTGAGTGCTAGATTTTTGTTTTCTTTTTTATTTATTTTTTTTTTAGCAAAGTAATTAATAATTTATTGCATTTTAATCATAAAATTTTATGACAATTAAATCTTTTAATTTATTAAAGATAAGCTAAGACTATTGAAAGTGTCCAGCTGCTTATAGTACCACACTTAGCTTGATGCTTTATAAACCGCAATGTAGTACAATGAACTTTTTGTTGTCTCTGATTTTGGGGGTTTACAAATACCCAGTGTTCACAAGCATTTTTTTTTTGCATTTGCTATACTTTATGTTGCTATAATTTTTCCAACGTATTCCAACGTATATTTTTCCAAACTATTTTTGGTTGTTTTCTTACTAGGCATTTGGTCTGTTTTAGATCCGGTTACATGTGAATTACAAAACAGATATTCACACAGTGATATAAAGTCGTACGTAGATAAGTGTTTTATTAGACTTATGTGAACATGTTTAAATGACATTTTTAATAAATTCCTAATGACGGATATAATAAGAAAATATGACAGCTTTGTCAATTTAGTAGCTAAGTAGATCCGCATTAAAAACACTGTAAAAAAATTAAGTAAAAAACTTATTCAAATTAGTTTCTTGACCAGACAGTTATGATGTTTTTTTGAATTTTCGAAATAATGGTAGTAGTTTTCATATTTAATTGTATTGTAGTAGTATTAATATTTCAATAATTTATTTTTTAAAAGATGTGTGGTAACTAAAGTAAGAAACAACAATGCTTGATTTGAATTTCTGTAAGTTTCCTCTAAAAACCGCCTCGATTGTTGTTTTATATTTATTAGTACTGAGCTTTCGATCATTGGACATAGTCAAATTAATTCACGAATTTAGTCATGACACGATGTGTCACGACAAATCACGTCAGTGAACCCATACAAAAAATCACGAAATATTCGTGAGCGTGCGTGAATAAATAATCCTCGTGCGTGAGCGTGCGTGACTTAAATTTCTTCGTGTCACGACTTGTTTATCTTTATTTTTTAAATCTGTGCCAAATTTAGTAATTTTTTTTGACGCTAGTTCTACCAATTGCATACAAATTACAAATACAAACACTGACCACTGACCAAAATCAATGTGAAAAGATAATATTAATAAAAAACAAGAGCGAAAATTATATCACAATTCTGAAGCTGATATACAACTGCTGGACAGCTTTCCATCTACTTCAAAGAGGATAAGATACGGTTCATTTAACGAATTCAAGGACCAAATTGAAGAGAACAGTAAAAAAAATTTGAAAATATCGATAGATAGGTAAAATAATAGCGATATTTTAGCTTTTTGGAAGGAAGAACCAGACTCTGGAGAGAAGATCCAGACTCCTAAACTTTAACTAAAATATAGATTTAAGTTGATTGTTTGCTTCTCAAAGATTACTTTTTATTAATTAAATTCAATAGTTTTTATATGTATTTAAATGTTTAAGTCTTAATTTCAACTCAAGTGATGTTCTGCGGTTTCCATTGAAATATTAATCATTTTGCTGCAAACTAATTTTTGTATTTATATAATTTTTATATATATGAGATGTATCGATATAGAATATGAACTGAATTTATGTTTCTAATTTTAAAAACACTAGCGTCTCCAATGCTAAACACTTTTATTCGTGAGCACTCCTGAGTCAAAAAATTCCATCGTGATCATGAGTGATCGTGAGTCAAAAAAATAATTTTAATCGTGAGCGTGCGTGACTAGAAAAAAACACATAGTGAGCGTGCGTGATCGTGAGTCAAAACCACTCACGCGCCCATCTCTAGTTGATTCTTAACATCTGCAAAATAAATATTGAAGTCTCAGGTTAGTATCATACGTAAATCATCAATTTTTTGGTAAATCTTTTTCGAGTATCTTAGAACCTACAGAGCGGCCAAATATTTGAGCTTTTGTCCCCACACAAAAAACTCAAACACGTTGCTATTTTTTCTGCTTGCCAGGCAGCTGAAACAGAAATTCATGCATTAACAGTGCTAATGTTAACAGTGATGACATTAAAAATGGTGACGATATAACATTGCTGACGTTAAAATTGCTGACGCTATCATTGTCAACGTTAACAGTGCTGACGTGAATTCATAACTTTGACCCCTACAAAAAATGCTCAAAGCGCCTAAAGAAGTTTTCACTTCTAAATAAAATCAAAACATTCATCAAAATCCGCATTATCTTTGGTCTGACGGCAAAGGTTAAAAATATTTTTATGCAGATTGGAAGAACTTTTTAAGAGCTAATATTTCTGAATATTTATTGTTTTAAAACTACCATTAATTCAAACCAGATAATTTTTTTACGAAAAACATGATTTTTTGAAAGTTTTAAAAAATTGCTCAGCTCACCGGCGTTTTTCATTACAGCCAAAATTGTTTGGGTATCGTCATGAAATAGGTCAAGGTGCAGTTGTAATTGGTGGTAATTGTATTTTTTTGTCTTTTTTTTTTTTTTGAGGTACTCTAATGAAAACATTTTATTATAAAATCGAAGCAATTTAAGAAATTTTTATAGTTGTGGGTAAAGGCATGTGCAGGTTTAAGAACAAATTTTTCTGAGTGTATATCACTTAGACGTAATTAATGTTAAAAGGTTTGTATCAATCAGGGCCACTAATTGAAAATTAATGAGCTGCTATTAATGTTAGAAGCAGTCATATTGAATTCGGTTTTTTTTTTGTGGTGCTGTCATCAAATGCTAAAATGCTAAAATTGCTAAAATTCTATCCTAGTCGTCAAAGAATACTTTTGCAAAATTTGGGCAACATTTATGCTAAATTGTTATATAAATAATGTCATAATTAAAACTAATGATTATATTTTGCAAAAAGCAATATATGGACTTATAGACTGATGAAGTGTACCATGAGTGGTCAGCTTGTATTCAGACGCAACCGGCCAACATTTCTCTTTTTGTTCTAATATTGACGTTTTGGAAATCTTTCAGTAATAATTTTAGAACAATCGTATGCAGTAGAAAAAATCTTATGTAGAGGGCAATACATTTAATAACACGCTTCAATATAAATATCACTAATAAAGAAAACGAAAAACAGTTGGCTCTGCAAGTGATTGAAAATCACAAGAACGTCTAGCCTTACAATATTAAAAAAGAGGAGATTCAAAATAAAATGCAATTTAGTTAAAAAAAATTTTTTTTTTGTTTTTATGGTGTTACAGAAAATTGAATTGTAGAAAAAATAATGACGCAAATTTGTTATTTTTTCCTTTGAAAATAAACTACATGAAAAAATCCACAATCGTGTGTCCTTATTTCTTGCAGAAGTTGAAGGATTTCGTCAAAGGTACGGTTCAAAGTTCAAAATAAATTAAAAAAATTCAAAAACTCTTAAATTGATACGAGTTTCAAGGTCAAAGGTTAATTGTATCAAACACCGTTGAAATATTTGAGTTCAACAAACAATTTACATAAAAGTATGTTAAAAAAAAGTTTTTATATCGCCTTAGTGTTTATAAAAATTTAAATATAAAACATTAAAAAATTAGTTCATTAAAATCACGTTTTTGGAATTTTTGTTTTTTTTTTTTTTACTCACACATTATTATGACATCCAGGATTTATATTCTGCCCGTGCAGGGAGATTCAGAAATACTTTAGTAAAATGTATGGAGCCCTGAACCCATCTGGTATAGAGCCTTTCTTTTCAAAGTTTAATAAAAGCTTTATTAAAACAATAAAAATTTTCGTTTTATTCATATAGAAGTCATGTAGAGCGTGTTATGTAGCTTTTATAACTAGCTCCTTTAAAGCTTCTTATTGAAGGCTGTCGCTTAGATTTACAGCTTTGAAATTGTTAAATATATTCAAGGTTCAAAATTAATATAAGAACAAAGTTGAGCAGGTTTGTGTCTTAAGTCTTTTGTTTCAACACTTTACCAATTGGTAAAATTCTATTTAATAATCAAAGTTTATTTTTGAAAAATTTGGTCAACATTAATGCTAAATTATTGTATGAAAGTTGCCATATTTAAAAGCAATGTTTATTTTTTGCAAACAGCTGCGTTAATTCTATTCCTTTCACACCCAACAACACAAAGCCTTCATTACTACATGTTTAAAATGCGGAATATTTGTTTACATTCTAGATTTGAGACTTCACACAAACACACTGTGACTGGAGTCACATTGACCACAAGTCATGACATGTTTAAGCAGTCAACAGTGGTTTCCGAAAACAAAAACATAATTTTTCAAAAGTCACAAGAAATAAATGCAAATGGTAAAAAAATTAAAATTAGGCCTTAAGTCATAGTTAGACTGTTGCAGCGAGAAAAGGCAACACAACATTTATAAATGTAAGCTGAAAAAATAATTGAAATTCTAGTCACGTGCTTGAAAATAAGTTATTTTAAACGGAGGCGGATACTGTTTAAAAAAAAACCAGAACATAAAAATATAAAATAAACAAACCATGATAAAAAAAGCTGTGAAATATATGGCTATGCTTCCCACTTAGTCATCTGTGATTTTGTTCAAATTGCAATAAAAAAATGAGTAAATAGAAAACAACATAAATAATCACACATACATATGTATGTAATACAAGTTGATGTATTGAATGATGCTCTGACAAGTATTTCAAATTTTGTCTAGTTTGACATTTTCCACCTAGTTTTTCCGAAAGTATTTTACATCTACTACGTCAAGTAATAATCTCTGATTATTGCACACATATTTTCATTTGCCAATTCCTCAGTAATTTTTTTTTGGGATTTATACAAAAAAATTTTTTAAATTTTTAACAATTATAAGCATGCAATCGAAATTAGGTTTTTTTAATCTGAAAGTCATGTAGCTTGTACGTCATCACAATAACCCGTTCAAACTCAGCCCACTTCTATCTTATTAATTCGACGTAACAAATTTTAAATTGCGTGTTGAAATCAAAAGCAGTTTGCTTCAGTTAATGAAAATGTATTCATGTATGTGCGCATTTTTTGTTGGCACCCCGTCAATATATTCATCATTGTTTTCCATTTTCCCGCGCATTAGTCACAGTTATTTCCAGTCATTTGTAAGCTCATAAAAACCATTAATGCATAAATAACAAAGAATATTATTTTAGTTTTTACGTTTTTTTCCAGAATGTTAAGTAATTCAGCCAGTCTTAGAATAATTTTAAACTTTTAAGCACGTAGATCTATTTGAAAGAGAATTACAGAAAAAAGTTCACATGAAGGCTAAACACCTTGTTTAAGTCAATGTTTTTGGAATGATTTTAGTTTATATGAGTGGGTTATATTCTGTCACAAGAAATTAACATTAACATTAACAACATTAACATTAACATTAACATTAACATTAACATTAACATTAACATTAACATTAACATTAACATTAACATTAACATTAACATTAACATTAACATTAACATTAACATTAACATTAACATTAACATTAACATTAACATTAACATTAACATTAACATTAACATTAACATTAACATTAACATTAACATTAACATTAACATTAACATTAACATTAACATTAACATTAACATTAACATTAACATTAACATTAACATTAACATTAACATTAACATTAACATTAACATTAACATTAACATTAACATTAATATTAACATTAACATTAACATTAACATTAACATTAACATTAACATTAACATTAACATTAACATTAACATTAACATTAACATTAACATTAACATTAACATTAACATTAACATTAACATTAACATTAACATTAACATTAACATTAACATTAACATTAACATTAACATTAACATTAACATTAACATTAACATTAACATTAACATTAACATTAACATTAACATTAACATTAACATTAACATTAACATTAACATTAACATTAACATTAACATTAAAAATATGAGTTTTTATAGTCTTTAATAAATAAAAAGCAAAATATTTTTGATTTGAAATAAAAAAATATTTATTAATATTGTAATATAACAAAACAAAAATGTATAAGTAATCGATCGTTTACAGTTTTATTGGTGAAGATAACTCAACATGGAGGCATACCACCCCATGAACCTGTGTTGCCATATCCCAAGCCATATCCTCCAACATAGCCACCAGAAACAACAGGTGCTGAAACTGCAGTAACTAAGGGCGTTACAACTGCTGAGGTTGCTACACTGGGATAGGCTAGAGAAGCCCCACCGTAACCACCGAAATGTCCTCCACTGTAACCACCAGAATAGCCACCAGAAAATCCTCCAATTTGGCCGCCGCTGTAACCACCAGAGTAAGCAGGAGACACAGATATTTTAATAACTCGAGCAGTATTGCCTCCAGATCCGTAGCCACCTCCGTATCCACCACTGTAGCCAGCACCGTAGCCACCACCGTAACTACCACCATAGCCACCACCGTAACCACCACCGTAGCCACCACCATAGCCCCCACCGTTACCACCACCGAAACCACCACCGTAACCAGCACCATATCCAGCGCCACCAATGCCACCATATCCACCATAGCCACCAGATATTCCTCTGCCAAGTCCTGCTGAGTAGTCACCAGTTCCACCGCTGAAACCATCCAACAATCCAAGCTCAGAAAAGGTAGCCTGACAAGAACCAAAAAGTGTACCAATTAAGGCCACTACGAAAGACGCACTGCTTTTCATTCTATATATTTTCGTTTCTGATGACCACAACTAAACTGCACCACACCTAAAGCTGCCGACTGCACTGTTGATATTCAGTACTCAGCAATGCTTATTTATAGTTTGGTAAAATTTTACTTTTTCATGAATGTCCCGAACAATGCATCCTTTGTTCTACAAAAATATTCGCCTGCCTTAATGATAGATTGTAATTTTGCACATTAAACAATATTATGTGTCACCAAAACTGCTAAATGGAGTACTATAGTATAAACTCGACATTGAAATTTGCAATTATTGCTCAAATATTGACCAACTACTAGCTGCGGGATTTTTTGCTTAGACTATAATTAACACTTTTCTTGCGCTGAAATATAAGTTTGAGTAATGATTTTTTGTACTATATTTGCACTATATTAAGAGTAACTATTACGTGGTCAAGAAGTAGTTGCAACTTCAACTGAGTGGATAATAACTGCTGCGATTAAATTATACTAGTAGCGCCTATGGTCGAAATTCGTCCGTATAAAAATCGGTTTTTGTTTGTTTTTTGTTTATTTTAATTAAAAAAGTTTGGCAAAGTTCAAAAACAATTAATTGGGAAATACTTTTGGATAATACAATGAATGAAATTAAAATAAATTGTTATTGGATTGAATCAAGAAATAGTTTGATTTATATCGTAGAGATAATATTAAAAAAATAAATTGGCATGCATATATTGTGAAGTGTTGTTTATGTTTCACAGTCTTCTGGATTAGTAACAATAAATTTTCCAGAAAAATTGGACTTAACACATTTTATTCAAATCCAATTTCAAGTTTCAATTTAAATTAAATTCGAAATTTTAATTCGTATTAGAATAAAAGTAATATTTATAAAATTAATGTCCAGAACATATGTTTTTTCATAAAAATTTAGCCTTACTTTTACTTTCCTAATGAATTCGCCACAAGTTCTGTCACTCAGAAGAAAGCTAAATGTGAGCGGCAAGTGTGAAAATAGAAAAACAGTCTATTTCGGCATAAAAAGGCAAGCTTTTTACTTTTCACTTTGTGCGAATCTTCAACGTTTAAGCTCCGAGTAGAATGATAACGTTTGTGTCTGTCTACTAGCTGGCGCAATTAGAGTCAAAATATACGAAAGCTTATGGCACCGAGTAGTACTCGTATGCTGACACGCGCAAGTTGTGTTTTTTGCCGCTCGTTACAAATAGCGAACAACGAGAAGAAAGAAATGAATCTTTCAGAATGACCCTTTGTCATGAATTTTAATAAATAAAAATTTTGATAAGTTATTACTTGCTATTTGGTTAACATGACATATTTTATGCTAATGTTTAATACTTTATTTTATTAAAAATCAAACTATTTTTAAGATTTTAGCGTCAATGCACCTAGAATTGTGTCTCAAGAGTAAAAGAAACGTTCTATCATGTCGTATCCCTGTTAACTTTAAGCTCTAGAACATATTTCATTGCACTCCTCCCATATTTTATTGCGTAAATTGCGCCAGCGAGTAGATGGACGCAAACGCTAACATAATACTCTCGGCTTTATATGGAACTTTCTTTGTGTATACGTTTGGTCGACAAATATACACAGACAATCGTTCGTCTCTGTTTATATTCTTCGTACCTTCAGGTTTATGCGACATTATGCAAAGGACCCTTTGCAGACTTGAGCAATGGGCCAAGCCCTGTAGTCTTGGAGTTAATCCGGCTAAAACAGAGCTGGTCCTATTCACCAGGAAATATAAAATTCCGTCCCTAACACCAATCGTACTAAATGCGTCTGTTCTGTCCCTTGCGGATAACGCAAAGTACCTCGGACTAATACTCGATAGAAAGCTCAGCTGGAAGTTAAAAACACCAAATAGCGCACTAAAAAGCTGCAGTGGCACTTTATACTTGCAAAAAAGCCATAGGGACAAGATGGGGGCTTCGCCTCGTATCGTTCACTGGCTGCATACTGGGACCATAAGACCTATTCTTCTGTATGGAGTAGTAATATGGTGGCCGTCCTTTGACAAGGTCACATATATGAAACAACTCGAAAAAGTGCAGAGAATGGCATCTATATGCATCAATGGTGATCTGAGAAGAACACCGACTGCAGCCTTAGAGACCATAATTCATCTTCTACCACTGGACCTGGCTGCCAAACAGACAGCAGCCTGTTCGGCGATAAGACTAAGAGAACTGGTAGTAACGAAAAGTCTGACAACGGGTCATTCATCCATTCTTAACAACTTCAACTTCATTCCTTCAAGGGATGATTACTGCAAGCCCTCGCTTTCCTTCGAAGGAAGGTATGGTACGCTTATTCCGCCTAGAACATACTGGGCCAATGGTGCACCATTGAAACAATAGTGTCTTTATTTCTATACAGATGCATCAAAATTAAGCAAAAAGTTTGGGTACGGGATCTACTCAAAAGAGCTTGGGGTATCTCTTGCTCGTAGGCTTCCTGACCATTGTAGTGTGTTTCAGGCCGAAATGATGGCAATAAGAGAGGCTGCATCATGGCTTTCAAAAAAACGATATCTCCAAACGGAAAAGAATGTCGTGCTTCATTAGGTGAAATGTCGAACTACTTCAGCATCAACCTAATATGGGTACCTGGGCATAAAGACATAAAAGGTAATGAAAAGGCAGATGAGCTTGCTAGAAATGGGACTCTAGCGGTATCAACTATGGTGAACCCACCGGGTATACCGTGGTATAGCGACTCTTAAGCTGCTAATCAGTAACAGTATCATATCGGAAACCAACACTAGGTGAGCTGAACTCTCGACATGCAGAGCATCAAGGCTTATCTGGCTGACACTAGATCACGGGCGATCGAGAGCCCTTCTCTCACTGGCAAGACCAGAACTAGCCACAATAGTTGCTGTCATCATAGGGCACTGCTTGATAGACATACATGCCCACAGGATAGGAGTTATCTCAAATGACTTCTGTAGAAGCTGCAGGGACGAGGAAGAGGAAGAAACCATCTCTTCTTTCAGGAGCTTGACGACCTGTCTTCGACTGATGTCAGGCGTCTAATAGGGTTCATCAAGAGCTCAAGTTGGTTCCATTTATGAATGAACGCCTGTGTGCAGCGGTATCACAATGGACCTATCTGGTCTAAGTGAGCTGGTGTATGCTATTTCATATACACCGGCTGTCGCCTCTACCTAACCTAACCTATCTTCAGGTTTGGTTTTGGGGTTCGTAAGCCTAGGTTAGACTTTACTGTAGGATATCTTCTCCTACAAATGGAACTTACGCGATGTTTCGTAATGTCATCAGAGTTTTAAGAGAGAGTTTAAGTTTAAATTTCATTTAAATTCATATAATTTAAAAATTGTCATTATGTTAATTTCGTTTTTATGAAGGGTGCCTCCAAAATATCTTAATGTTCCGGAACCCATTTAGCCACTGAAAGGCCTTCAGCATTAATATGAAATAATCATTTTATGAATATTTTACAGTATACAAAATCTATGAATTTTTTTTTTCATATATGTGAAATCTTATATTTTTCTCACAATGCAAGGACAAATATTTATGAAAAAAAATTTGTTGACCTTAAAACGTTCGCTAAACTATCACATTTCATCAAAGTTTCGCTTGTGGTTAAGTGGGCACGTGTAAACATTATCAAGGAGGTTGAGTGTATTTTTCAACAATGTCATGCTTAAATATAGACGAAAATATATGTTCGAAAATAATAGTTTAAGATAAAGGCCAATGTTATAAAATTATTTAAAGTGATTTTTTAAGGCGGGACATGACATTCGCGGCAGAGAAAACACACATTGTTTTAAAAATTCATACTTACTTACTTACTTAGGTGGCCGTGACAACCCGTGTCCGGATTTCGACCGACCTCATCAGCTCTCGCCAGGCGCCTCTGCTTTGCGCGCGCCTTCTCCAATCGGATACACCAAGTGCGGTTAGGGCTTCCTCAGCCTGGTCCATCCATCGGAGGCATGGTCTCCCTCGTCGTCGTTGACCAGCGACCCTCGCTTCGAGCACCTTTTTCGCTGGAGCTTCGTCGTCCATACGATGGACATGACCCAGCCAGCGTAGTCGCTGCACAGTTATACGCCGAACTACGTCAATGTCTCCGTAGAGCTCATACAGCTCGTGGTTCATTCGGATGCGATAGTCATCGCCGACTCGAACAGGACCGAAGATTTTGCGAAGAACTTTTCTCTCGAACACCCCCAGAGCGGCTGCGTCAGTTTGCGAAACTACCCATGCCTCAGCGCCATAAAGCAGCACAGGTAGAACGAGCGTCTTGTAGAGTGTTAGTTTTGTCGATCGAGAGAGGGCTCTGGAACTTAGTTGCTTACTGAGCCCGTAGTAGCACCTATTAGCAATTATTGTTCTTCGCTTTATCTCCAGGCTGATTTCGTTGTTAGTATTAATGGCGGTGCCAAGGTATACAAACTCCTTGACTACTTCAAAGTTATAGCTGCCGGATGAAACGTGGGAGTCTAAACGCCGAGCTCCCTTGTTTGTAGACAGCATATACTTTGTTTTACCCTCATTTATCGTCAAACCCACTTTGGCTGATTCCTTTTCGATAGAGGCGAAAGCAGCGGTAACATCTCTCTTGGTTCTGCCAACAATATCAATATCATCAGCGTAAGCAAGGAGCTGGACACCTTTATAGAAAATGGTGCCATTACGATGCACACCGGCCTTTCGTACGATCCCCTCCATGATGATGTTGAAGAGATCGCAAGACAGTGGATCGCCTTGCCTGAAACCTCTTTCGGTATTGAAGGTTTCGGAGAGGTCATTTCCTACCTTGACGGAGCTGCGTGTGTTGCTCAACGTCATACTGCAAAGTCTAATCAACTTTGCAGGTATACCGAACTCAGACATTGTTGCGTATAGGCAATCCCTTCTCGGGCTATCGAACGCAGCTTTAAAATCGACAAAGAGATGGTGTGTGTCAATTTGATTTTCGTGGGTTTTCTCCAGGATTTGTCGTAGCGTGAAAATCTGGTCTATGGTGGACTTACCAGGTCGAAAGCCACACTGATAAGGTCCAATCAGTGTTTTTGTAATTGGCTTTAATCTTTCACACAGTACGCTTGAGAGAACCTTATATGCGATGGAAATAAGACTGATACCTCTATAACTTGCGCAGATTGTAGGGTCTCCTTTCTTAAGTATAGGGCACAGTACACTGAGGTTCCAATCGTCGGGCATGCTTTCTGCTAGCCATATTTTGCTGATGAGCTGATGCATGCACCTTATCAATTCATCGCCGCCGGTTTTAAACAATTCAGCTGACAGGCCGTCAGCACCCGCTGCTTTATTGTTTTTGAGTCGTTGGATAGCAACTCGAACCTCTTCATGGCTAGGTGGTGATACTTCCACTCCGTCATCGTCGATTGGTGGCACTGCACTGTGCTCTCGATGGGCGGCATTGGTGGAATCGTCGCCATTAAGTAAATTGGAGAAGTGCTGTCTCCACAATCTAAGCACACACTGTGTATCCGTATTCAGATCTCCATTTTCGTCTCTACAAGTGGATGCTCCGGGCTTGAAACCTTGGGTTAGACGCTTAACCTGTTGATAGAATTTTCGTGCATCCTTCTTGCCCTGGTATACCTCTAGTTCCTCACGCTCACGCTTTTCCTGCTCTCTTTTCTTGCGTCTGAAAAGGCGCCTCTCTTCCTTCCTCTTTTCGCGGTAGTTTTCTTGCACGGCTCGCGTTGCAGCTGACTGCAGCGTTTTTCTATAAGCGGCGTTTTTTACTGCAGTCGCAATGCGACACTCCTGATCATACCATTGGTTCCGAGGTTGCGGGCGCCGGAAACCAATGACTTCTTCAGCGGCAGCGCGCATGGAGTGGGATATATGCGCCCAAAGTCCGCCGGCGTCGTCGAGTCCAGAGGTTGGTTGGTTGAGCTTAACCGAGAGTTGAGCGGAGTAGGCTTCGGCAGTCCGTTGTAATTGCAGCTTAGCGACATCTAGCTTTCGTTGCATTCCTGTGCGTATGTTCTTGGCATTGCATAATCGCATGCGGATCTTGGCTGCAACAAGATAATGGTCGGAGTCAATGTTGACCCCCCGAAATGTACGCACATCTAGAACACTAGAGGCATGCCTTCCGTCGATTACAACATGATCAATTTGGTTTCGCGTTTTTTGATCCGGGGACAGCCAGGTGGCCTTGTGGATGTCGAGGTGCTTAAATCTGGTGCTACTAACTACCATGTTTCGTGCCGCGGCGAAGTCGATCAGTCTTAGACCGTTGTTTGTGGAGGTCTCGTGAAGACTGAACTGACCGACAGTGGGGCCAAAGATGCCTTCCCTTCCGACTTTCGCATTAAAATCGCCGAGGACTATTTTCACGTCATGGACCGGAAGGTGGTCATATACGTCCTCAAGACTAGCGTAGAAAGCGTCCTTGACGGCTTCGTCCTTTTCCTCCGTCGGGGCGTGCGCGCAAATAAGGCTTATGTAGAAAAATTTTGCCTTGATGCGGATCGTGGCCAATCTTTCGTTCACAGGTGTGAACCGGGAAACAAGGTGGCGTAGTTTCCGGCTAACGACGAATCCACATCCGAATTCGCGCTTCTGCGCATGGCAGCTGTAGTAGATATCGCAGTGTGCTTGTTTAGAGCAGCCTTGCCCTTTCCATCGCATTTCCTGGATGGCGGTGATGTCAGATTGTATTGTTTTGAGGGCTTCCGCCAGTTGGATAATGGCACCTTCCCTATAAAGGGTCCGGACATTCCAGGTGCATATCCGTAAATCATTGTCCGTTTTTCGTTTGCGGTGGTCGTCAACGTAATTGGGGTTCTTATCCGAGGCTGGTTTAGTTTTCATTGGGCAGTAGTAATGTGGCGGGACCCAAACCCTGCGCACATTCCATGTTTAAGGTCTATGGATCGACCCGCCGCTCAAATTAGCCGTCAAACTGACGGATGCCAGTTTGCCGTTGCCCAGGGAACACCACTTGGAGGTTTGAGTCGACTTGAGACGATTTCGACATGGATAATGCTGGCCTCGCCAGGTTGAGGCGGTCAGACACGTTGCCATGTGAAGGTTCGCCCCCTGTTCCCTGTTAAAAATTCATAACTCAGTCAAAAACAAAAATTTTTCCAAAATTTTTTTTTATTATTGTAGAGAATTGAACAAGTTACAAGAAAAACAAATTCAAAAAATATATTTTTCACTCCAACATGGTTCACTCCAAACTGGCGGCAGAGAAAAAAACGGGGCTTCGTGGTTGCAAAAATTGTCCGATCTGGAAAAAAATGACTTTTTTAAATCTTAACAAAATTCGTTATCGTATGACACGAGCTTTTTTTATTTAAATTTTTTTTCAATTTTTGGTGATGTTCCAAATTTAAAAGTGTGTTTTTTCGAAAAAAATATTGACTTTAAAAATTCATAAAAAATCGAAAAAAAATTTAAAAAAAAAGCTCGTGTCATACAATAGCGAATCAAGTATAAAAAAATACAAAAAAAAAAAAAAATCCTAAAAAATGAACCCGCTAGTGCCGCAACCAGTACGAAAAACATGGTTTCGAGATAAACGCGTTCAAAGTTTGTGAACAAAGAAAAGAAGATTACCTTCAATCTGCCATGCCTGCTTCGTACTGTATGCCTTCGTTATCTTGTGTTGTGCTGTGTCTTATAGTTTTTTGCAATCGTTTAGCAATTCGGGCTTCACCCTTCACCCTTCAAGTAGGTACGAAATAACAACCACCAAAAGTCAGGTAGCAAGTAAAACATGTATATAGGTAGCGCAAAAATTAAAAATGCGCTCTCACTAATCCAACTGTAACTTTTGAATCCATAGGAATTTTTCGATGAAATTTTTTTCTTAGAATCTTAAGAATACAAAATTATCTTACTAAAATACAAAGTTATTAAAAAAAAAGTCGATTTAAAAAACTGCCAATGTCATGTACCCCCTTAATAGCAATAAAGTATTGCTAATGAACACATCGCTGCTTCAGCGGAAACTGACTTGTATATATAGAATGAAAGATTGATATAACATTTTCAATGTCAAGATTTCAATAAAATTTCATTTATAGTATCCAATACATATGTTTATATTTCTATGTTAATAAAACACAGAAAAAGAATTCGCACATGAATAAATAATTTGATGAAGTTTCAACTGTACATTTTTTTTAAGCTAATGAAGTTATAAAAAAAATGTAAAGATAGTTTATGAAAAAAAAAAAATTACACAAAAATAAATCGTTTGTTTAACACTTAAATCCATTAAAAATTATATATCAATAAAAGTTCCCATCACTAAAACTGTCAAAATAGTAGACACAACGTCTCGACGTTTTTTAATTTTTTATTAGTAAATCCAACAGTTGTAATAAGCATAATTTTTGTTGATAGACAACAATATTTTTTACTTCAAAGACAAAGGCAAAATAAAAAAAAAAAAAAATATGAAAAAAAGACATTAACTTTGACAGCGAAAATGTCACACCTATTTCTTCGCTTTCGGCAACTCTGCAGTCGGGTAATAAATTGGATAATAAATCGCTCGTCAGAAAAAAAAACGTATGAATTTTAATGTTTGCAAATGCTATGAATTAATAAATGAAATTTATGTCAATATCTTTGTTTTTGTTTTGAAGGACAGCTTTCCGGTAGCTATTCTTAAGCTGTGAACGTTAAGCTAACCCTGTAGCGGAAAATCATTCTAGTCATGAATTAAACGTGTTAACTTACTAGTTAAAACAAAACTAGTCAAAAAAATACTAAATGTTAAACTAGTCTTAACTTACTAGGCAAAGAGTTAATAGTTAAGTTACTATCTGTAATGCAGCTAGTTCAAAAAAAAAAAGAAGACAGTTTCGATAGTATCGTGAGTGTGGACGTAGAATTTCTGTTTGATATATTTGTTGATGAATTTGTTGTTTTTGTTTCATTTTTCATTTCATTCATGTTGGTTAAATGTTCATTTTTATGTTGGTTAAAAATAAATATAATGCAATCTTTTGTTTAAAAAAAAATGAAATAAATATTTCGGAATAATATGAGTTTATTATTTTTCCTGCAGTAATGAACTTTTATGTATATTTTAAATTAAGTTGAAAATTTAAATTTTAACAAGCAAAATATATTTTTTATATGTAATATATATTAAATTAGTTCAATAAATAATTCGAATTTATTATATTTTAAAAATAAATGAAGTTTTTAATAGCATTTCTACCATGCCAGCCCCCAGCCTCCATATATGTAAACCAACATAGTAGCAATATAATTTTTTGTATTATTTATTGTATTAATCTTGCTGAAGATTAACAAAAACAATAACAAACTACAAAAACAAGCAGTATAACAAACAAAGCAATTACGATTCCTGGTTTATATAATGGTTTCTATGTATCATTGTAGCGCTGCGTTTTTTTAAATACCAAATATAAACTAATATAATGATCTATGCATCATAGGCCGAACACAATGTGCGCGACGAGCGGCAAGCAGCATGTCTCCACTCTGTCGTTGTAGAGAAATGTTGAGCGGCTTGATTATAATAAACGCGACAGCAGCTCTTCAACTATTTGTTTATCTAAGTCTATACTGCAATAGAAGAATTATACTACATATTAAATTCTTTATGTTATAATTTATGAACTTACCTTCAAAACTTTAACTCAAAAAACTTCTTTTACAAAGTAAAAAAAATGATACGAGCACTTCAACAGCCAAACAATAGTAAACAAAAAACCATGGTTGCATTCCGCCGACTCAACAGTTGCCGTTTAGAATAACAACACTGAGCTACAAAAGAAATACATTCAATTTCATTTTAATTTATTAAGGAGCTATTTAGTAACCAACATTTATTGTTTGTTTGAAAAAAGATTTAAGAAACAAATATATTTAACAAATTTAATTTTTAATTTTAAAAATTTGTCGACGTTTTGCAAATTGTTTGTCTGCATCATCAGGGCGTCTTTTATAGTATTATAGTTAATAAAAGGCGCCCTGATGAAGCAGACAAACAATCTAAGAAACTTCGACAAATTTTTAAAAATAACAATTTAAATTTGTTAAATTTATATGTTTTTAAAATCTTTTTTCAAAAAACAATTAATTTTGGTTACTAAATAACGCCGTAATAAATTAAAATAATTAAAACGTAACCATAAAAAAAAAACTGAAATATAATCAAAACGGAAGGCAAACCGTGCACTATACAATTTCATTTTTGTTCGAAAGAAGTGAATGAGTGAATGACGAAATAAGAATCCATTCAATGAATGCAAAAGTCATTCATAAATAAAAATGTTATTTCACATTAAGTTTTAAAAAATTCATTAATTGTTCGTTTTATTTATATCAATTAATGAATAAAAAAAATCAATAATGAATAAGAAATAAGTAAAGAATAACAAATTAGTAATAAATAACAAACTAATAATGAATAACAAATGCATAATGAATAATAATGAATAATATATAAAAATGAATAATTTATATGAAATGAATACTAATAAAATATGAATAATGGATACAAAATAGGTAATTGAAAATTTTGAAATTCTTTGTGAAATGAATTCATTATTCACTTGTGTTTCATTATTCACTTGTTATTCATTATTAGTTTCTTACTCATTATTCATTTTTTAATCATTATTCATTTTTTAAAAAAATTGTTCATTTTTTATTCATTGCTTCGGTGCAAATGAATTCAAAATTAATAATGAATTAATAACGAATAAAAAAAGAATAATTGAAAATTCTGAAATTATTTGTGAATTGCATTCTCTGTAATAGCATTCATATGAATAAAAAATGCATTCATTATGAATAACGAAAATTAATATTTGAAATTAATAATTAATCAATTTTTTAAGATTAAATGTGAATTAAAAATTTTATTTATAAATCAATTTTGCATTCATTATGGATTCTTATGTCGTTATTCAGTTGTACTTAAAATTCTGAAGTTCAAGCAAAACATCCCTCACTCACCATAAATTTTACAACAGTACAGCTTGCTGAATGCTACCAGTAATAACAAATGTAAACAATGGCAGAAACTTGCTTTTGCTGCATGTCAAATTAAAATTAAATTGAAGCTGACGGCAACGGCAGGCGGCAACACAGAAAGAAATATTGCGTAAATATAGCAAAAAACGTTTACAAATACTATTATTTTTTAACTAAATATACTCCAGTTAAAAAGTTAATTGTAACAACTTTCAAAATGTCTTATCAATTAATGATTTAACTGATTGAAAAGGGTACCGTTAGAACATGAAAAAAAATGTTCTAGTTAATTTTTTGTAATAACAGCACACAGCATTAATTGTATGAATTAACACATTAACTGATAAAAGATGGTACCGTTATTCCATATTTGTTAAAATATATTGCTGAAATAAGGAAACTATTAATTATTTTAATTAAAGAATTAATTGAAACGAAAATTCTAGTGATTAACTGATTTGTTAATTCAATTAATAAAATTGTTGAAGTAGTTAATTATTTTAATTAATCCAATTAAAGTTTTTACTAAAATGAATACTAAATTTTGTTTTTTTTTTATACTTTTATTTTCTACAGGTGTATATATTTTTTTAATTACAAATCTCTTGGAGTTATGATCAATTTTTAAATACATTTTAAATTAATAAGTTATAAAAAAGAACATTATCAAATAAAAATTATTTTGTGCTTCAAAGAATTCATTTAATAAAAATTATGTAGGTATATACTTATGCGTCTTTAAGACATGAGATCAGTTATAAAAATATATTTATGAAAAAATTTGACTCACAAATATAGAATATTTATTTTAAGTTCTTACTTTAGAAAAAAATTAATTTGTAAGGTATATATATTAAGTACGTGTAGTTTGAAAATGAGAAAAATGTATAATATCAGTCATTTATAAATTAAATTTCATAACTTCTATGGTTAATATATGTAATATTATTATTGTAAGGAATTTAAGTCGTCAATTATTGTTGATATTTTTGTACTTTTGCGTTTCATTTCTATATTATAAAAAAATTTTTGAACAAAGTTATAAAATATAGATGATTCTTCTGGATAGTTTAAATTGAATATAAAGAAAATTTTAAAGCATATATCAGCCGCACGAATACATCTTAAAATAGGATACCGAATTTCATCAAAATAAACATAGATTTCTTTCACATCATTGAGTTCACCCACAATTAACAAGCAAGGCTGAATGTTAGCTTTTTGTAGTTTGAAGTTCTTCAGTTTATTTTCGAGATCATTTGATGTTTTACCAAGTAAAATAAAGGATTCTTGAGAATCACATATGGTGAAACGTTTCCTTTTTGTATCTCCAGAAGAAGTTGTTATGGTTGATGTAGTCGGTGGAAATAAATTGTGCAAAAACCAAAGGATTGAAAGATCTCTTGAATCTATAAATTAATCGATTAGTATACAGATTTGGAGTTATTGCTTGGTTTTACTTGCCTTCTTTTAGACTTTTCAGCTGCTGAAGTTGATTTGAGACACCAGCGGCTATAATTTTAGTTTGCATTAGCTTAACCAACTTGTCCACATTTTCTTCCCATTTTGTCAAAATAGTACTTGAGTCGGAATACTTTAAACTGAAATCCATATCAATCTATAAAACAATATACAATAAATTAAATTGTTGCATGTATAGGAGAATAGAAATATTTATTGATATTTTTCACCGACCATTCGAAAATTACTTACAAAACGGTAACCTGATGGGCGCCTATATTCTGGCCACTTTTGTAAAATCTCTTCAGTCGACCTTGATTCAGATATTGTTTTTAGGCGGTATTGGAAGCACTGTTTCCAAAAACTTGTGAAGTCCTCTGCACTTATTTCTTCACTTCTCATCATATTAATTATATACTCTGCATTTTCTTCTGGATCTATTCATGTATCAAATAAAGCAGAAAATATAATAAATTTGGGATGGAATTATATTGTTGTGACCATGCTATAAATATAAACTGAGAAATATGAATCCACTAATAATTTGAATATTTTACCAAATGAGTGATGGTAAAATCATTTTATGGTCGTCATTTTATGTTCCGACTTTAAATTAGACAGCAAAGGACGCAAGTCTTGAATAGCATCTATTATATTGCATTCTTGATGCAATTTGGTACATTTTTGTAAAAAATTTAAAATAGGAAGTAGAATCGAAGTTTCAAGTTTTGATTGTATTTTAAAAACGTCAGAACGAGATATGTTGTGAATACTATGCAGCTCAACTGAAAATTGTTCCGCTAAACGAAATACTTCCAAAAGATCCTCATTATAATTAAAAACCTGTGGTCCAATAACTTCACCATACACTCGAGGAATATCTGCTCTGTAGTTATCGTTTGCTCCAAGATCTTTGCCACTTTGTCCATCACCGGCATTGATGTCCAATTTGCATCCATTACTAATTGTATTTATTTGGACACCAGCAAAAGGTAATTGTTTTACAATTTTGGGTTTAGTGGCTTTATGGAATCTTATAATATGTCTTTTGAATGATTGTATACTTGAAAACTTTTGATAACACGTTGAATAAGTGCACACAAATCTATCATTTGCCTTTAATCCGTGTTCTATTTTTAAATGAATAATAAATTTTTGAAGACATATGAAACATTCGCTGCATTTAAAACACTTCATTCTGTCATTAGAAACATAAACTTTTGGAAACGAAGTTATTTAGAAACTATGTAATCAGTTTCTTTGAAATTCTAAAAAAATACGTTCATTTCAATATGAAAGCTCAAAGAATATAATAAATGATGGACAAGTTAACTTTCTGTTAAGATATTAACAAATAACAACATTGAAATGCCTTATTTTATTTCACCGAAGTCTTAAGCATCAGTAAACTAGTGAAAAAATGGCTTCTTAAAAAAGCAAACTATTGCATCATTTATTATATTCAGACTTTTTTCAGTTTATAGCACATCAAAGGCATTTGACGCCTTCTAAATTGTAATTAAATTGTTTACTTACCAAATTGTTCACTGCAATTTACAAAATATTGTTTTATTTTTAATGTTTATTAAGATTAAATTATATATTTGTGTTGAATATTTGCTGCACTTTATTTCACACTTTAAATAACATTTAACATTCACTTAAGCTCAGCTGCAACTGCAAACCAAATGAGCTGCTTTGCTAGAATGAAATAAGAAAGCGTAACAAAGAAGCAGTGTTACCGCATTAATCAAATTTTTCAAGTGTTGCATCTTTGAATGGGCAGATGGGAATGAGTGTTGAAGAGTTATTGAAAATGAAGTGCGACAATAAATAAACCTGAGTTCAAATAGAACAACTGTCATATTTTATTTTTAAACTTCCGATTCTATTTAGGTACAATTCAAATAATTTTAAGACAAAATAAATTATAAATAATATGATTCCTCAGGTTGACCAGTAATTCTAACAGAGCGCAAGTTTTTTTTAATATTTTGCAGGGAATTTTTTGTAGTTGTTTTTTTGGGATTAAGGTGATTACGAAACTGAGGGAAATGTGTGCCAAAATTAATTCAAGTTGTGCTCAAATTTAACGAATTTGTTTTCTAAATATTGTGAATATTTTTTAAAGCCCTTTTTATCATCTCACTGTAGTAATTAAAAAGACACGTTAAAACATGACAAAGTGAGATTTATATATATATATAATACTGAACAACAGCACGGTAAATACATAAATATATGAATTAATGTATCATATGTGCGATGTTTGATTTATTTTTTTGGTACATCATAGATTTTATTATATCAAAGAAATTTTGTAGCAAAATAAAAGAATTTATTTTGTTTTTTCGTTAAATTCATCAGCTTAAAACATTAATAATATAATAAAAAAATGTTATTGCTCGTTGTGAAATACATAAAAGGGATTTTAATAATTATAAATTGGCAACACTCTTCATGTCGTTCATTTCACTTACCAAAAAGTGAACACAAAGAAGAATTCGGTATGCGTTACAGAAATAACGGAACTTTTAAAACTTGTTGCGTGATCAATTAAAGGGTTTGCTACTTTGATACAATATTTTATTGAATGTCACGACTTTTTTCGTTTTTTTTCGCAAAAAAATAAAGAATACGAACACAAAGAAACTGAATTGAACTTTTTGATTAAATTTTTTGTAAATATAATAAACACATTTATAGATAAAATTGAGATAACGGTACCATATTTTATTTGTTAATCACTTTGCTGATTTGAAATAAAATTTCGCTGTATATACAAATTCGTTATAAAAAATATTTTGATAAACGCTATGATTCATTTAATTAACAACGTTTATAATATATACGAAAGACTTACTCCATATGACGAAAAATTTGATTTAACTAACAATCAATAATAATTACTATTGTTAATTGTATTGACAATCAATTTTTTTGTAATTTAATTGAAAATCAAAATTATGTACACTTAAATAACAAATTTCGTTGCTAATCCAATAAACGATGCTTGATTAATATTATTTGCTAAATAGATAACCAATAATTCTTTCTGTGAATGTTGCGCGACAAGTCTCCAAAATTCGTTCCATAAGAAATACATGTAAATGAAAAGTGACAATTGGCGCTTGCCGCTCGTATCGCGGGTTGTGTTCGGGCTATCACTTCTTCATATTGCAACGACTTATTTTCTCAGGTATCAGGCGGACAAAGTGGAGCTACCCTAAGTGATTGGAGTCTGCCAGCACACTGAAAGCTTCTTATCGGCTCTTGTAAAGCTCTGAGAAATTCATAAAATGATTCCATTCAACAAACAACACGATGTTGCGTTCGAGATTTCGGCGCGAACTAAAGCAACAAGCATATGAACGTCAGCAGCAACTGAATCATCGTTGCATTTTTCTCATACACAAAAGGAAAATTTTTTTTCTTTTCTTTTGTAAAAGCTTTTCGGCTTATAAAAAACAAACAAAAAACATTCTGTGCCAGCCGTGGGACTTGCACCTGGGCTGTTGCGCTTACAAGTCAAGCACCTTAACCAGAACGCCACTGCCGCCACAGTTGAATTGTAAAATTTGGCTTATAATAACAGCAAATTATAAAAAAATAACTTATGAAAGCAAATTTTTAATACAAAACAAAAAGCAATGCGTTAGCCGGAGAATTTAACCGGGGTTGTTTTGCTAAGAAGGCAAGCAGCTTACCCAGTAGGTACGCCGCAACTTAATTGGAAGTTTGGTTTTGAATAACTAATGTTAGCAAGCTTAGCTAAAATCAAATCAAATTTAGTTTTTTCCTAAATATACAAGAAGTGATTTCAGTTTGCTAAACTTTTTCTTAAATCGGAACTTTTTTTTTTCTTAAATTGAGCAAACATTAGCTGATTTGCGTTTAAGCAAAAAAATTGTTCAATTCAAGTAAAATAATTTTCTCCGTGTATCATTGAACTGACTAAAATAATACTAGTATGAAACTGTACCAGTCGATATTTAACTTTGATTTAACTGGTAAAAATATACCAACACACTTGTGGTCAAAATCATACCAGTAAATATCCTACTTTTGATTGTAGGTACTAGTATTTTACTGGCTTAAAATACGAGTATACTATTATCAAAACTATTTCAAAAAATACCAGTAAAAATACTACTTCGAACCATATCAAGAATAGGATGATTGTTTTTTCCTATGACATCAACACAGGAAAATAACCAGTGTGCGCAATGTAAAAAGCATTTGTGCTGAACTTGTGCTGTTATTTTTGGACCTAGTAACTTAACTAGTATTTTAACTAGTTGGTTATACTACAGGGTAAGCTTTAATTATTAAGGTTTTTTTGTTTTTTGACTTTGATGAGCCAGTTTCTGTTTTTGTTAAATAAAATCAAAAATTTGTCCTATTTTCTGATGCCCGCGTTTTTTAATATAACAACGTAATATAACAACTTATAATAAAACAACTTTTTATTTATTTTTATTTATTTATTAACTTTCATCAATGGAACACAAATTTCCTACTGACTACGTAATTAAAATAAGAGTAATTTAAAGTGACTAAAAATTTAGAGGTAACAGATAATACATGTAAATTAACGATAATAGCCACATAACAGATTTTTAAAAACCTGTTGAATTCAATTTAAGCACGAATAACAGGAGCATTTGTAGCGTAATTGGATGTAGCCATTCCAACATACAATAGATCATGCGAGCGTAGGCTTCTGCAAGGAATATTGAAATTACGAGGGGTGCCTTTTATATTTCGGGATTAGAGAACAAAAACAAATATTAATCATCGAAAATTACTTTATTGTTTTTCAAAATATTCTCCATTAAGATCTATACACTTTTGCATGCGTTTGAACCAATTGTCGAAGCACTTTTGCCACTCTGATTGAGGTATCTCCAAAACATGCATTCTGAATGCCGCAACCGCTTCTTCGGGCGTCGAAAATCGTTGTCCACGCAGTTTATTCTTCACGGTTGGGAATAAAAAGAAGTCATTCGGTGCCAAGTCAGGACTATACGGCGGATGACCCATCAAATCGATGTTTTGGGTGCTCAAAAATGAAGTTGTTTGAGCCGATGTGTGAGAGCTCGCATTGTCGTGGTGAAGAGTGATCCGTCTTCGGCGGTTGGTTTTCCTGATTTCTTGGAAGACAACTGGCAAACAAATGGTCTGTTGGACTGTTCTGCGTTGTTCTAGTGGTACGGTTGCGACATGTCCATATTTTCCGAAAAAACAGGCGACCATTTGCCTGGAAGTGCTTCGTGCGCGAACAACTTTTGTTGGATTTGGCTCATCTTGAAACACCCATACAGTCGACTGCTGTTTACTTTCGGGCTCATACGCGTAAATCCACGATTGATCACCTGTCACGATGTCATAGACGTGTTTCGAAGCACCGCGATCGTATTTTTTGAGCATTTCCTTCGACCAATCGACACGAGCCTTTTTTTGAGCGATTGACAAATTGTGTGGGATCCAACGCGAAAAAACTTTTTTGACAGTCAAATGTTTATGCAATATTGAATGTTTGCTGGTCCCACTTATGTCTAAGGTTGCCTCAATCTCACGATAGGTAACATGACGATCTTGCAATATCAGTTCGCGCACAGCATCAATGGTTTTCGGAACAACAGCTGATTTCGGACGACCTTCACGAAATTCGTCTTGGAGTGAACTACGACCACGATTGAATTCACCATACCATCGATAAACACTGGTCCTTGATGGAGCTTCATCGCCAAAAATTGAATTAAGTTCATCCATGCACTGTTGCTGTGTTAATTCACATCGAAAGTTGTAAAAAATAATCGCACGAAAATGTTCACGATTTAATTCCATTTTTAGACCGAGATGAATCTTTTAAGTTACTATAAACAACACAAATAGCGCTCGTATGTCAAAACGTTCTGAGTACGTATAAGCCAACAAATGTCAAACTTTGCGATAGAGCTTTCAGTTGACAGATTGCAACACCAGGGTTGCCAAATCCCGAAATATAAAAGGCACCCTACGTAATCATACTTAAGAGACGTGGACAATTTATTATGCTCCGAATTACGTCAAAGATGAATAATAGAGATAAAATAGTTCTTCTACTTTGCAAAGATTTTAAATTTATAAGTGAACACCTGCCATTATATGAGGGAAGTTCACTAAAATTTAAAGACCGAAAAGCATATCGAGTAAAAACTTTTTGTATATGTTCGAAACGATTAATGTGTACAGCATAAAACGGATTCCAAATTAATGAAGCATATTCAAGTTTCGATCTCACCAATGAAGAATAAAGAGTTTTATGTGTGTATGGGTCTAAAAAGGCAGAACTGTTTCGACGAACAAAAGCCATCATAGCATACGCTTTCGAGATAATGTACTCAAAATGCTTTAAGTAAGTGAACTCACTATCGAATATTACACCTAAGTCAAGTATATTATCAACTATTTTTAATTCCGAGGTACCAATATAATATGACGTACTGATAATATTTTGTGATGTAGCATAAGTAATTTGAAAACATTTATTAACATTTAGTAAAAGTCGATTTTGGCAACACCAAGTATAAAGATTAGACAGTTCATTCTGTAGAAGCTCTAAGTCCAAATTATTCTTAACTTACATATATATTTTAAAGATCATATGATTATCTTTTATAAACAATATAAATAACGAGAGTCCCAAAATACTACCTTGTGGAACCTCTGAGTATGGGGCGGATTAACCATTATCAATAACAACAATGCAAGTTCTATTTGTTAAATAGAACCTTAGCCAATTTAATAAAACCTAGTGAAAACCTAAGATAGCAAATTTAAGAATTAAAATATTATGAGATACCTTATAAAATGCCTTAGAGAAGTCTGTATACATTGTATCCACTTGACATTCTCTTTGAAAAGCCAAAAATTTGATACATAGAATGTCCTGTAACAAATCCATGTTGATGAGGACAAATCAGTCGTTTTACTCCAAAGTAAAGCTTGTGTTTTATGATGCTTTCAAAAAGTTTCGAAATAGTGGGTAATTTAGAAATTGGTCTATAAAAAGTGATATCATTTTTATTACCACTTTTAAAAATAGGAGTTACTAATGCAACCTTTCAGTTATCAATAACCACACCAGAAACTAGGGATTTATTTAGGATAAATTTAATTGGACTAAAGATAAACAGTTTTTTAAAAACAATGCAGAAATACCATCTGCATATGTCTTCATTGATGGTTTCAAACTAATAATTCCGTTAATGACATCATCAGATGATAATGTAAGAGAACCAAAATCAAGAGAGGACAGCACATTAGTAGAGAAATCACTATAAGTGTCACTTTAACATTCAATTTCAAAATTAGACTCAAAATATTCCACGAAAAGATCAGCAGCCTCATTAGCAGTTTTTTAATTTTTTTATTGTAGAAAACAGCAGATGGAATATTAGCAATATTTTTTTTTTTCGACCTTAAAAATCGCCAAAAAGCTTTTGGATTCGATTTTATGCTGGTCTCAAACCCTAATAAATAATTATTGGTTATATAGATATTTATTAGGAAAATTAAATTCCCTCATGAGATGCCGATATTTTTCAAAAAATATTGTACTATTGCTTTCTTTATATTTCTTAAAAAACTTATTTCGTAGATTTTTAAGCTTTTGAAGATCCTTATTAATAGAAATATTATTTAAAACGACTTTAAATTGAATAAAACCTTGCTGAAACATCAACGGCATCAAACATTGAAATCCAATCAATATTATCAAAAATATTATTTAAAAGATTGAAATCCCATAAGTAATAATTGTAATCACCAGTACTAATTGTATTAATTGTTGGGATTACAAAAAATTCTACTTCTTTCACTAACGGAACATGGTGTATGTCAGCAGCAGAAAAAGGAAAAGCATTTTCAAAAAGCTTTAAATTACTATTATTACTTATAAAAGCCAAATCTAAAATTCTTATTAATAGGCTTATTAGTGATATTGTCAATTTGTACCAAATCAATACTTAAAAAACTATCAACAAGAGATAGATTTCATTAGAGCTAATTACATTAAACGGTGTTAAAGTTTTTTCATCACCAATGTAAGACCATCTCAATTTGTTTAGGTTAAAATCACCCAACACACATAGGTTGCAATCTTCAAGATTATTAGCATCTAAGCTAATGATATTATCCACATGTGCTTTATAAAAATTATCCGCACTATTCGGTGGAATGTATGATACACATATGAAAAATGAACCAGAAGCGCCCAATAGTTCGACACACAGCTGATCCAGTAGAGAGTCCGAGTTTTGGAGCGTAACAAGTGATGCGCGAAATTTACGTTTAGCAGCAATCAGCACACCACCACCTCTTATACAGCCAGTTTTTCGGGGATCGCGATCTTTTCGAAATATATTATAGATATTTGAATCAAAGAATTCATCGCCAAAGAAACTATCCGTCAGCCATGTTTCAGTGAAAACAACAATAGCATATTCAGCATGAGAACTGCTCTGGAGTATAGAACTAGCCTTAGTTCTAATCCCAGAAATATTCTGATAGTAGATGTTTATTGTATAAGTTTTTGCTACCAGTGTATTATTAGTAACTTTTAATGTCATTACACAGCTTTGTCCTGGCATTAACACACCACCTTCTACTTATTACTGTCTATATTCAAAGGTTTTTTAAATTTTTTCGAAATATTTAATGAAGCAATAGGGGATGAGTAAAATTTTTAAATAACCTTTATAATTTCCTTACAAAAATATTACTTACATAAATATTTCATTCATTACTCTTTTTAAAGTACCTAGTATTGAAAAAAAAAAATTTAAAGATAAAAACTATTTTACGATCAAAATTTACATACAACCTTTTAATGCAAATAAAACAAAACTCAGAATTGTTGGACTTTAATTTTGTTTAGCATAAATGATCTGCAAAATGTCTTCTTTTCGAAATATACCATGGTTGAATAGTGTTATTTAATATGTATGAATAATTTTTATCATATTATAAGCAAATGCTTTAACTTGCTCAAAACTTAACATGTTAATTTTTTCTTTAATAATGAAATATTTAAAAATAGATACGATTAAATTATAAATAAAATAAAGAACTGCAAGTGTGCTAACATTTTAACCTTGAAAGAAGACTCGGCTTCCTACACGAATTCCAATTTAAATAAATATAGGTTTGTATGTTTTAACAAGCCAATTTTTAGAATTAATTAATATTGAAATCTGTTGGTTTTTCGTTTAAGTTGTTTATTGATTCTAAAGACATAAATTTAAGACGGTATTTAAAATAGTATGCAAATCCAAAAAAATTCCGCTTCTACAGCTGTTGTAGAAGCGGCTTATGTTAAAGCCGGCTTAACTGGTACTTGACGTAGTTTAATGATCTTCTGTTTAGCACGCTTGTATTAATTATTGCAATCAGCTGTTGCCTTGGAGCTTTCCGTAATATATTTCCGTACTTTTTGATAATTAGATTTATTCGGTAATTACATTGGTATTGTGCAGAAACTGAGCTATTTAGGCAAGTTCTAGATTTCACTTTCGAGTGAAAGTGAAATTAATTCGATATTTGATGCTCTACATTAGGGTGTCCCAAAAAAAAATGTTTTTGGAATTCCATAGTTGCTCAGCTTTTGTTTAAAAGCTTATGGGGTAAAGTAGTTTTCAGATTTTTTGGAAGAGGTTTAGAGGTTGCGCTTATCGGCTTTTTACTAAAAATCAGGTTTTTCGGAGATTTTCCGAATTTCAAGCCTAAGTTAGATAATAACAAACATTTTCTAAGTCTTTGAGTCACCATTTCGAAAGACACATGTCCGAATTTTACTTTAATGTACATATATCAGAAGTTTTGGCAATTTTTTTGATCATTTGGGAGTCATATATTCAATTTTTTCGTAAAATTTACGCAAATTTTTACATTTTAATATGTTTCAATTTTTTAAAAAAAAACTTTATAACTTTTGAAAATTCCATCAAAATGGAAAAAATAATGATGCAGTTTGAAGCATGGTAAAATTCAAAGCAATTTAAGAAAATATTTTTGATTTTACTCTTGCTG
Organism: Coremacera marginata; assembly: GCA_914767935.1. Classification (NCBI taxonomy): domain Eukaryota; kingdom Metazoa; phylum Arthropoda; class Insecta; order Diptera; family Sciomyzidae; genus Coremacera; species Coremacera marginata. The sequence goes on along the minus strand of OU612046.1, from coordinate 40,318,743 downwards.
TTCCACAGACAAGGGAAAATACAATGGAAAATATAAACTAATTTTTAAAATCACATTCTTAAAAAAAGTTCTACTAAATAGACCGGTGTGAAGTTAGCCCAAAATCTTCATCCCAAATTTTTAACTCAGCCCAACTTTTGAATTCGCCGTAATATGCAATCCAAAAAGCTTCAATTCGCCGCAAATGTTAAAAATGGAAAAAAACAACAAAATAAGGTTCTTTTAATAGATATTTACAATAATCCTTAAAATATATGAATGAATTTATATAAATATGTACGTTCCATGATAAAAAATTTAACACGCAGAATAATATAAGAAAATATAAAACTGCTGTGCTTTGGATGTTTCCAGATGTTTCCAAAAATAAACAATTAAAATTATCATTCTTCGCCAAATTCTTCAATCAAATATCCTTCATACCGTAAAATGGCCAAAAGTTATAACACTTTCCAAATTTTTACAATAAAATCGACTAAGAGGATAAAAGATGATAATTTTTCATCCTGAATTTTTGCCAAAAATCAACAATTATGCAGAAAATCGACTGGAGGTATTCAAAAGCTCCGGTCTATCGTCCTTGGTACCGAAATCTTAGCCGAATTGCGTAAAAATGTGATTTTTATATGAAAATCAGATTTCCACACCCCAAAACTTACCCCAAAACAAAAGTTCTCATCCTGAATTTTTGCTCAAAAATCAATCTTTATTTGCAAAATCGACTGGTGGTGTGCTCAAGCCCGGGTCTATCGTCCTTGGTACCGAATTTTGGGCCAAACTGCAAAAAAAAGGGATTTTCGTATGAAAATCAGAAATCAACACCAAAAATCATACCCCAAAACAAAAGTTCTCATCCTGGATTTAAGTTTAAAAATCAATCTTTATATGGAAAATCGACTAGTGGTATGTTCAAGCCCGGATCTATCGTCCTTGGTACCGAAATTCAGACCGAAGTGCAAAAAAAATGGTATTCTTGTATGAAAATCAGAATTCCAAGCCCCGAAACTGACCCCAAAACGAAAGTTCTCACTTCTAGGTCGTTTTGCGGTATGAAGGACGATTGATAGCAATTTGGGGAAGAAGACACAAAATCATCCTTTTGGCATCAGCTATCACATGCCAAAAATCCAGGATGAGAACTTTCGTTTTGGGGTCAGTTTCGGGGTTTGGAATTCTGATTTTCATACAAGAATACCATTTTTTTTGCACTTCGGTCTGAGTTTCGGTACCAAGGACGATGGACCCGGGCTTCAACATACCACCAGTCGATTTTCCATATAAATATTGATTTTTAAACAAAAATCCAGGATGAGAACTTTTGTTTTAGGGTATGATTTTTGGTGTTGATTTCTGATTTTCATACGAAAATCCCTTTTTTTTGCAGCTTAGCCCAAATTTCGGTACCAAGGACGATAGACCCGGGCTTGAGCATACCACCAGTCGATTTGCCAAATAAAGATTGATTTTTGAGCAAAAATTCAGGATTAGAACTTTTGTTTTGGGGTAAGTTTTGGGGTGTGGAAATCTGATTTTCATATAAAAATCACATTTTTTCTCAATTCGGCTAAGATATCGGTACCAAGAACGATAGACCGGAACTTTTGAATACCTCCAGTCGATTTTCTGCATAATTGTTGACTTTTAGGCAAAAATTCAGGATGAGAACTTTTCATCTTCTATACTTTTCTTTTGTTTTTACTGAAAAAAACAAATTTTGCTAAACCGAGTATTTCACTTCTAGGTCGTTAACTGTAGGATATACGATTGATAGTTAATTTAGGAATGAACAAATTTAGCGTATATATTTAGTTTTTTAAGTTAAAATTTTATTTAAAACCTTTTCTTGTATTTGCGGCGAAGTCAAAATACAGATATGTTTTGAGGCGAATTGAGCAAAAAGTTGGGCTGAAGATTTTGGGCTATCTTCACAGAAGTACTAAATAGGTATACTTTAACCGAAATTTGATAAGCTTAACAATTTTTATTCATATTTAACTTAAGCAATACAAGCAATTCTTCTATGTATTTTTTTATTTCTTTTGATTTTTTAATAAATTTTATTTAGCCCTAGTCTTTTTTTAGACTTTTAATTATAAAATTAATTGTTCTCTTCTATATAAAAAAAAACTTTAACTTACTTTAAACTTACAAAAAAATTGAGTAATTATAAATATTAGTGATTTAAGTTCCAAGGTGTGTACTGATGCTTAAACAAAACTAACCAGTTTATGTTTAACGTTTATGGAAATGTTTACTTGATGCTAGTATTTAAAAGTTCTCCACTTTTTTAATTTATGCGGAAGTTTCTCGGGTTCTGTCATCTGTTCGAGTTTAATGAACTTGATTTTTTTTTTAATGCTGAGTTCCCTGCATAGTTGTACATTTTTCTATCTAATTATGACCTTAACATTTTTTACAAAACGTGTTTTTTTCATTTACAACTTTTATCTAAGGCACAAAGTTTTTTTAGTACTAATATATTTGCTTTACCGGTTTTTTAAAAGAATTCTCACTTAAGGAAATTGTGTTAATAGTGCTTTTGGATAAATTATATATAAACTGGCTTTAAATAATGCCGAAAAAGTTCTTTAATTCCTAAAAGATGTAGATTAATTTTATTGGCGGGTAATAGTTCTATAATTTTATTCATATCTATGCAAATGTAGATATGCTGCAAGAGTTCATAGCATTAAAGTAGCAAAATATGAATAGACTTGTTTTGTGCTCCAACATTCTTGAATGAAATATTATGCGAATCACATTTAGTATTTAAATTGCGCGTAAATAGCAGTTTTTGTCTTTTCTTACACCTTTATTTTGAAATGCTGAGCCATGGAAATGTAAATTGCATTTATGCATTAGATACTATGTCGAATTGGTACAAAAAAGCTATAATATTCAACAATCATCAGAGCCATAACTTTTTGGGTCTTGACCCGAAACTCATTTTATATTGAAAATCAAAATTCTTAAGTCACCCCTTGGAAACTTTAAATCCACATCTCCCTACAAAAATTTCTCATATAAAGCCTTACTCAAGGCTTATTTAGATTGAATTGTTACCTGGGTATTATTTTCAATAATTTTGGAGAATAGTTTTTCTTACGATCCATATCTAAAAACACATTGTGTAAATTATTCCATATTTAGGAGAAATATCACTTATCTGAACAACTTACCTGATTTGTGTGCTTAATACGAATAAAATGAATAAAAACACCTTCAACTTGAGACTATTGAAGCAGAAACCGGCTTAAACTTGAAATAAAGATAAAATAATAATAAAAATAATGCATTATTTCAAAACCTTACTTTTATTTTTGAGTGTCCTAAATTATATGACCACCACTGTGTGTGCAACAGTGTGCATTTGCCATAATGTGTTTTTAAAATATCGATGTTGTCACTTACAGACATAAATAACAGTACGTTCAAAAAGTCCATAGGATGACACATAGATGGCATTACTAGATTACTAGACAATCTGACAATTAATTCGTGAGTTATAGCATTTTGTGTGCAACTATTGTTATTGAAAAAAAAAAATGGAAAAAATTGAATTTCGAGTTTTGATAAAGCATAGCTTTTTGATGAAAAAAAATACAGTGGACACCAAACAATGCCTTGATAAACATTATCCGGACTCTGCTCCATCGAGACAAATGGTAGGAAAGTACCCTATAGGAACAAACTAACTTGTTTTTAAAAACAACTAATTAAAAAACTAATTTAAAATAAACTAGTATAAGAACTACTTTGAATTATATTAAGGCGGCATCCACTTCAATTATATGTAAATAAACTTTTTTATTTAATTTTTTACGATGCCTTATGCATTCACGTAATGCATTTATGTATATATTTTTCAAAACAGACGTTCTTTCAAACTTTTTTTCAAAAGACATTTTTTATTTAATTTTTTAATATGCCTTATGCATTCACGTAATGAATTTATGTATTTTTTTTTTTCAAAACAGTCAAATAAATTATCTCTTTGATGTATAGAAATTTAAAATTTTTATGCTTTTAAATTCATCTTCAGTAAGTGGAATATGAACTAGTTTTTAATTGATTTATTTTAAAGTAGTTGAAAAATAATTAAAATTTAACTAGTTTAACAAGTAGTTGAAAACATATGCAGACAAAAGTCAATTGACTTATTTAGCGGACATCACCATACAAAATATGTTAGTTCGTTCTATGGAAAAAAGTCAGAATTTCACCTAGTTGCGGTTGACAAAAAACTACTTTTTCAACTACTTTTAAATTAGTTGATTTTTCTACAGGTGAATTTAAACGTGGTCGTACCAGCACAAATGATGCGGAGACTGTTAATTCACAGACTGTTATTCCACAAAACATCAAAAAAATCCTCAAATTGGTTATGAACGATCACAAATTGAAGGTGCACGCTGACATTTTAAAGATATCAGATGCAGTGTTTTTACCATTTTACACGAACATTTGGGTATGCGAAAGCTCTGTGCAAAGTGGGTGCCACGTGAGCTTACAGCCGACCAAAAGCAACAACGAATTGATGCTTCAGAGAAGTGTTTGGCGCTGTTAAACCGCAATAAAATCGAATTCTATCGTCGATATGTGACAATGGATGAAACATGGCTTCACTACTACACACCAGAATCCAAAAGACAGTCAGCTGAGTGAACAGCAGTAGACGAACCGAGTCCAAAGCGAGCAAAGACCCAACAGTCGGCTTGTTAGGTGATGGCGTCTGTATTTTGGGATGCCAAAGAAATAATATTCATCGACTATCTTCAAAAAGGAACCACCATCAACAGCGACTATTATTGTGCACTTTTAGATCGATTGAAGGCTAAAATCGCCAAGAAACGGCCACATTTGCAAAAGAAAAAAGTGTTGTTTTACCCAGACAATGCACCGTGTCACAAATCGATGAAAACGATGGCAAAATTGAATGAATTGGGCTTCGAATTGCTTACCCACCCATCGTATTCTCCAGATTTAGCCCCCAGCGATTTTTTCCTGTTTTCAGATCTCAAGAGAATGCTTGCTGGAAAGAAATTCAAGTCCAATGATGAAATAATCGCTGAAACTGAGACCTATTTTGACCAGAAAGAGAAATCGTACTTTAAAAGTGGTATCGAAAAGTTGGGAAATCGCTATACTCGTTGTTTCGCTTTCAAAGGCAACTATGTTGAATAATATGATCGAATTTTATCAAAATTTTGTTTTTTTCTTACTTATCCTACGGACTTATTGAATGACCTGTTATATAGTCTTACCTTCTATTGTCGTTTGTCAGAGCTGGATCGAAAAGTATTCATTACAATTCAATTCCATTTTGAATTGGTTGTCATAATTTCTCCGGAATGCAATTGGAAAAAATGGTCAATTCCATTAAAGGAGTTGTAATTAGTAATTACTACGAACGTTTCGATTCCTCAGGAATGGAATTGAAAAAAAAAATGGTTAAGTTCATTACAGGAATTGTAATTGGTAATTGAATCTTCCAACTCCTCAGGAATGGATTTGGAAAAAATGGATTTGGAAAATTACAGGAATTGCAATGGGCAATTGAATATCTCAATTGCTCACGAATTTAAATTCTCAATTCCATTACAGGAATTGTAATTGAAGGTTACTGTAATAAAATAACAATTGTAATTGGAGGTTACTGTATTCCAATTACAGTAACCTCTTATATCTATATTACAAATATTAATCGCCTAATTTAAATATTTTTTTATCAATCGCCTGACATTCACTGCCTCTCACTATGCTAAAAAACATACTGAGTTACTTTTGAAAAAAGTACTCACTGAAAAAAGTTAATCAATCCACCTAACTTGTACTTCTACTTGTACTTGTAGTTGTACTTGTACTAGACGATGCACTGTGCGATGGTCTTAAGATCGAGAACTCTTTCTGGAAGGACAAAAATTGAAATCTAGTGCCAGATATGCAAAGTACACTTACATTATGGTGTAAACAATTTTCTAGACTTCTGGTGATACTGAACGACAATTTTGCCAATAGAGATGATTTCCCGGAAATCTTAATTACGGCTAATAGTGTTGAGGTACCGCTGCCCGACTATAATGAAGTTTGACTATAGCTCTGCCTACGATGGCCTAACTGCTGAGATGTTCAAAATAAAGGCGAGGCTCTAATAAAATGTATTCCCTAGCTTCTATGCAAAATGTGGTCGGAAGAATGCATTCCAAACGATGGAAAGGTACCTCAGTGTGCTCTGTCAAATTTACAAGAACGGCAATTACATCATTTGCTCCAACTTCTGTGGCATAATCCACATATATATATATATATGGTCCTGTAGTGCGTATTATGTGAAAGACTGAAGCCGTGACTTCATAATTCCTATATTTCCTTAGTTTCTTAACACACATTGAACATTTCACACTTGTTTCACTATCTCTTTTAATATACCCTTCAGAAAAACTATTCATAAGATTATATAATAGTCCATTCTACAATATTTTTGACGCTAGACCCAAATGGTGAGCGGAGGCAATAAAACAATATTTATCAATTTTCTCATTATAGCAAAATATGAAGAAATGGTTGGTTGAAAATGATCAAATTCATAAGGTTCAAGCATTGGAATATTCATGGTATTCCAACTATTAAAATAAAACAGCAGAAATAAAAGCATGAGTGCTTTTACAAAAAAAGGATGTATAAATAAAAGGTAAGTATATAAAAATAAAATATTTAACATAGCAAGTAAATTTATTTTAGTTGAATTTATTAAGACCATTATAATTGTCTTAATAATTATTAAAGAAATATCAGAAGGTTATAACACCTGGACTATCATCATCAACACTTATGTTGAAACTATCAGTATCATCTTCATCAACAATAGGAACATTGAATTCATCACTGTCTCTTTTTGCTGGATTTGGAATGAACATTTTATTTGGAAATTTATAATTATTATCATCGTTATCCCTTTCGTCTTTACTTTTATCATCACTTTCGTCATCACTATAATAATCACTATCGTAGTAACTAATTTCTTCACTGCTGTAATAACTAATATCATCATCGCCTCTGTTGTTATCTTCATTGTCATCTTCACCAACTGTAGCATCAATATTAATATCACCAATATCGATATCAATATGAATATCTCCCGTAGAATCATAATTTTTATCTCTATTTTTTTCCTGTTTGTCTTTGTTTTTTTCTTTTTTTTCGTGGTTTTCATTGTTTTTTTTTACTTTTTTTTGCTTTTTGACTTTTTTCTTTTCTTTTTTTATTTTTTTGTTAGGTGTTTTAGGATATGTTGTTGCTTTAATAGGTTTGCTTGGTGGTTTTTTAACATTTGGTTTCTTAACTGTTTTTCCAACAGTAGATACAAATTTCACCCAACTCCTTGGTGAGGGCTTGAGATCATCATAGTCATTATTTTCCGTGGATTGGAAGACATCACTTGATGGATGTATTGAACTTCCATTTGATCCTTGGAATTCATCTGAAACGTCACTTTTATGAATATTGTTAATATTTGTGTTTTGCACATCCGTCAATGAATGTTCAATTGAGTCTTTAGTTGGGACTTGAAGTTGACCTCCACCATTGTTGAGGATGCCATGTGATTGAGTTTGATAACTATTACTTCGTACTTGAAATTGACTTTCAACGTTGTTTTTATTGTAATCATAATTATTATAATTCTGGTGGACTTGAGGTTGACTTCCTCCATTGTTGGAGATTCCATTCAATTGAGCTTGGTTACTATTTCTTGGGACTTGAAGTTGACTGTCTCTATTATTATAATAATTGTTGTAGAGATTATAATTCTGGTAGATACTAGGGTTCGATTGAGACTGAAAATATTTTCCAGCGACTTGCGATTGACTTACACCAATATTAGACATTCTATTCGATTGAGACTGGAAACTAGAACTTGGGGCTTGAAGTTGACCTCGGGCATTGCTATTAAAAGAATTAAAAATATTATTTTGGTGGATATTTGGAACCAAATGAGACCAGAAATTTGTTCCTGTAACTTTAGGTTGACCTCCAGTATTGTTGGAAATTTCATTCGATTGAGGTTTGTAACCATTACTTGGAATTTGAAATTGACCTTTGTTATAATTACTATTATAAAGATTATAATTATGATGGGTATTGAGGTAAGATTGTTCATGGAAATTTGCGACTGGGGCTTGAGGTTGACGTCCACCATTGTTGGGAACTACTCCATATGATAGAGGTTGATAGTTATTAGTTGGGACTTGAAACTGGTTTCCTTCTTTGTTATAGTTACTATTATAAGGACTATTATAAGGTTTATATTTCTGGTGTATAATAGGTTGCAATTGAGTCTGGAAATTTGTGGCTGGAACTTGAGGTTGACCTCCACTATTGCTGGAAGTTCCATTCGATTGAGACTGGTAATTATAACTTTTAACTTCAGGTTGACCTCTGAAAATTTTCATATAAGTGTTGCGATTATAGTTTTGCCGCATATTTGGATCTGATAGAGCTTGAAAATTTGTGCCTGTGACTTGAGGTGGACGACCTTCACCACTGTTGGCAAATCTATTTAATTGTGGTTGATGACTTTTTCTGTTGTTTTCGTTTTTATTAAAATTATTATTCTGATGGAATTTTGGTGCTGACGGAGCCTGCAAATTTACGATTGCGACTTCAGATGGTCCTCCCTTCAAGTGAGGTTGGTAAATATAAGTTGCGACTTGAACTGGAACTTCTTCTTTGTTGTTATTGTTATTATACGGATTATCATGCTGGTGGATATAAGGGTCCAATTTAACTTGAAAACTTGTGCCTGGAACTTGTGACTGAACTCCATCATTGTTGGGAATTTTATTCGATTGATACTGATAGCTATGTCTTGAGACTTGAAGTTGATACTCACGATTGTTTTTTATATTGGAATAAAGAATTTCATTCGCAAAAGGCTGGTAACTGTTGTGTAGTGCTTGAATTTGACCTCCATATTTTTGTGAAGAAACATTTATCGGGTAAGATTTGGTATCTCTGCTACAAAGGAAGCTAACTGCGATAAAAGTATTATTATCATCATTTTCTACATGATGTGTATATCGACCCAAAAATACCGAAAGTTTTTATTTTTTTGGATACATGTTGAAAAATAGCATTAATTATATTTAAAAAACACTTTTAGAAATGCACGTTCTAAAATATTAACTATTAGTATGTTTCTGTATCTCGTAAATGTTGGCCACTACATATATGTGAAGATCGATGCTTCTGCTCATGGTCAAATGTTAGACAAGTATTTTCGAGGTCGCTAAGCACGATGCACTAATTGTTTTAACTTTGAGCCAGCTTAACTCAGCAATGAACAAAAATCGAGTTTTGTGCACACAAGTTTAAGATTTGCATTCTAATACTAAAATAAAGTAGTTTTAGGCCTAAATTCTAAAGAGTTTTCAGTGTGTGCTCTTTCAGAATCTGGCATTATTTTTCCATAAGACTTTAAAAACCTATGCTATTTTTTTTAACTTTCAAATTTGGTAGTTTTATTTAATTTTCGTTTTATTTGATTGGAACACTGAGGACAGCCAGAAATTTCCTGTAGCTCGATTTTACAACAAAATGTTCTGACATATTCTTATATTGAGCCATTACTTACGAGCTGGAAAAAGGCCTTTAAGCTTAAAAATGTAATTAAAACACAAAAAAAAAAAAATTATTTTGGCTACTAAAGAATTACAAAAATATAAATATGTCAGCTATAATTCAACATACTTAAAAAAAAAAAAATAAATAAAATATTTCCGTTTTTTTGGGTATTCACGACTATGATTAAAAAGTTTACCATAATGACAAAGAATATGATTATCAAAAGTAGGCTTTTTTATGATATAAGCCTCATTGTGAGTAACCAATACACCAGATAACAACAAAGTATAGACCAAAAACTTCATCAGGAGCAAGTTTTATAAATAAATAATACTTAGGAAAACTAAACCATGTCAAGTTTTCAACCATATTTATATAGTAAAAATAACGTAGCGAATGAAAAACCTTATCGTGTGTTCTTATTGCTAACCATATTATTAGTGAAAACGAATCGATTAACAAATATTAACGTTAGACAGGGTCTCAACTTTTAAATATATAATTGAAAATACAAAAAAATAACGTTGTTTAAACTTTTTAAAGAGTCAGTTTTTATATATCTATTTTCAACATATAAACGATGAATAAAAATAAAAGAAGTGCATTTAGTATATTAAATGAGTAAGGAAATTTCAGAGATTTTACTATTTTGATCACAACACATTGTTTGGTTTTTTGGCTTATTTTCAAAATTAATTATTTTTTTGCTATATGAACGTAATGTTTTGGTGAAAAGAAGTTTAATCTACAGTGTCGGACAAAACATATTGGACTAAATGTGCTGTGAACTGCTTTTTGAAATTCCCTTTAAAATATGTGTTGTATTCATCTCAAATACATAGAAGAATATAGTACATACCCTATAGGAACAAACTAACTTGTTTTTAAAAACAACTAATTAAAAAACTAGTTTAAAATAAACCAGTATATGAACTACTTTGAATTATATTAAGGCGGCATCCACTTCAATATATGAAGTAACTGAAATACTACTTAAAAACCAGTGATTGATAAACTACTTTGAATTATATTAAGGCGGCAACTACTCTGATTTTGACATCTTTTAATTGCAAATATTTATTAGATTACAAGCTTATACATATTAAACCATGTTATTTCATCAAATATTATTAACTTTAGACCATCAGTAATAGTTTTCAATTGGTAATTTTAAAGTAGTTACAAAAATAATTTAAATATAACTAATTTAACAAGTAGTTGAAAATATATGCAGACGAAAGTCAATTGACTTATTTAGCGGACATCACCATACAAAATAAGTTAGTTCGTTCTATGGAAAAAAGTCAGAATTTCAACTAGTTGTGGTTGACAAAAAACTACTTTATCAACTACTTTTAAATTAGTTGATTTTCCTACAGGGTAGTTTCCCATAAACATTTCTCTATTTTTTTTTAAAAAGAGCGCAAATTATTTCTCTTAAAAATATTTAAACCATATCGAAAACTCACGCGACAAAACATATTGGACTCTCCACTTTGTTGTTGAATGTGTACTCAAATATAACCGTTGCCTTTCGATAAGAGTGAGTGCATTATCAATTCATAAGAGTGAGTGCATTTACAGTTATGCTAGTCAAAAATTTAAATATTTTTTATTATTCAAATGTTCTTATAGTTCGCGGGTGAAAATTAAAGCATCGTTTCAATATTTTTGTTAAAAACTCGAAAATGGCAAGAACAAAGTACAATGCTCAGTTAAAAAAGGTAATTATAAAAGACTTTGAAAACGGTTTATCTCAAAAAGATATTTGTAAGAAATATTCTATGCCGAAATCCATGCTCAGTTTTATAATAAACATATTTAATGCTTCGGGAAGTGTTAAAACGGTTCACAGTGGAGGGCGACCAAGATGCACAACTCATCGGGAAGATGCCAGAATAGTCAGAGAATTTCAAAAGTATCCTGATAAATCTGCCCCAAGTGTTTTAGAGACCATAAATTTACAAATAAGCTGCAGAACAGTGCAAAGAAGAACTTGCGCAGCTGGACTCAAAAGCTGGCACAAAATCACTTGAATTGGACAGTGCAGAAGTGGAATACTGTTTTATTCTCGGACGAATCCAAATTTAAGTTCAAAGATTCAGATGGAATTAAGAGAGTTCGTAGACCAAAAAACAAACGCTTAGATTACAGTTAAGCACGGAGGTGGAAGTGTGATGGTGTGGGTTTGCTTTTCTGGTAAAAGCTTAGGGCCCCTACACAAAATTGACGGAATAATGTATAGGTTTATGTAAAGATATACTCCAAAATGTGATGCTTCCTTATGCTGAATGGAGTATGCCACTGTCTTGACAGTTCCAATAAGACAACGACCCTAAACACTCGTCGAAGTATGTCAAAGACTGGTTTGCGGAGGAAGGTATCGATGTCATGAAGTGGCCAGCACAATCTCCAGATCTCAACCCGATTGAGAATTTGTGGGGAATTGTGAGTAGAAAAATCAACAGAGAGGGTGTACACGGGGACAGAAATAAATTATTTCAATCAATACAAGAAGCTTGGTCAGCTGTTCCTCAAAACATTGTGGACAACCTTATTTCGTCAATGCCCAAAAGATGTACAGATGTTATTAAAAACAGGGTTATTAAAACATAAAATATTGAATCTCAATATACTATGTCCAATATGTTTTGTCGCGTAAATTTTTGGTACATTCTTTAATTAATTTTTTTTAATGAAAAAACATGAAACATATTGAACACTTTACCTTTTCTATAATAATTTCTTAAAGATTAATTCGAGCATTGCTTTGACAGATTATTAAAAAAGAATATACATATGCAGATGCTCAGTCCAATATGTTATGTCCGACACTGTATATATATAAAAATTGAATGGTGTCCGTATGTTACACCATTACTTCTGAACCGTTCCAATGATGTTGTTCAAATTTTAAAGGTGTCTTTGGCCAGTCATGGCACGGGTATAAAAGTACAACATAGGATGAGTGGTTCTCGAGATATTGCAAAAATAGAGGATCCCCTTTCGCCCATACGATTTCTCATATAAAATCGCTAAAAATCAGTTTTCAGAATGGAGTTGCCGCTTAGTAATGTATTTCTAATAGAAAACTTGAATGGACATTGAACAAGGGGGTGTGGATCTGCCCATATAAGCCAAATTTTTGATATCAATTAGCTTTAGAAGTAAAAATCACAGAACATTAACACTCAGAATAGAGAAACTATTTGGTGATGTCAAGCTACCGAGAAATTTGGATGGGCATTGGAAGTGAGCGTGGTGTTAAGTAAAGGGTCAAATAAAAGTTTTGAATTTATTTATTATTTTCCCATATAGTTACCGGGTGTAGCAACGCACACCGGGTATAGGCTAGTATAAGTATATTTATGTATTTATTTTGACGTAAAATAACGTCTCACAGCTCGGTTTTGTAACGTTTTGTTCACTATTTGGGGTATATTTATTGTCTTTAATTTTTAGTTTATAAAGATGAAATATGTGCCAAAATACCAGTAACATGGCGAATAAAATGAATATCTATTTTTGGATTTTGTTACTCATTACTTACACTTAAAAAAGTCACAAAATAGCAAAATTTGAGCAGAAAAATTCTCATTTTCGTATGAGAAAAATCATGCATAAAAATCTTGAGTAGCTGCTTATCTTGTTGGTATGGTTGTTGGTTTGGTTCGTGCCAAAGTGACGAATGCAACATCGCACAGTGTGACGAGGGTCGACAAAAAACCAACCAAAACCACAGAATTGCAAGCAGGAATCTTATTATGTTGGATTTTAAAGGATTTCACGATATTTTTTTTCAGTTGTAGACATGCCATTCCCCGAAATATGTCTTGGCAATTTAGTTTTTCCCAGTTAAGTACTCTAGGTTCTAAAGCAGTTCGTAAATTTCAGTGTTATGAATATGCAATATTCTTTATACATATATTTCGCAAGACTTTATCATCTGTTATATCAAAAAGCTGTTATATCAAAAATAGACTGTATAACCTAAAAAGAAACCACAAATATAAGCTTCTTTAAAAACATAAATAAATTTTACAAAATTATCTACGAAATGATGAAGGTTACAAAAATTATCTTTTGTTCTGTCCTATGAACCATATATACCTTTTCAGAAATAGGGGAGATATATAAAAATACACGTGTGTCGTCATTTTTCATGTTCACGTCAGAATTTTTTTGTTTTTATGTTTTAAGTTCTGTGGTGTCAAACAATGGCACCATATGGATCCATATATTTGTTGGAAAATAATTAAAGGAGTTATTAGAATTTGATTGAAGTCGTTGGATTTAATTTCTAAAAGTAAAACCGCGCTCTGGTTCTGGGAAAATTTTGGGGTTTTTTTTAAAAATGCATACTCTTCCCAATTATGAATTTTGCAAGAGATACTCATAAACAGAAGGCCCATTAAAAGAATTTAAGGCTTCACGGTTCAAGAAAAAATAAATGAATTTCTGAAATATCTACCTAAGGCAATCAAATACCTAAAGAATTTAGGTTTTAACATATCACTCAATAAAAAAAAAATCACAGGTGCGTCGTTGGCACACGAGATAAGCGAAGCTTTTTCGCAGTTACATAGATTTGATAGTTTAATAATTTTTTCTTTTTAATAATTTAACTTTTAAATTCAAAAAATTAAAATAACATAAAATAAATTACATATGTATATACAGAAAACATATTTACTGCTTATTTTTTTATTGTTGAATGTCAAATTTCCACGCCAATTACATATACGGGCATATAATGCCAGCGACTCTCCATTTTAACTCTCCACACATGGTTGTGAACTTGGCTGCACTGACTCATGTATGCGTTTGTTAATTCCATATTTATTGATATCTATTTTTTTGACACTTAAAATCGCACTTGTCAACGCACTTGTTATAGAGTGTAAATTATTATTTCAGAGTTATTTCACTTAAAAACATGAAGAAAAAAACTCTGTTAACACATGCCAGAGATTTAGCAGAGTTGATGATATCTCTAGATAATAATTTATACTCTATGCCAACAGCACCACAAACGCAGTCACAATACAAACAAACCGATGCTGGAGACACCTTGTGGCAAAAAAAAGCAAATTTTTGATAGTTGTAGCATAGCAAATACACAATCCTCTATCTATTGATAGATGGTGACGATCTACTGCAGCATAGGTTCTGTTATAATTAGAATTGAATTAACAACTAGTTCTAAGAAGTCTTTGTGGCCAAGTGGATTGTGCATTGGACTCTCGTTTGAGAGAACGTGGGTTCGATCCCCACGGGCAGACCAAAAAATATTTTTAGTATTTAATATTAAAGTAAAAAATTTTCTTGTTGTAATAAGAACTAGCAACTAACAAACCATCAAATTTCCAAGAAAAAATCTGTCGAAAATTTTTCAGATTTCACTCCAAGCAAATCACAGAACGAGGAGTAAAAAGCTTCGCTTAAAAAATCGGGTTTTTAATTAACCGAAACCGGTACAAAGAAGCCGATATCAATTTTAGAACCAGCGCAGCATTATAACATATATTTAGATATTAAGTCTTATAAAATGTTCACAATGTATTGTATTTTTGTCGAACAAAGGCACAATATAACTTAAAACGTAAAAAAATAAAAATTCTGACGAATACATAAAAAACGACGACTCACGTGTATTTTTCTTTTTTGTCCCCTTTCCGAAAAGGTGTATTTGGTTCATAAGGCAGAATATGTGTAACGCAGTGTTATATTAAATTCTTGTGTATATAGTATTTGAACGATGCTTTTTAAACATTCTCTTAAAACTAAGTGTGTGGAAATTTACAAACACAGAAGTTTTGGGCAATTTTCTAGAGTATGTTTTTGCCAAAATACAAGAATTTGTATAGGAAACATGCAATAATTTCCATAAGATTAAAACGCAGAAAAAACGCATTTCTAAGAGTTTCCTAATTTCAATAGGGTGTTAATGAAGCTTTAATAATTTAATTTTTTCCCGAAAAATTTGGCTGCAACTTAAGAAGTTATAGGCAATTTTCTGCAGCATATTTTTGACAAAATGCGAAAATTTGTAAAAAAAATGTTCGACATTTCAATGGAAGCTTTCTTAACATTTTCCCCTTTCTTAACATTTGAGTGCTTGTTGAGCTATTACATTAAATTAATAAAAAATTTAATTTTGATCTTGCGCACCCTATCGAGCGGTAATATTATCATTTAAGAGATTGCTCGATGAAAAATTTCAAATTTATATTAGCATATACTCATGGTACTACATGCTCATGACCACCCATAAAATTTTGGTTCATGCTGATGAAATAGTTAAAAAATTTTTTCTATCGATTAGATTGCTTTCAGAAGATGCATTCGAAGCCATTTATAGGACCCCATAGGACCTTTTTGCTGAACTGCTTCTATCCTCGGAACCATCAATCGCCTCTAAACGTAAAATTTATAGTTGAAAAAATCGCAATGATGATGATGATATAAAACAATTTGTTATTCGAAATCACAATGAAATGAAATCAATACAAGAGAAATATTTTTTCTAACAGCTCATCCGATGAATTTGAAAGTGAATAATTTTTGTTGTAAAAAAAGTTTTGGAAAAGTGCAAGCATCGTTTTTATAATTGTGATCAAAATGTAGAAAGCTCTTGACCATTCTGATACGTTAGTGCTAAGAAACAAATTTATAGATATGTATTTATAAGTAAACATAAAATAAGTTAAAGAAACCAAAGAAACCTAAAGAACTAAAACCAAATTATGAAATGAAATACGAACTATTTAATAAAAAAATAAATTTTTGTACTTAAATTTATAATTGTTTTGATTTCGGTTATATGTGAGGTAGACGTATTTGGCGGCCAATTTGGTTTATTTTTACACCATATGTTTTTTGGGAACATATACCAGATTCCCCTATTCGGTTGTATGGTAGCTGGTCGTATAATTCATCTGATTTGAAAAGAATTGTGAGGATTGATTGTGAGTATTATTTCTTTATCGTTAAACTCATTCTCACAAAATTTCAAGATTCTAGAGCAACTCCTTCTTTTTTTGTCCCATCGCTGTATGGGCTCGTCACACTGTGCATCGTATCATTTAATGAAATTAATCCTTTTTATGAATATTTCTCAGTAACTGCTTATGTTGTTGTTATTAATATGTAATAAAATTTACATATACCACCTTGTTCAAAAAGAAGGGTTCATTTATTGAAGAAAATTAAAGTACAAGTTTATTCATCCAAATCAATATTGTCGCCTTCAAAGTAGTCCCCGTCGGCTGCAACGCACTTATGTCAGCGCTTGATCCAGTCAGTGAAACCTTTCTGGAACACGGTTTTTGGTATGACCTTCAGAGTGTTCACCGATTTGTCAATGACCTCTTCTTTGTTGGTAAAACGCGTTCCTCGAAGCGGTTTTTTGACTCGATCGAACAGTAAAAAATCTCACGGAGCCAGGTCAGGTGAGTTTGCCGGCTGCTGGATGGTTATCGTGTTGTTTGTGGCCAAAAAGTCACGAATAAGATGAGTTATTTCGGTACCAACTTCGCAGCGACACGTCTCAAGCCCAATTCATTCCTCAAAATGTTCTGAACGGTTCCAATTGAAATGCCGACGTCCTCTGCTATCTCTCTAATTGTCAATTTGCGATTTTTGACCAACATTTCTTAAATTTTTTCAACGTTTTCTTCGGTAGTCGAACACGATGGCCGCCCGGTACGAGGGTCGTCTTCTACTTCGTCTTGGCCACTCACAAATCGGTTAAACCACTTGTTTGCCTTCTGATACGATAGAGCAGAGTCACCGTAACATTTCACCAACATTTTACGCGTATCGGCGCAGTTAAAACCATTTTTCACAAAATTTGATACAAACTCGTTGCTCAATTTTTTCTTCCATCGCAAAAATCGAAGACACGAAAAAAGTTGTTGTAAACAAAACACTGTCACTTTACCAAATGTCAACGAGAGACGCTGATATTTGGCAGCCTTGTCATAGACACATGTGACAACCGACTAAAAAAAAATTTTCGATTCGCACAGTTAAGCCCGGTTCACAGTGTGAATGAACCTTTCTTTTTCAATAAGGTGGTATAGTATATTTTGCCTTTTTTGTCCAGATACTTTTCGGTAGTGATGCTTTTTTTTAAATTCGTTGTCAAGGTAATTGTCGTTATCCGATTCTAGATACTTTTTTTTCACATTGCTTAAAGATGATGACGATGTATTTTCTTTGTAATTTATGCTTATGCCAAATGTTGACACGCTAATTTTGGTTTTGAGGCTTGTTTTGGAAGACAATTTTTTTATTCACTTGATATTTTTGCTCTGAAAATACCTGTAAGAAGCCCTTATTTTTGTTTAAAGCTAACCCCTGCCGTACGACTTAATTCTACTTAGTCCTATAATTACGGGGTAGATAGTTCACGTAACGACATCCATTAGATAAATTATTGATGCCAGTGCAATGAATATATACTTACATTCAACACACTTCAATGAATGTTGCGTGCAACAAACATTAGATTCTTAACAGCTATTGACAATTTACCGGGTGCTAATTCAGTTACTCTAAGATGTAACCAGCGCCCTATTCTAGAAAACAATCTTGGAAACATACCAATATCATTAGATATAAAACAATTTTGCACTTGTAGCTAATACAAGATTCACGAACTAATGAGCGCTTCAATATTGAATTCAACAGTACCAGTCAGCATCTAATAGCTGAAGCATCATCATTGTCATCTGCTAGTTAAGACGAGATCTACCTTAAATCTCTTGTATATGTGTAAAGCCTTAAATTAAGGATATGCCAGCCCGGCTGTACTAAGAGTGAGACCCACCAGTCACTCTAGGCATGTGAAAGCGATGTACACAAACAACAACCTGCACGAGACTCAACTGCCCACAATAGTCACCCGGGCAAGGGTTCCACCAGATACAGCTCTTCAACATTATTGACAAAAAGACAAAAAGTTCAAATGAACTTTAACAACTTGCCATGTCCAATTGGAACAACAAAACGTGCTTGATTTACATCAAGCTCGTTATCAGTTCAGGCTACTTGAAACTTCTTGCTATTATAGGAAAAATCATCCAGCAAAAAATGGGTTACGTTAGAAAACATCTATACTTGTTAGTCTTAATTCTCTTTCAAATGCAATTAAAATTTTTTCTTAAACCTTGAAATGTGAGAAATTTGGCTTCTTAGTTTGTAATGATTTTTTTTTTCTTCTTTTTTTTCAAAAATAGTATAGATTTTGTTTTTTTCTTTAGAATAATTCTATTAAGTTACCTTCGTTATATAAAGACTTAATTTTTTTCCAATAATTTTATCGTATGGCCTGTTTAGTTTTTTGCTTATCCTGTAAACTTCATGAATTGTCAGTTACGAGGTGTCAACCTATGACCATCGATATTATCTTTACTATAATTATCATTATTATAACTTGTGACGCAACTGTCATCATTATTATTATCATCACTTCGGTTGCGGCAGTCATCATCGCTTAAGTCACGACTGTCATCATTTTCATCATTATTATCACTGCTGCCGAGACTATCATCATCATCATCTTCATCAACAATGTCGACCTCATTGAATTCATCACTGCTTCCTTAAATCTGACATTAAATATTAGAACTGATATGTATTGAAGAACTGATTTTTTTTTTTAAGGGGTTACATGACATTGGCAGTTTTTTGAAATCGAAATAATTGAAATTTTTTTAATAATTTTGTATTTTAGTAAATATTCTTAAGATTCTAAGAAAAAAATTTCATGGAAAAATTCTTACGGGTTCAAAAGTTACAGCCGGATTAGTGAGAGCGCATTTTTAATTTTTGCGCTACCTACGTACGGCAGCTGGTATATACTTGTTTTACTTGCTACCTGACTTTTGGTGGTCATTCACCACCATGAATGGGTGGTCAGACACCCATCAAGGGTGAAGGGTGAAGCCCGAATTGCTAAACGATTGCAAAAAACTATAAGAAACAGCACAACACAAGATAACGAAGGCATACATTACGAAGCAGGCATGGCAGATTGAAGGTAACCTTTTTTTTCTTTGTTCACAAACTTTGAACGCGTTTATCTCGAAACCATGTTTTTCGTACTGGTTGCGGCACTAGCGGGTTCATTTTTTGAAGAAATTTTTTTTGTTTTTGGCAAATGGCAAATTTGATTCGCTATCGTATGACACGAGCTTTTTTTTAAATTTGTTTTCAATTTTTTTATGAATTTTTAAACTCAATATTTTTTTCGAAAAAACACACTTTCAAATTTGGAACATCACCAAAAATTGAAAAAAAATTTAAATAAAAAAAGCTCGTGTCATACGATAACCAATTTTGTTAAGTCTTAAAAAAGTCATTATTTTTCCAGATCGGACAATTTTTGCAACCACGAGGCACCGTTTTTTTTCTCTGCCGCCGGTTTGGAGCTCTATAAAACCATGTTGGAGTGAAAAATATATTTTTTTGAATTTTTTTTCTTGTAATTTGTTCAATTCTCTACAATAATAATAATAATTTTGGAAAAATGTTTGTTTTTGACTGAGTTATGAATTTTTAAAACAAGGTCTGTTTTCTCTGCCGCGAATGTCATGTACCGCCTTAATATAAAGTATCATTAGAATTTTTCTCCCTTATTTTCATATATACCATTTTTTTCTGAACCAGTTTTTAGTTTTTAATTTTGTTTTTTATATATATAATTTTTTCTTTTTTCTATTTTACTTTTTAAGAAATGTTTCTTTTTTTGTGCATTCTTTTTATCATTAATTTTTTATCAGTTTTTGTTCAATTATTTATGTTGGATTTACAATATATATTTTTTTTGATTATTTCTATCATTATTTTTATCATCTTTCCGTTTTTTTTTATATTTAGTAACATATCTTCTTTTTGTTTTTTTATATTTTCTTTAAGTTTTTAACATTATTTTTATTATTTTGTTTATATTTTTTTAAGTTTATTATTGTTTTAATAATTTTTTATTTTTCTTTGCTTTTAAAAAAAGCTTTTTTCTTGCTTTTAAATGTTTTTCTTTTTTTATTTGTATTTATTTTAAGTTTACTTTGATGAAAGCACATTATAAAAGATAATATAGTCTTATAAGACGGTCCTAAACAAGCGTTGTGCATTTTTCTGGAACTTGCCAAATGAGTTTAAGCTTTTATCATTTTCATAATTCTTATTTATTTTGTTGGTTATGTTCTACATAGTCCTAAATTTTTATTTTAATGTGACTGGTTGGACATCCCTTAATGGATTTAGCGAACTTTCATTTGGTCCTTGGAGTTGATCTGAAAAGTAAGTTTTATTAATTATATTAAGTTGTGTTATCAATTGAGACTTTAATTTCGGAGATCAATTCCTCCATCGATAATGCTATCATTCTTATTTGTATTAGATTGAGATTGAAGATGACCGTTAAAATTGTTTGTGTTATTGAGGTCACTCGAAAGATGCGGATTACTGGTATTTGGGACTTGAGGTTGACCTCTTTTGTTATCATTTTTATTATTATGATTATTATTCAGATCTAATTTACCAAGAATATTTGTGTCTTGGACTTGAAGTTGACCTGCACCATTATTGAGAGTTCCGTTCAATTGAGGCTGGGGACTATTACTTGGGACATGAAGTTTACCTCCGCCATTAGGATTTGTATTTGGAGGGATATTTGATATCGATTGAGTCTGAAAATTTGTGCCTTGAACTTGAAGTTGACCTTTATCATTGTTGGGGACTTCATTCGATTGAGGCTGGTAACTAATACTTGGGACGTGAAGATGATCTCCTCTGTTGTTACAATTATTATTATAAGGACCATAATTCTGATGAATATTTAGATGCGGGGCATGGAAATCTGAGCCTTTGATTTGAGGTTGTCCTCCACCCTTGTTATGCATTCCATTGCTTTGAAGCTGGGAACTATTACTTCTTTCTTGAAGTTGACCGTTATAATAATTTTTATTATAAGGATCATAGTTCTGATGGATATTAGGGTCCGGAGCATGGAAATTTTTGCCTTGAACTTGAAGTTGACCTATACCATTGTTGGGGACTCCATTCGATTGAGGTTGGTAATTAATACTTGGGACATGAAGTTGATCTCCTTTGTTGTTATAATTATTATTATAAGGACCATAATTCTGATGGATATTAGAATGCGGAGCATGGAAATCTCCGCCTTTGATTTGAGGCTGTCCTCCACCCTTGTTATGGATTCCATTGGATTGAAGCTGGGAACTATTACTTCTTTCTTGAAATTGACCGTTGTAATAATTTTTATTATAAGATTCGTAATTCTGATGGATATTAGGGTCTGGAGCATGGAAATTTGTGCCTTGATCTAGAAGTTGACCTATACCATTGTTGGGGACTCCATTCGATTGAGGTTGGTAACTAATACTTGGGACTTGAAGTTGACCTCCTCTGTTGTTATAATTATTATTATATGGACCATAATTCTGATGGACATTAGGATGCGGAGCATGGAAATCTGAGCCTTTGATTTGAGGTTGTCCTCCACCCTTGTTATGCATTCCATTGTTTTGAAGCTGGGAACTATTAGTTCTTTCTTGAAATTGACCGTTGTAATAATTTTTATTATAAGGTTCATAATTCTGATGGATATTAGGGTCTGGAGCATGGAAATGTGTGCCTTGAACTTGAAGTTGACCTATACCATTGTTGGGGACTCCATTCGATTGAGGTTGGTAACTAATACTTGGGACTTGAAGTTGACCTCCTCTGTTGTTATAATTATTATTATATGGACCATAATTCTGATGGATATTAGGATGCGGAGCATGGAAATCTGCGACTTTGATTTGAGGCTGTCCTCCACCCTTGTTATGGATTCCATTGCTTTGAAGCTGGGAACTATTACTTCTTTCTTGAAATTGACCGTTGTTATAATTTTTATTATAAGGTTCGTAATTCTGATGGATATTAGGGTCTGGAGCATGGAAATTTGTGCCTTGATCTAGAAGTTGACCTATACCATTGTTGGGGACTCCATTCGATTGAGGTTGGTAACTAATACTTGGGACTTGAAGTTGACCTCCTCTGTTGTTATAATTATTATATGGACCATAATTCTGATGGACATTAGGATGCGGAGCATGGAAATCTGAGCCTTTGATTTGAGGTTGTCCTCCACCATTGTTATGCATTCCATTGCTTTGAAGCTGGGAACTATTAGTTCTTTCTTGAAGTTGACCGTTATAATAATTTTTATTATAAGGATCATAGTTCTGATGGATATTAGGGTCCGGAGCATGGAAATTTGTGCCTTGAACTTGAAGTTGACCTATACCATTGTTGGGGACTCCATTCGATTGAGGTTGGTATCTAATACTTGGGACTTGAAGTTGACCTCCTCTGTTGTTATAATTATTATTATATGGACCATAATTCTGATGGACATTAGGATGCGGAGCATGGAAATCTGCGACTTTGATTTGAGGCTGTCCTCCACCCTTGTTATGGATTCCATTGCTTTGAAGCTGGGAACTATTAGTTTTTTCTTGAAATTGACCGTTGTAATCATTTTTATTATAAGGTTCGTAATTCTGATGGATATTAGGGTCTGGAGCATGGAAATGTGTGCCTTGAACTTGAAGTTGACCTATACCATTTTTAGGGACTCCATTCGATTGAGGCTGGTCACTATTGCTTGCGACTTGAAGATGATCTCTTATATTGTTATCATTATTATTATCAGGTTTATTTGGATGGATATAAGGGCCCGATGGAACCTGGAAATTTGCCCCTCTGATATTGTTGTAAGTTCCATTCCCTTGAGGTTGATAAATTTTACTTGGATCTTGAAGATGATTGTTATTATAAGTATTATTTAAAGGATCATAATTCTGATGGATATTAGTGTCCGATTGAGCATGGGAATTTGCGCCTTTGACTTGATGTTGACCTACATCATTGTCGACTTGAAGCTGACTTCCTATGTTGCTCAAAATACTCTTTGAAGGATCATGATTCTGGTGGATATTAGTTTCCGATTGAGCATGGAAATTTGGGCCTTTGTTTTGAGTTTGACCACCAACATTGTTGGGGATCCCATTCCTTTGAGGTTGGTAACTATTACTTGGGACTTGTGATGGATCTCCTCCACTGTTATAGTTATTATTATAAGGATTGTTCTGACGTATATTAGGATCTAATTGAGCCTGCAAACTTGTGCCTTTGACTTGAGTTTGACCTTCAACATTGTTGTGAATTCCATTCCATTGAAGTTGATAACTATTACTTGGGACTTGTAATTGATCTCCTCCATTGTTTAAGTTATTACTATAAGGGTTATTCTGATGGATATTATCATCTAATTCAGGTGGAGCTTGACCTCCACCATTGTTGTGGATTCCATGGCCTTGAAGTTGGAAACTATTACTTGAATCTTGGAGTAGATCCCATCCATTGCTATAAATATTATTTTGATGTATTTTTCGGTCCGATAGAGCCTGGAAATTCGCACCTTTAACTTGAGTTCGACGACCATTATTGTGGACGATTGTATAAGACTGGTAACTATTACTTGGGTCTTGAAGTTCCCAATATCCTCCGTTGTCATATTCATTATTATAAGCATTTTTACGCTGGTGTGTTTTTGAGTTCGATTGGGTGAGGAAATTTGCATATGGAACTTGTGACTGACCTCCACCATAGTTCGGAATTCTATTCAATTGAGGTGGGTTAATACTTCTAGAGTCTTGAAGTTGTCCTATTCCGTTGTTATAATCATTACTGTAAGAATCACTATGCTGGTATATATTTGGATCCGATTGAGTCTGGAAATTCGCATATGGAACTTGCGGTTGATCGCCACCATTGAAGGGAATGCCATTGGATTGAGACAGATAACTATACTTTGGGTCTTTAATTGGACGCTCACCATTCATATAATTATGGAAGGGATAAATAGTTAAAGTTGGGATAGTACGAGGCTTGGTACTGTTGCTTCGAGCTTTCTTGTCTTCGCACAGCAAGTTACCTGTGGCAAAAGTGTTATTGTCATTTTTGAGTGCATGACAAGTATGTATAATAAGTTTACCAAAAGTACGGAGTATTGAAGTTATAGTAGTATTTGTTAAGCAAGTACCCCCATTGTGAATAAGCAATACACCAGATAACAGCAAAGTATAGACAAAAATATTCATCAGGAGCAAGTAATATAAATATATAATATTTAGAAAAACTAAATGATGCAGCGACGTTTTCAATCATATTTATATTGCAAATATACCGTAGCTAATGAAGAACTTTATCATGTGTTCTTGTTGCTTACTATATTATTATTGAAAACGAATCGATTGATAAAAAACTATAACATTAGCCTTGGTTACACCTTTAAAATAGTTAATTAAAAATATAGCTGTGCTATAGATTATGAACGAACGAACGAACGAATTGAAAGGGTCAATTTGTTATATAAAATAACTAGCTGGAATACCCGGCGTTGCTCGGGGGTGGTATATCATTCAGGGTGTTTATAATGTATGGATCGTAATACAACGCACAATGTACGACGATCAATGGGTCCAGTCTCAACCATGTATTTTCTTTTGTCATTATTTCTGATTACAAAATTTGTAATTTCAGGACTGAAGCATCAGTCCTTATAAAAAAAGTGACTCTTAATCCAGTTGAAGTCCATATAAAACAAAAACATGCTTGTCACTTGACACTTAAATATCAATTCCACAAAGTTCCCGACTCAAATTGTCTATGTTTATGATGCTGAAAATATTTAAATTTGAATACGCACGGAGCTTACTAAAAATTTTTAAATGCTAACATCTCCTTATTGTGGCACTTAGTATTTATCTCAAATCAAGAACTTTTCGCTATTAGCCACTGCTAATAAATTTATTAGACAATCACTGTACTTTTTGTTTATAATAATTTTTTTTATTTGAACTTTTCATTAACCTATATCTTATAAAGTCTTAGAAATGATGAATTTGGATCATTTTTTTTACGAATTCCCTATAGCTAAATAATGCATTACCAGCCGCCACCTTGGCTCCAGCCACCACCACCACCTTGGCTCCATCCGCCACCACCACCACCACCTTGGCTCCATCCACCACCACCATGACCGCCAGAGTATCCACCATGACCGCCATCGGAAATAATCTTAACAATGTAAACTTTGCCATTGCCACTTGAATGACCGCCAGAGTGGCCACCTTGGTTCCATCCACCACCACCTCCACCTGAGCTCCATCCACCGCCACCTCCACCTGAGCGCCATCCGCCGCCACCTCCACCTGAGCTCCATCCACCGCCACCATGACCACCACTGCGACCACCACCGGAAGAACCGCCCAATCCTAAGAGTCCAAGTTTAGATTGAAGTAGCCCACCAATGCCGCCGCCAGATCCACCGCCACCTCCACCTGAGCTCCATCCGCCACCTCCTCCACCTGAGCTCCATCCACCTCCACCACCTCCACCACCTCCACCACCTAACAAACTACCGAGCGAACGTTTCTGTAAGCTGTGTGCCTCATTGCAGACAATCACTGCAGTCATAATGACCAAAACACTGACGAACGTCTTCATATTGAATATGCTATCAGTTAAATTAGAAATAAAACTAACCGTTGTCAAAATTTGACAAACCTTTTATAGCAAAACAACTCAAGAGCTTAAATTAAAAACATCAAAGAATTTAAAAGACGGAAAACCGAAAATTGCTTAAAAATTTTAGAAGCAAAGCTCATGCCTAAGTGCGAAAGGGAGGGACAGTGATAAAGAACAATATTGCCGGATATTTATTCAATACATAGCTTTGAGCTGCGTCGAGCATAACTCGATATATGCAAATCATCTGGGCACGCATGCGCTCATCCGCTAAGTTAAAACTTGCCGATGTTCAATGATAATCACTGCTCAAAGCTGCAAACTACATACAGACGAAACGTCAATATTTGGCAGCAGCAAATGGGGCTGGTTTGTGACCATCAAAACTAATGTTGGCAATATACTGAGCTAATGTAGATAGCGTTATTGAAATAGTGCTTTTTTTTTTTTTCTTCAAATTTTATAAAAACTACAAATTCAAGATTTCAAGATTTAAGATCAATGAAAAGCATCAACTGAAAAACAAACAAAAATACTCACACATACTACTATCGAATCGATTTCATTCAATCAATTCCAACATAAATATTAACACCTTTGTCACTACACATGTCTTTATAATTAACATAGTTTAGTGTTAAGTTTTAGCTTCACAAAACTTCCAAAATGCATCACAGAAAAAAATCAGCAAATAAATCATTTAAGCATTAGATAAAATGTAGGTCAGATCTTATATTATAATAAAATAGTGCAGCAAAACTATGTATCTGGGTAGCTGACTACAGTCATGAAGTAAATTATTTTCGATAACTTTATTTTTATCGCAGTTGTAACTAATTACCGCTTCTACCTTTATCTGTTTGAAGTTTGCACTGTGCGAAGATGTCGGGTCATTTTCGTATAGATTTTTGTAATATTCGTGGTCTAAGAACGAGTGTTTTCTCGGTATATGCATATTTTACTCTGCATAGGCCTCAAGCACTGGCACTGAGTGAGGTCCAGCTGAGCGAAGCTGCAGATCCACTGGATTTTCATTAGTGTTTGCAATTATCCGACTGTTTTTGGTAACTGGTTATCGAATACTAATAGTATTCGAAAAAATTAAGTAACCGGTAACCGAATACGGTTACCAAAAATTAACCGGTTAACCGGTTAGTTTACATATCCTAAAAAAAAAAATTTATTTTTCATAATTCATTGCTTTGTTTTTATTTATTAGGATTTATACTATATATTATATAAAACAAAAATGGTTTTAGTAAGTATAACAACAAATAAGTATAATATTTCAGTCATTTTGTTTAACAAATAAGTAATTATGTTATATTTATGTATATAACAAAAAACAAAAACTAATCAATTGGGCTTTTAAATGCCCAAGTTATTCCAAAAACATTCATTTGAAACTTTGTAATTGTCAATGCAGTTCCAAGAAAACATCGTTTCATAAATTTTTAAATAATAATTTTTAATTTCACAGAAAATGGTGTTATTAAAACAGTAAAAAATGTTTTGTTCGCCACTGAGAGCTAAGTTGTATGGCTTGTAACTTCAAACTTTCTTAGTGCTTACCTGGTTAAATAATATTTTAAAAATACAATAGCATTTATATGTTTTGCTTTCATACGAATTCCTTGCTTTATTTTTTATATAACTTGAAACCGAGAAAACGCCCTCGCTGGTGGTAGAAGTGGGGCAAATTGTCAGCAGAGCATGAAGGAGACACTCAAGCTTCTCTGTTCTTTTCTGAAAGCGATCTAAATA
This sequence comes from Coremacera marginata, assembly GCA_914767935.1. Taxonomy (NCBI): domain Eukaryota; kingdom Metazoa; phylum Arthropoda; class Insecta; order Diptera; family Sciomyzidae; genus Coremacera; species Coremacera marginata. The sequence goes on along the minus strand of OU612046.1, from coordinate 40,290,750 downwards.
TGCGAAATCTTCTACAAGTGAATCTAAATTCCGTTCATTTCTATTGCTGTTAGAACTTTGCATTTGTATAGCTCTTATACTCTGACTTAATTCTAAATGAAGACTGTCAATAAAATATTGAATCTGAATCAAGATTTGAAAGAATCTGAATCTGTTAATGTATCATCTTTTGATGAATAAGTTGAAAAGAGATTATTATTTGGAAAGCTTTCACTACTTAAATAAATTATTAGTGTGTTAATATTTCGAATTCGCCTTTCATTCAATTTATCCGCCAAACATGAAACAATTTTTTTTGAATACTTGTTTTCATTATCTTTGAATGTTTTTATCAAAAATGTATGAATTCCTTCACTATCTAAAAGTGTTGCAGATTCTTTAGAAAACTCATTGGTTGCTATTTCCAAAGGTTTTAAAACATTGTTAAAAAATATTAATGACTTAATCTCTTCATCAGAAAATGTAGACAACCCAAAATCTAAAGCAGCATGATTAATACATTTGTAAACTTTGAGAAAAGAAGTTATCATTTTACACATAGAGTTCCATCTATGTTTAACATCGAGATGCAAATTTAGTTCTTTTCCTTCTTGTTCTTTTACATAATTTGATAAAATATTTTTTTTTTAGACTTGATTTTCTAAAAACTTTTATAGTTTTTCTTACTTTTTTTAATAAAGAGTAAATGTCAGACGTTAAAGCGACTTCGTTTTCCATACGATTCTCACCAGAAGATTCTTCACAAGAAGAGTTATTTTCGGAACAGTCAGTATCGGTACTTTCATTTTCCGAATCAACTTTTCGAGCTGTGTAAAATGCTTTTAGTACACTCAAATGAATAGCGTGGTTCATGCAAAGTTGAGATATTGGCGCAATATTCTGGCCATCCTTTTGTATTACAGCCGCTCCATCATGAGTAGACGCCACAATATCATGGTTAAGGTCCACACCGAATTCCCGCAGTTTCTGCTTAACATAGAATTCTACGTTTCCGAATTTCCTCTTAATTTCATCTCCTCTAGGCCTAAATTAAAAACACCGTGGCACTTGTTCTGGCAGTCATACGAGCGCAAAGAGATATTTATATATTTGATACCTGAAACATTTCGACATACAAAGTTAATAAAAGAGTAAAGGCTAGGAATAAATTGCATCGAAATGTACAAATGTTTACCTGAGATATCTGTCCATTCATCAACAATAATTGAGAAGCGTCCTCTAGCGCTTTTGTAGGCTTTTAACTTAAGCTTGAGTTCCTCCTTCTTTTCCAAGTAGTATTTGTGTATTAAATCCCAAACGGTATTTTGGCTTGATGGCATCTTTAATGACCTGGTGTGCAAATACGCCAGTACTACTTTCGAAGAGATCACATCATTAACTGACATACCATCTTCTGCAACGCACCTTGACAGAATGCCGGCAAGACTTTGCTTTGATTCAAAAAATTTTTTGATTGGTGCTTCACCGGAGATTGTAGCTGCTTTTTTCTTTGATGTTGATGGACCGTCTTCTAATGTACTTTCAACATTTGAATCGGAGGTTGAAGATTTCTTGACGGCGTTGATGTTATGCACCAACTTGAGGTGGTTGGCTAATGCAGACGTTGACGACCCCTTACAACACACTGTTCTTGGGCACCGCAAACAGCTTGCTGTGGCATTATTTCTATTTTTTTTAAGTGTTTCCAAACAAAGCTCATTTCATTCCTTAATGCAGAAACCTAGCTAAATATCTAATTGTGCTCAGTTAAACTAATACAAAAATTGTCAAATTTATAGCCAGTACAACGGTAAATATTTCAAGCACTGTCAGTTGAGATGAGTAAACACAACATAAATGTTATCGATAATAAAACAGGGATGCATGATACGTGTTGCCATTATGGTGTAATGCATTTTTATGCATTTTTGCATTTTAACCGTCGAATACGGTTAGTGATTCTAACCGGTTAACCGGTTAACCGTAACCGAAATGAAAACCCTAATTTTCATATATCTGGGTATCGCTTAGTGCCATTATTATTTTTGCATAGTGGCATCGCCCTTTTTATACGGTTGAATAAAGCATATCAGTGTCAGCGGAGCTTGGATTTGACTAATCCAGAGTTTAGCTCAATGTGGGTAAGATTCAGGGTCCGTTCGCACTTGCTACACTTTTGAAGAGACTGGACTCTCTCTCTGATTCGATTACGCACATTTTGGGGTTGCTCCCTGACAGCAAAATTGTTCTAGCCGGCGATTTCAATGTCCACAGCTCGGCTTGGTTATGTCACTCGAGCCACACAACACCTAAAGGACAATATGCTGAGTTTTTGCTGAATCGAACCAATACATTCAACTGGTGAAGGAGCCTTTTTTCCCACGATGTGATATGCAAAGCCATAACATCCTACACCTTTTTCTGACTTTGCATCATGAAAAATATGATGTTAGTGTCAACGCATCTCTTTGTAATTCGGACCACTGTACCATCTCCGTTGCTTTTTCATATTATATCACTTGCACCTCTATGCCCAAAGCCCAGAAGAGGATTGGATTATCTTATAATAAGGCAAATTGGACTGTTTTATGATAAATAATTTTTATCGCAACTTCAATCGGAAATAACACAGTACAATAATTTAAGTACACATAATTTTAGGACTCAATTCTGACAACTGCACGTGAAAGTAGGCCCAAAATGAAGAACTTGTGCATCATTCGTTTTGTCTTCTTGCCTGCCAAAATATTTTTAATATCGATTTGAAGTTAGTAACTATTGTATAGGGGAATTTTTCACGTTTTAGGCTCTTTTGTTTGACATAACTCGAGAACCACTAGTCCGATTTAGCTGAAACAAATTTAGAAAAATCAAAAATTACAATTCCTCTAATCTGTTCTTATAGTATAAGAGTTGAAATCATATAGCAAGTGGCTTAGCAGCAACCCAAACCAAAAAAATATATTAAATATATTAATAGATTATTGGATTGCTGCAACAGAGCATCAGTTGCACTTAATATTGAATCAATATTTTTTTCCAACACAGTTTGGTGGCGTGGTGTATAGCGTTTAGAACTCGTAATCAATTGGGTCTGTGTTCAAATCCGTACTGTGGGGCAAAGAATTATTTTTTAATATTTAATATGAAAGTATTAAAGAAGTATTAAAGTAGTAAAAAAGCGAAGCTTTTTACGCCTCGTTCTGTGATTTGCTTGGAGTGAAATCTGAAAAATTTTCGACATATTTTTTCTTAGAATTTTATGATTTTTTCGGTGCTTGCGTTTATTACAACCAGAAAATTTAATACTTTCATATTAAATATTCTTATTGTAATACTGTCATATTAAATATTCTTGTTTTAATAAACGCAAGCAATGAAGAAATCATAAAATTCTAAGAAAAAAATCTGTCGAAAATTTTTCAGATTTCACTCCAAGCAAATCACAGAACGAGGCGTAATAAATTAAAAATTGAGGCTTCGCTTCAAAAATAAATTAAGCCTTAATAAATATTAATATGTTCTATGCTTTTTAATTTAAAAAAAAAATGTTTTGAATTTCTTAATTTTATACTAAACATTTTATTTTTCTAATGTTCAGGGTATGCAACTGCCCTCCGCTGCTCTACGCCCATGGCTTGTATTAATAAAAACCCTTTAGTTACCTTATTCAAATATTTAAGTCGATCTTGATAAGTTCACGTCATTGAAATAATTAGTTGTACTTTAGAAATCACTAGAACTATAACAGAACTCTACAAACTGCAAAATAAATGTTTGCTTAAAGTGATTTCATAAAGTTGTCTAGTAAGCTTTGACCTGTGGAATCAAAAACTGTGAAAAGATTCTAAAAATTTCAGCAACAACCCTTGGAGTAATTAGCCGATTTGGAAATAACTGTTGCTATCATAATAAGGGTTTTAAAGAAAAAGTTATTTTATTTCTTAAAGTAAAATAACTGATAACTGATAGTGTAACTTAAATTTAATTCAATATTTTACTTTGAGTTTTACGATGGTTTTGTATCGGGTCGATCAACTGTAACAAACCTTACTTTATTTTCCGAGTATTGTATTTCTGCTTTTTAACAGGGATATCAAGTCGATTCGATTTATACAGATCTCGCTTAAGCTTTTGACAAAGGTTTGCATGACATTTTACTAAAAAAAATTATGTAACCTTGGTTTTCATTCCAGTTTACTTCAATGGTTTCGATCATATTTGAGAAAAACGATAAGTCATGTCTATATTGAAAATGAAATTTCAAGACCGTTTGTTGCCTCCTCTGGTGTTCCTCAGGGAAGCATTTTAGGTCCACTACTTTTTATTTTATTTATAAATGATATAGCATTAATAGTAAAAAATGCCCAGTGTCTTTTATGTGCTGATGATCTAAACATTTTTCTAAAAGTTAATACTTTGTCTGATGCCTTCTTATTGCAATCCGACTTAAATTCTATTTTAGCTTGGAGCTCTAAAAATAGTCTCATTCTTAACCACAAAAAATGTTTGTGCCTTTTAAAACGTCTTATTATTTGAATAATACTCCTTCGACATATGTAAATGATATTAAAGATCTTGGGGTCTTTTTTGACTCTAAATTTACTTTCATATCCCAGCTCAACTATATAATTTCAAAAGCATATTCACTAATTGCGTTAATTCGACGTAATGGTTAAAGTTTTGAAGACTCTCTTACTTTGAAGTGCCTTTATACTTCTATTGTTCGTGCGAAGCTAGAATATGCTTCTTTTGTCTGCAGTCTTTTTTATGCGTCTCACACATTACGCCTCGAACGAGTACAAAGAGCGTTTAATCGGTTTGTTTTTAGAGCCAATAATTCTTTAGATCTGATGCCGTCATATAATGATCGTTGCAATAATTTAAAATTAAAAACTCTCCAGAACAGAAGAAAAATTGTATCTCTTTTGTTTATATTTGATATCGTCGTGGGTACGGTTGATTGCCTTAATTTGCTTGAATTAATAAACTTTAACGTTCCTTTGAGAGCATTACGACACTTTGATGTGTTTTATTTAGGAACATGCATAGGAACCAATGCTTAGATCTATGCTTGAGTTCAATAATTGTAAGCTATACTGTAATATAGATTTTGCGAATACGAAAGAATCACTAAAGCACTCCTTTAATAACTATTATTAAAATTTATTTTGTTTTTAAATGCTTTGTAATTGAATTTCAGTTTAAAAGAATTTGTCTTATTTTTCTATATAAATTAAGAATATTGTATTTCTGTAGTCTGTAAGAACTTCTGTTCATTGACTTAAATAAAAAAAATCTTTAATAATAGCTGTGTTTTTTTTTAAGTGAGTTGTAAAAAACGACCGCTTATTGTATGAAAAGTCGCTTCATACTTGCATAAATAATACAAGATGTTGCTAGTTGTTGTTATATTTTCTATCCATTTCCAATTTCTATTTATTTATTTTGTTTATTACACTGCATTATACACATTCTGTCATATGAACCAAATATACCTTTTCGGAAAGGGGGCAAGAAAGAAAAATACACGTGTATCGTCGTTTTCCATGTAGGTACACGTCAGAATTTTTATTTTATTACATTCTATAATGCCCCACGGTGAGATGGCTCCATTCATTTATTGAAAAAATAAATGGAATGAGTTGTGGAAATTTCATGAAACTTCATTTCAAAATGTATAATAGCACGCTGGATCCAAAATTGATATTGGGTTTTTTGTGACGGTTTTGGTTTGTAAAAAATACGATTTTTTTTTTTTTTTATTGAGTGATTGTGTTTATACGTAAATCCTTTGGGCATTTTAATTCCTTAGGCGGTTATTTCAGAAATTCATCTATTTTTATTTTTTGTACCAGTCGAAACCAGTTTTATTTTTTTCTCGATATACAAAATTCACACTAACTACGAGTATCCATGTAAAAAAAATTACTTTTAGAAATTAAATCCAACAACTCCAATCAAATTCCAACAACTCCTTCTATTTTTTTTCCAACAAATATATGAAACGGCGGCCGTACCGCAGTGGGTAGAGTGTGTGGCCCATACGCCAAAGAACCCTGGTTCGAATTCCACCTGACACAGAAAGTTTATTCAATTAAATTAATTTTTTTGTTCGTCCGCCACTTCTCTGCAGAAAATGGCAAACCTCAGAAGGTAAAAACTGCCATGAAAAGCTTCTTGGGAACATAAGCCGTTCGGAGTCGACATAAAACGTGTAGGTCCAGTTCTCGATCGTTAGTGTTCAAACATTTCATAACTCACACAATATAATTAATCATAAGAAGCTCGGTCAAAGTCCTTTCAAGGTCTGAAATGGCCATTTCTTTTTTTTTTTTATATGAAGCTATCTTACTTACCATCTTACACACCACAGAGTTTAAAACGTAAAAAATAGAAATTCTGATGTGTACATGAAAACAACGATACACGTGAATTTTTATTTTTTTCCCCTTTTTGCAAAAAGTTATATTTGGTTCATAGGACAGAAAAATAGATAATTTTTGTAACGCAGTGTTATTTAAGCGAGTATAAAGCTACTTTTCATAGAATACAACTCAATTAGAAAAAATCATTTGATATAGAACTATTATGTTATAATACAGAACGGATGTTCACCGTTTCTATACATCAAGTTTCTCATGCCTTCTACACATCAAAGTTTATTAAAAGAGTAGATAACTTTTAAAATTCAGCCCTGAGGATGAAAAACCTCCAAACATTTTCTCATCAAATGCCGAAAGTCCAGGCTTCGTTCAAATAAAAAAGAGTAAAGGTATCTCGCTGCACTAAATCATGAAAAAAAAATCATAGTTTTTCTGAAAACGGTAAAGCGAAAAACATAATCCAGTAGAAACATATCTGTCCGTCTATCTATCTTGGGTTGGCACATTAATGCTATATACCATCTATTATTTTGTTACTATTTTTAATAATACCATTTTATTTTGTGTTATATTTTAAGTAATAAAACAACACAATTTTATATAACGATAATTTTTAACATGTCATCTTTGACGGGAATCTGCACTTCTACAACATTTGCCGCAATGTTTTTATACATTCTTAAATTTTTAACTCAATGTAGATGGTAGTAGAGGTGGCAAATATTCCAATAGTTTTTATTATGATTAAGCATCTCCAGGTGCTGAAGTAAAAAATTTTCTCTTATCGTAATTTTTAGCTCCAAAAGCATCAACAACTTTCAGTAAAGTTGCAACTTCTGTCCCGAAGTCCTGAAATTGGCCGCTTGCAAAAAGTTCAATCAATATGAACAGTAGGAAGAAAAAATTTTTCATTATAAGTAAGTTATTGTCATAGAGTTGAATAGAAACCAATAAATTTAAAAAGTTATTCCGTTTTTTATATAGGTTTTTTCAGTTATATTTAAGTTATTTTTACAGAAATAAAAGAACATTACAGCTAATTACCGCTTAAATGTTAGAAACCATATCATATTAATTTCTATGGCAAGCATATAAAAATGCAATTCTAAAATAGCGTATGTGTTAAATTTATTTTAATACTATAGTTGAAGTTTTAACTAGGGCTACCGATTTTTATCGAGCTTTGTTCGAAAATAGCCGAAATAAACCCAAGTAGCTCAAAAGTCCGGGTATTCGGGGTAGTTTCGAGCTTCCAAGCTACGCGAAGCTTCTTTCAGTTTTAATTGCCAAACACATGCTAAATATTAGTATATAGCAGTTGTTATTTTTATATAACTACATTAATGTAGTAAAAGTAAACAAAAGTTGTTGAATATTATTCATATAATACAAAAATGATAGCAACATTAAACAGCTAATGTTTAAGTTTACTACAATACATATATGAAAGCTTAAATATTACCATATATTTTAAGCAAAATTAAACACCAACTGTTGAATTTTACTACATACCAATAGTAAGCAACAAACGTTGAATTTTATAAAGGTGTGTAAATTTACTACAGTTATAGTAGCTAAACTGTTGCCTACAACAATTGTAGTAAATTTCAACAAAAAGTTTTAAGAGTGTAGAAGAGTTCCAAGTTATATACTACACTCTAAAAAGTTTTTGTTGAAATTTACTGCAATAGTTGTAGGCAACAGTTTAGCTATTATAACTGTAGTAAATTTACACACCTTTATAAAGTTCAACATTTGTTGTTTACTATTGGTATGTAGTAAAATTCAACAGTTGGTGTTGAAAAAAAAATTTTCGAATCGGACAGTTAAGTCCGGTTCACAGTGTGAATGAACCTTTCTTTTTGTACTTCGCACATGGCTAAATTTGTGTGTCAAACTGGAGATTTTTGATGTCTAATATACCAAGAAAACAACAAAATAGAATTTGCAAACTTTTTAGTCATCCGCTTTACGTGGAATATCCAATAATTTGTTCGTGGTTCTTGTATTACAGCTTTTCAAAATTAAAAATAAAATCAATGCAAGCGAATGCTTTCTCAAAGGTTTCGGGTTCAATAAGCTTAGATATTGCATAAAAAATATCAACCTAATTCTCTATAATTTATGAAATTATATTTGTTCTAGGTTTAATTACAAGTATATATTTTTCATGTGGCAGCCGTGGAGTAGTGGGTAGAGTGTGTGGCTCCTACGCCAGAGAACACAGGTTCGAATCCTCCATTTGACACAGAAAATTTTTTCAATTGAATTAATTTTTCTGTTTGGCCGTCATCTCTCTGCAGACAATGGCAAACCTCAGAAAGTAAAAACTGCCATGAAAAGCTTCTTGAGAACATCAGCCGTTCGGAGTCGGCATAAAACATGTATGTAGGTCCAGCTCTCGATAATTTGTGTTCAAACATTTTACAACACACACAACACAATTGATCATAAGAAGCTCGGTCAAAGTCCTTTCAAGGACTGAAATGGCCATTTCGTTTTATTTTTTTTTTATAGATTTTTCCGGATATCAGGGACTTTTTGAACATAAAAATACACAATTGAAAATGGTTCTTTAATATACAAACTTCTTGCTGTTCAAATATACTGATTATCACTTTTATAAGTAGAGTTAATCTTCCACTTGACCAAAAAAATTTTTCATTGATTGAGCGAATTTTTTAAATTTGCGTTGAAAATGTTGAAAATTTTGCATCTTCAAGTAAATTTACATCATTAACTCAGTTTATTTAGTATATTAAAAAAAGATCACATTTTGAACTTAATAGTTTCATTGGTGCTATTTTTTGATGCGTTCTGGACCGTAAGGGGAAGAGGGGGGTTTGAACCCCTAAACTCTCCCTTGGCTACGGGCCTGGTAACAGCTAAACTCTATTGTCATTGCATATTGTAAAAAAAAACCTGAATAGGTGATAGCCTACAGCTTTGGTTAGATAAGTGATGCCAACTTTAAATTTTTCTCCTTTATAAAGCTTCAAGTAATAAAATTCTTCAGGTTTCAAAACAGCTTCACAAAAAAAAAAACACAGGTGCGTCGTTGGACACACGAGAGAAGCGAAGCTTTTTCGTAGTTACATAGATTTGATAGCTTAATAATTTTTTCTTTTAAATAAATTAACTTTTAAATTCAAAAATTTAAAATAACATAAAATAAATTACATATATACAGAAAACATATTTACAGCTTATTTTTTTATTGTTGAATGTCAAATTTCCACGCCAATTACATATACGGGCATATAATGCCAGCGACTATCCATTTTCACTCTCCACACATGGTTGTGAACTTGGCTGCACTGACTCATGCATGCGTTTGTTAATTCCATATTTATTGATATCATCTATTTTTTTGACAGTTAAAAACGCACTTGTGGGCATTGCTAATTTTCTTCGTACCAACAGCACCACAAACGCATTCACAATACAAACAAACCGATGCTGGAGACACCTTGTGGCAAATAAAAGCAAATTTTTGAATATTGTAGCATAGCAAATATACAATCCTCTATCTATTGATAGATGGTGACGATCTACTGCAGCATAGCTTCTGTTATAATTAGTATTGAATTACCAACTGTTTCTAACAAGCCTTTGTGGCCTAGTGGATGGTGCATTTGACTCTCGTTTAAGAGGACGTGGGTTCGATCGCCATGGGCAGGCCAAAAAACTATTTTTAGTATTTAATATTAAAGTATTAAATTTTCTTGTCGTAATAAGCACTAGCAACAACGAAACCATCAAATTTCCAAGAAAAAATCTGTCGAAAATTTTTCAGATTTTACTCCAAGCAAATCACAGAACGAGGAGTAAAAAGCTTCGCTTCAAAAAAATTTGATGTAACTTCGGCAGTGCTTTCCATAAAGATTTATTGAAATCATTTGCAGGCTTGGAGGCAGCAGTTTCGTTTCTTCTTTTTACCGAAACAATTTTGAAGTTATAGTTTCCGTAAACGTATTTTTTTAAACTTATTAGAAACGTTGAACGTATAAAACTTTTTAACTACTCTATAACCGTTTTAAAATCAACTAGGTCTTCGATATCAAGTTAACTTCTAGTGACAAATTTTAAACAAACCAATCGAAGTTTCGAAACCAATCGAAAGTTCACGTGTTAGTTGAGTTTCCACGAGGCGCCTTCAAAGCTAGCTTGCGTTTCGTAATCCTAATTCTGTGAAAGCCTTTATTATTATTTATATTTACAAAAATAGCCTTTATAGACCGAATTAAGTGCAATCAAATAATTGCGATCAAACGTTATAGTCAATCCCAAGCAATCACTTCAACTTGTAGCTAGTTAATTCCTGGTATATTTTCACTATGCCACACAATGTGGCCAAAACTATGATGATGATGATGATGTTATTCCGACAGCTGTGTCAGTCAGACGGATTATAAGATTAGCTGTTGCCAACTGTAGATTGCGTAAGTAAAACGAATCATCGAAAGTGTTCGGTGCAGATTAGTCTCAATAGTGACTGGGAGGCATGTCGAAAATTGTAATATAGATTGATGGTGCTCGACAAACCATTTTGCAGCACCCAATCTGTTGCAACGAATGGTCAAATTCAAAAATTCTCAATATTTGTTATTACACAGCACAGATTAACTTCTTAAAAGATTCATCAAATGCAATCTTAAAAGCTTCAGCTGATAATTATATAGTAATGACTTGGCTTAAAATCCACATTTAGCAAACGTTATTTCGTTGAGTGCAAATGATGAATTATAACTTTTTAAACCTAAAGTGTATTTTAAAATGATCTGATGGCATTTATTTCTACATCTTTTAATTTATTACAAAATAATAGCTCTTAAAATAAGTTGCAGCTTGTTAACAAATTATTATGTTCATTATGTTGATGGCCAAGCAGTTAGTAAATAATACATTCTGATGATTTTGTGCAAGGAATATTGAACAATAGCCGTCAAGAGCAATTTTCGCGTCAGTAACAAGTCATTGGTTAATATAAAAAATTTTTTTTTGATCAAATTAAACAGCAAAGTTGAACCAGTTGTTGAGCAACTAAGCTGAGTGGGAGTTTTTGGGCAGCCGCTAAGACCTCTCTTGTCAAAGCTAACCTTTTGCAAAAAAGGGGGAAAAAACAAGCACGCGCCTTAAAAATTGCTACCTTAGATATTTTCAGTAGGCAAATAAGTTGAAGAAACGCTTGAAAAAATAGACCTTGAATTTTGTTTTACAATTTAATTAAAATGAATTGAGTTGCATTTGAAATAAAAAACATTTACAAAAATAACCACATTGCGATTAAGCCGGTAAAATGGTACTACTACCTATTAAGTCGTGTCATGCTCCAAACTATTTCAACCGCATCATTGTTAATTATTGGCCCAGAATACTTTTGCCAACCACAACAAGAATTCACTTTAGTTACGTGAGCTTTCGATGATTGATGGCGCACGGCTGCACTCCTAGCTTCTTTACCGCAATTTATCAACGCCAAAGCGTTTCAAAGCTCAACTTAAAGCAGACTAGATACTTATTAAAATTTCAAGCTTAGCATTGAAAGCTTCTTGATGCGGCAGGTTTTTGTGTATTTTAATTAATATGTCGATGATTTGTAGCTGCGCAACACCTTGCAATGTTTTTAATTGTATGCTACTAGCTGAGTGCTCAACTGTTCGGAGCTTCTTCCTCCACTGCAGTAGCTATCTAGCAGTATATCAACAGTGTTCCGAGTGTTTAATTGTTTTAATGATTTTTTAACATACGCTGCATATGAATTCGTTGTTGAGACATGATATTAGCTTTTATACTCTAACCTTGAGCTTAGAGTGTTCACAATAAACATCGCACGTTTGTATATGACAGTAAGTAAAACTTGAGTTTGAAGTTAAGGAGAATCATTATGGTTTAGTCCTCAGATACTCGTATCATAAAAATATTAAAAGTGTTTATTAATTGAAGTAACTTCAAGAAAAAGAAAAAAATGTTGTCTCGCATTATCTTTTTAATATTTTACTTAATGTCCAATACACAGCTTTCAAATTAGTTTTTTGTGAAGAATAATAGTTATAATGGAAGCTTTTGTTTTTTTTTATAGAAGTAAGTAATCCAAACGTGTCTTAAGTTAAAGTTTTGTTTAAGCTTAATTAATGAATGAATTGCTTACAGTGGCGGCTCTAGAAACTCCTCGTAGGGTGGGGAGGGGCTTAAAGCGAATCGCTGGAAAGATACGCGAACAAATCGCCGTGGGGGCCTTAAACGAATCGAAGCGAACGAATATCTGAGGTTGGCCTTAAGCCATTCGCTTTGAGGATTTGCGAACGAAACGCCAAGGGGGGCCTCAAGGGATTTACTGGGAAGAGTCGCAATTTAATTGCAAAGAAGGGTCCCCAACGGGGTAATCTTTTATGCAATATTCGCGATTATTTTCGAGGCTTCTCTCTTGCTTGTGGCGGCCGTGGCGTAGTGGGTAGAGTGTGTGACCCTTACACCAGAGATGCCAGGTTCGAATCCTCCATCTGACACAGAAAATTTTTTCAATTAAATTAATTTTTCTGTTCGTTCGTCACCTCTCTGCAGACAATGGCAAACCTCAGAGAACAAAAACTGCCATGAAAAGCTTCTTGAGAACATAAGCCGTTCGGAGTTGGCGTAAAACATGTAGGTCCAGTTCTCGATCATTTGTGTGCAAACATATGTGTGCACACAATTGATCATAAGAATCTCGGTCAAAGTCCTTTCAAGGGCTTAGATGGCCAATTAGTTTTTTTTTCTCTCTTGCTTTTTTTGTCTTAAAGGTTTTTGGACAACATTATATTTACTCTTTATACATATTTTATTATATATGTATATTTTATTATATATTATTTATGTTTTTACAATTTTTTCACTAATTTTATTTTTTTTTTTTAACTTCGATTTAACGCGTCGTTGCTTCTGAACGATAAAAAAATTTGACATTTTTTTCACAACCTCCAAAAGTTTTGCTTCATTTTAACGGTATTTCAAAGTATTCCATCTTCCAACGATTGCTTGAGTGAGCGAAAGAGATTTTGAAGATTTTTCTTGAATCGCTGATTAATTGTTTGGGCTATCGAAAAGCTATCCATCTTCCAAAGATCGTCGGAATGAGCGAAGGAAGATTTTGAAAATTTTCCTTGAATTGCGTGATTAAATCGTGATTAGTGATTAGTGATTAAATCGCTTGGACGATCGAAAAGCGATCCATCTTCCAACGATCGTCAGAATGAGCGAAAGAAGATTTTGAAAACTCGTCTTGAATCGTGCATTAATCGCTTTGGCGATCGAAAAGCGATCCATCTTTCAACGATAGCTGGAATGAGTGAAAAATATTTTGAACATTTTTCTTGAATTGCGCATTAATCACTTGGGCGATCTAAAAGCGATCTATCTTCTACAGAACTATCATCTGAAAGATGAGAGTTAATAATCCGTATTCTTATGAGAAGCAAAATAAATTTAAATTTATGGCTTTTTTGTCGAGATTGCTTTGAAAAGTTTAGTACAATACCCTGTATGTAGACTTTTGTCGTGTTAAATTTTTCGTATTATTGTTAATTTCTTGTTAAGATGATTTTGATCAAAGTTTTTGCTCTTGTTTTTACTGAACCCTTACCTTTCATTAAGATTGAAAAGTTTTGCGAAAATCAGAGATTCGATGCTGTATGTAGGCTTTTGTCCTTCACTGTACATAGCGTAAGTAAAATTAATAATGTTTCTATCAATTTCATTAAATAACTTGAAAAAAATAATTTAAAATCTTAAAATTTCTTCTCTTAAAATACTTATATTGTAAAAATCAATTGAGAATTTTATTGCACACTGTTTTATAAATCTTATTTTATTGCATTACTTAATTCAATTCTAACGCTTCCGTCGGCAGTCCTGACGACTGCACCTGGGTTTTTTGTTTTTTACTTTTTTGTTCTCTACTTTATACTATTTTTGAGAAGCTATTTTAGTCTAACGACGTGTCACTACTAGCATGATAATTGTGTCTCGAGCTAATGCTTGAATAAAAATACAAATAACATTCACTGCCTGAATTTCTAGTCCACGAACAAACTATACATGCAAAAACAGTCCTTAGCGTTAGCACACAGTAGCGATGCTATCAACATCAGCAACGTCGATTGAGGATTGTTTTTTATTGTGTTTGCATGCATTTGTTGTTGTTTAAGCGGGTTTGAAAATGTGCTGAGTATCGAGAGCGGCTTTTGTTGTTGCTGTTTGAACATGTGTTTATTTTTGCGCTAACCGTAAATGCAAAGTTAAAAAAAAAAATCGTAACTGACGCTTGTAAAATTTTCGTTTCACTCCCGTAAATAACTCCGCTAAAGAAGCTTACGCTCCAAAAATTTGCATTCTCCTCCTGCGTGATCACAACCTTCTCAATACCTAGCTTGATCAAAAAGATATAGTATGTTATTAAAAAAGTATACAATGTCTAGGATGGTTGCAGGGAAAAATTGTTTTAAATGAAATTTTAAATTAAATTGTTTAGTGATTAACTCACTATGTAAGCTCTCCGTAGTTCTATCACTCTTTGAAATTTGCATTTTGAGCTCTGAGATAAATGCCACAAAATTTAACCCATTGGTTAAGTCCGTAGCTGGCTTCAGTCTATTTTTTATAGAATGTCATTAAGATCTGGTGATTTATAGGGAGAGACGCTGTAAATAGCACTCAATACCTTAGCATTTGTATAAAGAATCTTACGATTTCAAGCGATATTCTCAATATAGCTGTCCCTGAAGTTAGAAAATTGAGCATCACTTCTTCAAATTTTTCAGTAGACTCCATTCACTTTTCTTCCTCGTTCTTACTGAAGTAGAAACTTATGTATGCCTCAGAACCTTCTACTTCACAAACGATGATAATCGAATTATGACAGTTAATAGTGAGCACTGTGAGGCCATAAAACCAAATTTTTATTTATGGGACTTATTCAAATATACGGATTGAAATAACATTTCAACTGAATAGTGTAACTTTGCTTACATTGTGTGCAACATCGATTTTGTTGTATTAATAGTTCCAACGGACTATTTTTCTTAATATAAAAAGCTATTTATTGTGAAGGTTGTTGTCATTCACGCAGGAGGAGAATGCAAATTTTTGGAGCGTAAGCTTCTTTAGCGGAGTTATTTACGGGAGTGAAATGAAAACTTTACAAGTGTCAGTTACGATTTTTTTTTTTTAACTTTGCACTTATGCTTTGTGCAAAAACAAACACATGTACAAACAGCAACAACACAAGCCGCTCTCGATAGTCAGCACATTTTCAGAACCCGTCATGAATTTTTAACAAAAACTTGATATAGCTAAATTTACCAGCGCCAGCTGCTCAAGGAATCTCGTGTTGAATACTATTAACTTTTATTTTCATTATATCTTCACTTGAAATGCTCAAACTATACCTATTTGTCCATCATAGTCGTTCAAATCAAACACGTGTTTCACTTAACGCTGTGATTAATTTTATTAAAATAGTTTTAATGCGAATGCATTCACATTTATTATGCCTAATAATGGCTTCTTTTTAGCCAATTCACACACACACATCACACACTTGTAATTGCATCAAGTTCTTTAACCACTTTGATGGTCAATCGAGCCGGCTTAGTGCAACATTGAGTTTGGCACGCATAATTAACGAAATGTTTCAAAACATTCTAAGCTACACGCCGAACACAATGCTGCCAGATGACTGCAATTTGTTGGAGGCGTTTCAACAGTAGCTACTATGGTGGCATAAAAACTAGGCAAAGTGATGCCAAACAAAAGTGGCGCTGCTTGTAATGCAACGAATCGAAACCGAGAGTCCATGAAAACGTGAGTAATGCGCGCGCTGACTGCAGCAAAGAATAGAATCTGCATTAGAGGGAAAACTTTGACAAAACTTTGAACGTTTCAAAGTTTTGCTAGAATTTGGTATAAATATGTGAAGCTTATCTGTTTGGGAATTAGTTGTTGTGTGCCAAGTCTTGATAAAAGATGCAGAGAACTATTGTTGTATTGTTGAGCATGATGGCTGTTGCCATGGCAGGCTTTCTTGGTGGAGGTGGTGGCAGTGGCGGTGGCGGTGGCGGCGGCTGGTTAGGAAGTGGCGTTGGTGGCAGTAGTGGTGGTTGGTCTGGAAAGTCATCCTACGGTGGTGGTGGAGGAAATGGTGGATGGGCCAGCTCGTATAGCAGTTTGAGCAAAGGCGGTGGAGGTGGCGGTTGGTCTGGATCAGGCATTGGCGGTGGTGGTGGAGGCTGGCCAGGAAAAAGTAGTGGATGGTCTGGCTCAAGCGGAGGTGGAGGCGGAGGATGGAGAGTAAGCAGCGGTCTGGGTGGTGGACACAGCGGTGGAGGCAGTGGTTGGTCCTATGGTGGTGGTGGTGGTAGCGGTGGTGGTGGCTGGTCGCAGGGACTATCTGGCTTAACAAGTCTCAAATCTAGGGCACTATCGAGCATATCTAGTGGCTGGAAGTCTGGTGGTGGTGGTGGCGGCGGCTATAGTGGGGGCGGTGGTGGTGGAGGTGGTTGGAATCAAGGCGGTGGAGGTTCTGGTTGGAGCTCCGGTGGAGGAGGAGGTTCCGGATGGAAGTCCGGTGGCGGAGGCGGTGGATGGAAGTGGTAGTAAGCTATACTGTGTTTCTGTACAATGTTTCTGGCTAAGTTTTTGTATTATAAACTATCAGACAGCAGTAAGCTATTTTAATGAAAATATATTTAATGTTTTAAGAAGCAATTTAAGTTGGCTGGTGTTATTTGTTTCTTCTGTAAAGCTTTGATTGCTTGATGCGTTATGTCTGACGCATACAATATTAATCAACGTAGATGAGTTCAAACAAAACTACACTGAAACAAAACCGTGCATGAAATCAAAGCCAAAGTTTTTTGGCTCAATAACTATGTATTCGATATTTATGTCCAAGTTCGAACATTTATGTTTAAGTCATTGCATCGACAAAAAAAAAAAAAAAAGCAGAATTAACAATAAACTTGTGCTAACCTATCCATTTGAGTCTCATAAGTTCTTGGTCAATGCAGCAAAGTTTTAATAGGCATTTTATGTAAATGATTAATTAGTGATATATATACGAGTATAAGAATTCATATATCACTAATTCAAGTAGTACCAAATTCAGAAAAAATTTTATTTTTGAAGCGAAGCTTTTTACTCGTCGTTCTGTGATTTGCTTATAGTTAAATCTGAAAAATTTTCGACAGATTTTTTCTTGGAAATTTGATGGTTTCTTTGTTGCTAGCGCTTATTATAACAAGAAAATTGAATGCTTTAATATTAAATATTAAAAATATTTTATGGCCCGCCGTGGATATCGAACCCGGGCTCACTTGTATGAGAGCACACTCTAGGCCACAAAGACTTGTTGAAAGCAGTTGATAATTCAATGTTAATTATAACAGAAGCTATGCTGGAGTAAATCGTCACCTTCTATCAATAGATTGTGTATTTGCTATGTTACAACTATCAAAAATTTGCTTTAATTTGCCACAAGGTGTCTCCAGCATCGGTGTGTTTGTATTGTGAATGCGTTTGTGGTGTTGTTGGCACGTAGAAAATTAGCAATGACCACAAGTGCGTTTTTAAGTATCAAAAAAATAGATGATATCAATAAATATGGAATTAACAAACGCATGCATGACATCGGCAAGGTATCTAAAATGTTTGTTAAATTTTGTTTCGTGTGCGTTCTTTAATATATATTTAAAATATATTTTTATCCCCGTTCTGTGGTTTGCTTGGAGTGAAATCTGAAAAATGTTCGACAGCTCTTTTCGCTAGGTAGTAAGTTGTTGAAGGAAAAAATTTGTTCAGTGCAGCCAAGTTCACAACCATGTGTGGAGAGTTAAAATGGAGTCGCTGGCATTATATGCCCGTATATGTAATTGGCGTGGAAATGTGACATGCAACAATAAAAAAATAAGCATGATGTTTTGTGTATATATGTAATTAATTTTATGTTATTTTAATTTTTTGAATTTAAAAGTTCATTTATTAAAAAGAAAATATTACTAAGCTATCAAATCTATGTAACTGCGAAAAAGCTTCGGTTCTCTCGTGTGTCCAACTACGCACCTGTGTTTTTTATCTTAGATATTATATCATTGAATCAACAGCGACTTTAAACTGGCAGTTTATTATTTCAATATGCATCTTTTGCTTCATTTATAAAGTGTTTAGATTATAAATAATACTTACTTAAAAACTTTCCCAATCCCATATTCGAACTTACGTTCTCGAGGACATGCTATGCATTGCACCATAGCAGATGTTTACATTATAAAGCTTTGCTTGCTTAATACTAAAGCAACACAGCTAAAGCGTTCAAATAAACAATTTGATTTTTAACAGCTTTATGCAATATTTTGTTATTTGCTTATATTTTTGTTTTTTTATAATTTAAATATTTTTCTTTATATATTTAAATATCGATGTTTACATTTTAAAACTATGTTTAGCAGACACAAAACCTTTTCTGATAACACATAATTCTTTCAACTCAGTATTTTTTCTTCACAAAAGTCACTTGTATGATCTCACTTCGAATTTTTTTTCGTTGTTGATTACTTAATTCCAGTGGCAAAGGAAAACGTTTTTTAAATTTATGAACTTTTTCTTACATCCGAGGAATAAAAATAGTTTTTGCTTTGAAAAAAAAGATGTGCTCTTCGAATAAGTCTCACGTTTTAAGAAAATTCATTTTTAAGTCATCGAATTTGTTTATCAACATTTAAAGCTTGTTTTGTAACAACAGCAAAAATGAGGGAAAATTATAGTGAACGCAAATTCTTACAAATAATGAACAGTACATTGAAAAAAAAAAATTAAACTTAAAGGCTGTGTTTCTTGAGTCAATGAATTCATTATTGAAATGAATGAGTAATAAACTTTTCATAGAAATCAGTGTATTTAGTTGAAGGAATAGAATTAATTGATTTTTTTAGAACAATATGTGGCTCAGTGTTGTAAGTATTTCCATTAATACATTTTCTCAAACCAAAGAAATTTTTTTTTTTGTAGTATAGTTAAAATCTTATACATATAAAAGGAAAGCATAATGCAAGCTGTAATTATTGTAATTAATTATGGTTCTGAAAAATGTTCAGCCTGAAAGTATGCACAAAAAATTAATTTGATACTTATACAGAGCAGCACACTTGCCTTTATGTATGTGCATACTTTCAGGCTGAACATTCTTCAGAACATTAGATGCTGTACAGGCATTGTAATAATGGCAACAAATAATTACAGTTTGAGTGTAAATACCCTATAGGAACAAACGAATTTGTTTTTAAAAACAACTAGTTAAAAAACTAATTTAAAATCAACTAGTATATGAAGTACTTTGAATTATATTAAGGCGGGATCCACTTCAATTCTAAATAGTTTTTATTGCATTATATATGAAGTTATTGAAATACTACTTAAAAACAAGTGGTTGATAAACTACTTTGATTTATATTAAGGCGGCAACTACTCTGATTTGTACATGTTTTAATTGCAAATTTTTATTAGATTACAAGTTTATATATATATGTAACCATGTTATTTCATCAAATATTATTAACTTTAGGCTTCTCTAACATTTTGTTTCAAAAAGACATATTTTTTATTAACGACATTGAGCTGCAAGACAGACGTGGTAAACACACTTTGAAACTAATAAACTGCCACTAAACCCTGTGAAAAATTCTTTATTATTTAAGATATTCAAATTACAAACTGGTACTGTTTAGCAAACATTGCACAATTTGGACTCTGTACGGAAATTGATGCATTGCTTAACCATTCAGCAAACACCTCATCACTTCAATAGTAAAGACGCAAGTCTTTCCCTACGTAGCGTCGATTCTGCTCCATCACTTCATTGCGATTGACACTTAAAAGAAGCACTAAGCAAAATATCGGTGTGTCCATCGACCATGATTGATGGTTGCAAAGCGTGGAAAATCCCGCTGACACGCTTGCTTATCTCATATCTTGAAATGAAGCATCAAAAAGCTGGCTCGTGTTAAATAACAGGCGCAGTATCCACACAATTCTGATCAATTGAATCGGCACCTTCGCTCATGTACCCAGGCGGTGGCGTGACCGTTTTTGTAAACTGCTTCCGTGGTAGGCATGCTCACATATAAGCGCAGAGTTCCTCTAGCTTCTGGAACTATCACCTGTTGGAAGCAGAAATAGTCCAATGAAGAAAGGAATAATGAACTTATATCTACCATCGCAGCGTACTTCTGTTGCGCTCCTTGAATGTTATTACTATTCCTTTTTTGAATTAACTGGGAATGAAGTTTGGCATGAATCACTTTTGAATTATTTTAAAATCAATTAAAACACCATAAAGAACGACATTTCACAATTTTCCATTAAAAAACTCTGATCACTTTTAACTTTGTTTACATTTTGCTTTCAGATTTTATTTTTCAGAATTTATTTGTGTCGACTAGGCATGATTTTTTTGGCATGATTTAGACATTTTTCAAAACAGTCAAATAAATGATCTCTTTGATGTATAGAAATTTAAAATTTGTATGCTTTTAAATTCATCTTCATTAAGTGGAATATTAAATAGTTTTCAACCGGTTATTTTAAAGTAATTAAAAAAATAATTTAAATTAAACTAGTTATACAAATGGTTGAAAATATATATATATGTATGCAGAGGAAAGTCAAAAAAAAAAAAAACGAAATGGCCATTTCAGCCCTTGAAAGAACTTTGACCGAGCTTCTTATGATCAATTGTGTTGTGTGTGTTGTGAAATGTTTGAACACAAATGATCGAGAACTGGACCTACATGTTTTACGCAGACTCCGAACGGCTTTTGTTCTCAAGAAGCTTTTTATGGCAGTTTTTACTCTCTGAGGTTTGCCATTGTCTGCAGAGAGGTGACGGCCGAACAGAAAAATTAATTCAATTGAAAAAACTTTTTGTGTCGGATGGAGGATTCGAACCTGGGTTCTCTGGCGCAAGAGTCACACACTCTACCCACTATGCCACGGCCGCCACGGCAGACGAAAGTCAATTGACTTATTTAGCGGACATCACCATACAAAATATGTTAGTTCGTTTTATGGAAAGAAGTTAGAATTTCAACTAGTTGTGGTTAACTTCTTTTAAATTAGTTGATTTTTCTACAGGGTACTTCCAACCAGTCGCACAGTGTCACCATTTGCCGTTTGAGCTGTCAAAACTATAAAATACAAAATTGACAATTTTAAACTTTTTTTTAATTCTAAGTGAAAATTTAATAATCTTTTCAAATTCGCGGTCGTTTTTTTTAACTAAAATACTTCTTTTTATGTATGGGTCGAGTGAGTGAACTTGCTTGTTTACTGCGCAAATTTTTCACATTCAGAATTTTTTTTCAAACTTGTAATAGTCCTGTAAACAAACCGTTAAAGATATTTGATTGCTGTTTTCTTCTTGAATATGATAATTCTAATCTCTTATGGTAAAAAGAACTAACATTTTTAAATCGTTTATTGTTTGACCACAATAGCTATGGACAGTTAACCCTTATTTTTCACGATTTTTGACGTTAAGGTAAAGATAAAAAGCAAGGATCCGAAAAGTTTCGTGAATAACATGCATAAAATGAGTACTTGAATAATCCTCTTTACATCCATATATGAAACTCTAACGGACTCTGCCGGACGCTGAACAAACTTTTCATTTGAAGAAAAAATGACTATATTTCCTGATATGTTGCACTAAACAAAATAGTACAATTTAACGTCTTATGCACTATTTTTTTGTACATTCTAAATATGACAACTATTTTTTAACTCTAAAGGAGCATTTATGAGATATAAAAAAAAAATAATTTTTGTCACCACTTTTCGAATTTTTCAAATATCAATTTTCTATGTATATTGTCAAGTTTACTTTTAATTAAAAGTTTGTTTTTATGCTTACTTTACGACAGTTGTTAACTTAAGTCAAAACAATTTCTGTAAATTTCTTAATAACCATTGCATATAAAAAAAAAAAATTCAAAAAAAATGTTCCAATTCACAGAGATATTTTTTTTTATCACTGAATTTTATTTGATATAATTTATTTTTGCTAAAAAAATGCAAACTTCTTCAGTATTAAAAAGAATCAGTTGTTAATACGTTAATATCGTTGTTTTGTTTTATTGTTGTTTGCTCTATGTTCTCTTTTCATGCTGTTGGATTAGTTCTGTCAAAAATTTCTGCCGATTTTCAGCTTGAAAAGGGTAAGTTTGTTTACTTTAACACTGGATAGCCAATTATATTTCCTTGGGAAGCTGGCGGTACATAAAATACTTTAACTGTGGAAAATGAAAAAACTATAATTGATTTCACTAAAAATAAAAATAAAACCAAAGAAAATTGGTGTTCGAGGTAAATTTTATTTTTACATATTACAAGCTTTTTATTTTTTTTAAGTAAAAAAATGAACAAAATGCCCATTTCAGCGCTTGAAAGGACTTTGACCGAGATTCTTATGATCAATTGTTTTGTACGTGTTGTGAAAATGCTTGAACACAAATGATCGAGAACTGGATCTACAAGTTTGATGCCGACTCCGAACGGCTTATGTTCTCAAGAAGCTTTTCATGACAGTTTTTACTCTCCGAGGTTTGCCATTGCCTGCAGAGAAGTGACGGCCAAACATGTTAGACGAAACGACTAACATTGGTTATCCAGGGTTAAAATTGAAAGTTAAATAAAGCGCGAGTTTGTGGAACTTTTTATTAAAAATTAATAATTTGATAATTCTATTGAAGATATTTTCTTAATTTGTATAGAAAGTAAAACAAGTGAAGAAAATATTAACGTAAAAATCATGAATCATTTGATCTTAACAAATTCTATTAAAGTTTTTTGAGAAAATAGAAGAGCTGTTATTCGGAAGGAAGAAAAACAAATAAAAAGTGATGTGGTCAAAGAAGTTGGGCGACCAAGAAAGTCTTTTAAAGTCTGCACAGTCCAATAAGCTCAGGAGAATACTATACCACACTCTACTCTATAGGAGAGTTATCTAGAGGCCCAAGAGTCAAAAAATAAAGAATATAAAATTTTTCAGATTCGTTAATAACATCGATTAGGAGTATTGAAAAAATTACATATTTTGGAGATTATGATGAATCATCATTGATGATATATTCGGTGAAATAGAAGACTTGATTAAATAGTAGATATATTTCAAATTTGAGTTTTTTATACAGGACAAGAATAATTCAGGATTCTCTGAATATTTTAGGAGTGGAAACAGCTGTGTTTTCTGTGAATAAATAAATCGATATCTTGTCTTAAGTCGTTGTAATTAGGAATAGCATACAATTCTTTCAAAAATGAGGGTGTTGATTTTGACTGTTACTATTTTCAATTTCAAGAGAATTGCTAATTTGTGAGTATTTTGTGGAAATTCCAATTTTTTGGTGTTTATTAAAAATATCTCCTTTAAATTGCAATATTTTACAACGTATCCTTGATATCTAAGGTACATTCGAACTTTTGACAGCCACTATAGATTAAAAATAGATAAGACCATTATTTTAATTTAAAATTTTTTATTTTAATTTTTACTAATTACAATTTAGAATACTTAAAAATTCACTACAAACTATTCCGATTGAGTATTAAAGCTTTATTGGCAAAGAACTTGCTCCTCTAATGTTGCAGTTGAATAAATGTGAAAAGATTTACTATAAGTCTCCCTTGCCGTTTCCTTAATGCCAGATACCTCCATTGCGTTCATTTTCTCCATTAAAGCTACCTGAAGATCCTCTCCAGCCATTCGAGCCACGATGACCAGCAAGTGATTTTCCGCCATGTCCACCTATCCAGCTGGTGCCAGGAAATGGAGGTCCAGCAAAGATATCCCGCGGCTCTTCCTGTTCCTGACCGCCATTGCCGTTAAAACCACCATTTCCGTTACTGCCACCATTTCCGTTACTACCACCATTTCCGTTACTGCCACCATTTCCATTACTGCCACCATGATAGCCATGACCAATTAAACCAGCCGAGACTCCAGCCAACAGACCGATCAAAACTATTGCGATACTGAGACGCATGTTTGATATACTTAGTTGAAGTTTAACGTTAGATAATCTTGTTAGTTGCTCAACCTAGGTTGATTATCGCACTTCTGATGTATTGTAGACAAAAGCGTCTGCTTTTTATATCAACGCAAACAGAGATAGGCGAAAATTGTTTTTCTATTTAATTAATCAAGAACAATCACTATTGAGTTAAGAAGAATTCGAAATTGTTTTAAAAAATCTAGAGGCCAGTAGTGAGTAGCTTTAATTACGGGCGAGAACTTTCAAAGTAAGCATAATTGTTGTTGTTTTTGGGCTTTGGTCGTGAATAAGAAAAAAACAAACTGAATTTTCTTGATTTTTTATTTTTTTTTCTTAATGTTATTTTTATTTTTTTATATAAACCTAGAAGGCCGACTATTTTCAATAGTAAGCATATTTATAATTGTTTTAAGCATCGTGATAAGAAATAACTTTTGAATTATTAGCGATTGCATGTTGAAATAGAGTAAACAAATTATGGATGAATTACGTCTAGAAGAAACTGGAAAAAATATATCTATAATGGATTTTTTTCCATAAGCTTTGCGGCAATATTTAAGAAAGGTGTCTACACTGAACCAAAAAGATACATAAAATTAGTAAATAAATGCATTGTTCATAAGAATAAATCATTAATTTCGCCTGGTGTAAGAAATTGCGCCAGCCATTTCTGTTTTGCGCTTGCCAGCGCCAGTTGGAAGCTCCAAGTTTCATCAGGTTGTCATCTACTTGGTCCTTCAAACGAAGAAGCGATCGCCCTCTTCTGCATTGACCGCCGCTGGGTACCGAATCGAACATTTTCTTCGCTGGAGCATCGTCTTCCATCCGCTCAACATGACCTAGCCAGCGAAGCCGCTCGATTTTTATGTGCTTTACTACAGTGCTGGTCTTGCAATTAGGGACACCAGTTAACGCTTTGAAATATCGGCACTCTTTTTATAGGAAGTTATTTATTTAATATGTTGATAATTTGCAAAAAAAAAAAAATGAAAACATTCGTGGCAATTGAAAAAATGAAATAAGTAAATGTTCACCATTTTTCTTGGACAACTATTAAGGACACTTAAACTTTTTCCTAATATATAAGAATTTTTAAATATTAAATGTAATTTAAAA
Organism: Coremacera marginata; assembly: GCA_914767935.1. Lineage (NCBI taxonomy): Eukaryota > Metazoa > Arthropoda > Insecta > Diptera > Sciomyzidae > Coremacera > Coremacera marginata. Next base: position 40,265,189 of record OU612046.1, on the reverse strand, counting down.
ATTTTACTTAACTAATACTTTGTTGGATATCTCTTGGATTTCAAAACTGCATTGCATCTTTTTTGAAGACTAGCCACTAAATACTGACATCCTTCAATTGAAATGTTCTGCCATATTTCCTGTACATTTTGAAACAATTTATCTGCATTTTTTGTTGCTTTTTTTCTCTCTGGTTCTGGTTTAAGTCAGGGCTTTGAGCGGGTCAATTCAATACGTTTACATTTTCTGAAGAAACCATGCTTATATATTTTAATAAATTTTCTATATATCTGTGGTCACAAGCATTAACGACATAACTCAAAATATCGTAAAAAAGCGATTCTTTATGGCCAATCTTTGGAAGGATGCAGAAATCCGTTTCTTGTACAGAATAGATTAGCACTTATGTTTGCAAATATTTCTTTTGTAACGGGTCATATATTTCAGATTAACAGGTCGTAGTTAGTTCAATTAAAATCTCGTTTTTTACAATATTTTGAGTTATGTCGTTAATGCTTGTTAAGCACAGATATAATAGAAAACTTTAAGGCTAATATAATAGAAAACTTACCAAAAATATTTGAGTTTGGATTACATGCTTCATGTTCCGGTCCTTCACTTAATGAGCGTTTGAATTACGACCTTATTTTAGTTCTAGTTCTTATGCCCGTATGATACCTACTTAATTTTTTTTGTCAAATTATAAAATCTGAAAACAAGTGGCGCAAGGTGTTACTTTTTTATATCTGGTGTTTTTTAGAGCAGCTGCATTAAATAAATTAATATTAGCTACACACATCATTTCCAATTCAGCATACATTTATATTAAATAATTTTGTTTACTCTAAAAATGTCGAATTAATTATTAACAGCACAGAATAGATTTGATCGAAACTTAACGAAGAAGGAATTGAAAGAAACTGCAAAAAATATGCAAAGATAATGCAGTCCATCCTACAAATTTTTCTCCAATTCGTACCATATGCGTACTCACTCACATCAATTGCATCCATGCATTCGTGCTATTTGAACTGCTCTAGTTATAATTTTCAATGATCAATTTAATTAAGTATCATACAGCAAATTTTTATTCACAACACAACTTGTCAGCACAAAATATACACAAAACTGAGTTGATGCTGAAACATTGCTTCTCAATAACATTTTAACGTTACAACTAACAGTTTAAAAAGACTTGCACAGCAGTTAAAGAAACCGTTCATTGTCGGTATGTACGCGTTGTTTGTCAGAAAGAACACGTATTTTGTCGGTATGAACGCGTTCTTAAAGATATAAAATCTTTAGATACATACTTAAATTTTTATGTTTTGTACATTGGCACAATAAATTCGTTCATTAACTGTATGTACGCTATTTAAAATTTGAGATTAATGAATATATACTTACACTAGCTTAAACCCGCCGCTTCGCCGGGTTTTCAAAAAGTTTTCATTCAAAAATTGATAGTGGGTAGGCTTGATTTTTCGCTACCAAAACGATTTTTTATTGTTTAAGTAATACTACAAATTATTAACCTTAAGATTGTTATATCATCTGATAGGAAATCGAAAACCTAAATTTTGTAATTAATTTTTTTTACAACAAAAACAACTTTTATCCAATTTTTTGGCTTAAACTAAAAATTTTTGAAGATTTTTTAAAAAAATTTTTAAAAATATTAATACTTTGGGTTTAGTAAAAATTTCAACTTATGTTTGAAGGATATTTTAACAAACAACATTTTTCAAAAAAAATTATTGAAATCCATTGCAAACTGACTGAAATATTTGCCTTCAAAGCTAAAAGTGTGAATTTCAAGTCGTTTTTCTCTCATTCTCAGCTTATAATTAATACTAAAAAGATCTGGTACTAAAATTTTTCACAGTTTTCAAACTACATACATGATTTTGGTATCAAATTGAAGGAAATTTAAAAGCGTTTATTGATTTTGTTCTCGTTTAACCGAAGTGCAATTTAATCCATTAGGGCCGAAAGAAAACCATAAAAAACAGACATTTTTAGACTTGAAGCAACATTTTGGTGAAAACTATGTATGCCATTGAGCAGAAATAAGTTATTATTGCATGCTAATTTTACTTTTTTTAAAAAACTGGCACTAAAACTTTTGAAATATTATGCAGTATTTAATGAAAATTCAAGACGCATATGTTTCCATATAGTAACATTGGTTGTTAATGTGTTAAAGTAAAGTATCCTATTGCACTCTCTGCTGACCTATAAATATGTGTACAAAATTTTATAAAAATCTGAGTTTTCGTTTAAACGTGATGGGTGAACATAAAAAGTGGCTACAGATTTATTAATAGTATAGATATAGATTTTAATTTGTTGTTTCATTGGTACAATGTAAGAAATCATTAATTTACTGTCACCATCGAAGCTTAAAGTTGATGAACGCTCATTCATATAGACTATGAACGCAATCATTAAACACAAAAACAGTTTATGAATTTGTTTATTATGCCAATATATTGTCCATTTAAATCAATGAATGCAGTTTATAAATGCGATTCATTGATTTTAAGATCAATAATTTTTGACTGTACCATAAAAGTTTTAGTTCATACTAGTAATTTTGTTTTTCTTCTACTGAGCTAATTAAAAAAGGGTATATTTTATTATTTTTTTTTTTTCAACAGACTCAACAATAGTTCTGAAAGTTTTTGTTTTTAAAAATATTCTCGTTCTAACATATATGTATATTATATGTAAGTATTTTTCCAATTTTTCTGATATGCACAACACATCTGCTCCGTTATTAAAAATTAGAGACACATTTCACAGCACACAATTATTTCACACATAATTATGTGTTTTATAAAAAAAATCTCAATTCTATTTTTAATATGTTATACGATGAGTCACGAGAGGGTAGTTAAGAGCCATGCTAACATTTTTTTTTTAAGCTACTATAAAACTTAATTGATTTATGATTCATTCTTAAGAAATTAATTATAGGTTGTGGCTATAAATCACTCAGTTAAAACCAAATAAATAAAATCCAATGTAAATACGAAAGAAATCATTACGTTGCGTTTTGAATGAAACACATCTAAAACATCCAAACTTGGTGGTTTTGGAGAAAAAAAATTTTATATATTAAGGAAACTGGGTTTAAAAAATGTTAATTTTCTTATTTCGTTACAATCATTGATAACTTAACTTATTAATTATTGTTTCTTGTAAACACTTTGTATTAGTATTGAATCAAAATTTGTTCTTCATTTACTTCCAACATCAATTATTTCCAAATAAATAATGCGGCTTTACAAAAAATTGACGCTATAAAATATTGGCGCCTAAAAAAAAAATGTTTAAATAACCCAATATTTTTCCATAGATATTTTGGTGATTTTTCATATGGAAATCACTCAAAAAGAATTGGGAGATTTTGCATTTTTGTTGGGTGACATTTCTTTTTATTTTTGTGAAATTTTTTATATAAAAAAAAATATTAAAAATCACCCAAATCTTTTCGCTCAAAAGAAAAATCGCGAAAAATGAAAAATTAAAGGAAAAAAATTTTTAATATAAAATTGCCAAATGAAATTCATAAAAAAAAAACACAAAAAAAAAGCCCAAAAATTTTTGGAAAAATAGCCCAAACGAAAACTCACAAAAAAAAAATCGCCCAATTTGTTTGCATTGTTCCCAGGTGATAAGCTTACCTTGTACGAAATGAGCACAATTTTCTAGGTCCATTTTTTCCATTTTCTGAAGCCGATTTTAATTAAATCATGCTGAAAAACCAATTACGTATATTGGCCGAAAAATTACAAAAAAAAAAAAAAAATTAAAAATCGCCCCATAACAAAAAAACAAAATTTTACCCACCAAAATACCCACTACGTTTTTTGGGTATTTTTCATATGAATTTTTTTTTTCTCTACAATATTTCTTTTGAGCGATATTTCATAGCACCGAAATTACACTTTTTGTTTTTGGGTGATTTTTCGTTCCTTGTACGAAATGTTTTCATACATTTTTAAAAAATGGACCTTAAAAATTCTGCTCATTTCCTACAAGACAAGCTTTTCACCTGGGAACAATGCAAAAAGTTGAGCAGTTTTGAATTTTTTTTTTTTTTTGTGAAATTTCGTTTTTGTTTGGTCTATTTTTCTAAAAATATTTGACACTTTTTTCGGTTTTATTGTTTGAAATTTCATTTTTTTTTTCGTTTTGTGCTTTTTTGCATTAAATTTTGGATGTATATCATTTGGGTAATTTTTTATTTTTTCCATTTTTCTTTAGGACAACATTTCAAAGCCTCCCAAAAAATCACCGAAAATATATTCGCTTAAATATTAAAAATATGCAATCACTCAAAAAATACTAAAATATTTTTTGTGCGAATTAATATTTTTGTTTTGGCCGATCTCAGAAAATTAAGTGCTGGATTTAAATTTTCAAAAATTTTCAAAAGAAAAAAATTATAAAAAAAAGAGATTTCATATAAAATGATTATCAATATTTTCATATTTTTTTTACAATTCAAAAATAATTTTAAAAATGTCGAAGTTAACAAAGATTTTATTATTGATTTTTCTACTGGAAATTTAATGCTACAACTAAAAGAATTGTCCAATTAACCACAAAAATCAGTGTCGAAAGTGTTCTTAAAAATATTGTTCCAACTAAGACTAACTTTTTCAAAATGGCATATTCAGATTTTAGGTGATTTTACGACCAAATCGCGACAGCACCAAATTTTTGCTCACAAGTTGGAGAGTCAAGAGATCTTACATACCAAAAAAGAGTGTTCAAATAGACAACGTTTTTAGTAATCCATTTCAAGTGAAATATATCTACAATTTCTGAAATATATTTAATTTCGTAAAAACATTTAACAATGTGTATTCCTCATTAAACAACTTTCAAAATTTGAAAAAAAATCCATTCAAACGAATAATTTCTCAAAGGATACGGGTCCTATAAGTTCGCAAATTACACTAAATAGGTGAAATAATATTCTAAATTTTATAAAATTATATGCAGTGTGCTTTGAGCTTTGCTATACACTATATTGGAAAATAATAAATATATTCAAAACTTTTGCTAGACTCTTTGGTTTATACGACGATCATAGTTCAATGCCCTTTCCAGCTTCCCAGTAGCCGGACATCACCAAATAGTAGCTCCATTCTGAGTTTCAATATTCTGTAACTTTTACATCCAAAGCTATTCGATATCAAAAACTTGGCTTGTGTGGGCGAAGCCACATCCCCTTGTCCAATACCTGTTCCAGTTTCTTATTAGAAGGACATCACCAAGGGGTAACTCTATTCTAAGTTTCAATATTATGTAAATTTAACTTCCATAGTTATTCGAAAATTTGGCCTGTATGGGCGGAACCACTCCTCACCGTTCCCAGAAGAATTAGCAACTGAATTTCAAAGTTATGCGACAGTTAGTTCCAAAGCTATTTGATATAAAAAATTTTTATTATATGGGTGGTGTCACGCCCACTTATTTAATATTCGCAGAATTTTCCCAGTCGAAAGGCACGACTAAACAGCAAGTTCGTATCGACTTTTATTGATGTGTGTCTTAAAAATGGCACGCCCCTACTCCAATTTCCATAAAATGCAACCAGTGGAAAGGCACTTGTAAATTGAGTTGATTGCATGCCTCAAAGTAATCTTCTCTGGAAAAAATTCTGGAAGCACGTCTGGAGAAGAGCAAAGAAAGTGTTGCCACCCAATGACATGCAAATGTTGAAAGAATGCCTTCTGGGTATGAAAGTGAAGGAGTGGAATTCAATATTTTCCCTTCCACTTAACCTTTTTTTGGAAGCACTTTTTGTTGGAATGTAATGAAACACAGAGTTAATTGATTTAGTTTTTGCTGAAATCGGCTCAGCTGTTCTCGTCTTAGGTTGCAAACATAGTGAATGCCGGTTCAGACAGGCAGGCAGATTTCACATTGGAGCAATAAAGAAACCAAGTCATGCATCTCTTTGCTCTAATGTGTTTTCTGATCTGATCTGCCTGCCTGTCGGAACCGGTGCTCACTATGTTAGCAACCTTATTGGGGTTTTTTTTTTTTGAAAAAAGGTGAGTGGGACAGGCAGACCTCGCAACCTGTGTTTAGGTATTATGAATTCAAACGAAATTCAAAAATAGTTGATACCTTTTTTCGTTCAAATCGATTTAGTCTATCACTTCTTATAGTGGTTTTTCAATATAGTAGTCGTGGCAGTTAGGTGAGGAAAATAAATATGGTTTTTACTCATCTAAATTTTATACAAAACAATTTGACTCCTTTTACGTTTAAGTCAGCTGAGTTGTTCTCGTTTTATTATGTTTTCTCAATATAGGGATTTATAGGTGTGGCAGGTAGGCGTGCTCGATTTTCTATAACTTTTGTTTTTTGCTGAAATAACATCGATTGTTGGTTTTTTTTTTTTGTCCAAATCTTTTGATTATTTCTGGCTATTTTACGTTTTTCGCATAAATAGGGCATCAAAAGTGGGCGTTACAAATTTAATATGATCTTTGTTCCAACTGGGAGCCATAGCTATCATATAGAAAAATAATTATTGAAATAGCGCCTGCCGTTCTCAAGCTTTAAAGTACCGAACATACGTGACTACTTTTTATATATACAGTGGTTCACAGCTTATTTCATGCAGTGCTATTTTTTTAACTTTGGAACACTCTATCCTAAAAACTAAAAAGGACATCATCAAGCTTTAGAAAAGGGCTAAGCAAATTATTCCTATTGATCATAATAAATAAAACAAAGTACACAAAAATTAGTTCTGACAAGCTTTAGGCTGAAAAAACTGTTTGCGCAGAAAAAATGTAGGCCACAGCTTATTTCATGCTTGATGCTTGTCTTCACTTTGGAGCCAGCGTGTTGCGCTGTGTTCTCTTTGAAGTATTAGTAATCATCTGTAGTCAATTTTTAGTGCGATATTGTACATGTAACGATATAGGAGCATATTTAAAATAAAAGGTTTTCGTACAAAAATTAAACAGGAAGAATTGGTATTGAATAATTATAAAAAACCACCAATCCCAGAGGAAAACCGCTTAAAAACGCTTCGCTCATGAGAATTGAGTTCAATTTAATAGCAGAAATGTGCCAAACAAAATTTTCAGTCAGGCCGATGAACGATTTATTGTACATAAAATCAAAGTGAACCCTAAATTAAAGGCCTGTCCGCCGCGAGCTCCGAGACCACTACTTTAATGGTCGAGTAGCCTTAAAAAAGTTCTTTATTGGGGCTCACCAATAAAAATTCGGACTTCTGGAACAGCGTTACATTCTCGGACGAGTCTAAGTTTAACATCATTGGCTCTGATGGAATGCCATACCTATGGCTGTAGCCTAATACTGTGAGCAAAAAGAACAGTTAAGAGCTACAGTGAAGCATGGTGGGGTAGCTTGTTGACTTGGGGGTACGATATAGAAGCATATATAGGGGGGGGTAGCGTATTGCTTGTATGTCATCAGCTGGGGCTAGAAATTTGGAGTTCATTGAAGGTAACATGGACGAAATCATATGAATCTCAATATTTAAAAAAAAAAATTGCATCAGAATACAGCGAATCTTGGAATACCAAAAACATTCCGTTTGTAGCAAGACGACGACAAATCTGGCATTGTGTAGGCTTGGTTAATTTAGAACTGCGCGTATTTAATGAACCCGCTAGCACAGAGCACAGACATCAAAATTTATCGGAAATGTTGGAAAAAAACATTCGGCAACATGACATTACCAAAAAAGAAAAATGAAAAAAAATTCATTATAGAATAGTGGAACAAAAAGTAACTTCTCAAAAGCTTATAGATTCGAACCCATAAAGACATCAAGATATATCAATTGCAAAGGGATATTATATTAAGTACTGATAAGATTTAAGTTTAAGATCATGAAATAAGCTGTGACATGAAATTTAGCAGTATTTCCAAATTTTTGTTAATTAGTTATCACAAACAACATTTTTTGCATTTTTGAAGATTTTAAATTGAACAATAAATATTTTTCTTAAATATGGTACTTAAATCTTTTTAATATATTATCTAGTTTTTCAATTAAAGTGTAACAAATTTCTAAATTGGAACTGCATGCAAATAAGCTGTGAGCCACTGTAAGTAATAGTATAGATATTCGTTCGAAGTATAATTTCTTGTACATATATTTTTTTTCAGATCTCAGAGACATTTTAAGCAGCATTGAAAAGCATAGTAGAAATTGGTAATTAATATACAAACTTCTTATAATTAATTTAAATATAATGATTGTCAAATTTGTTGGTATGTTAAACTTTTCTTTACCGAAACCATTTTTTAATGCTTAAACGATTTTTATTAAATCTCTATTAAAAATTTTGTTATATTTTATTTTGATTTTTCAAGTAAATTTACAGTATTATCTCAGTTTTTCTTAAAAAGGAAAATATCAAGATTTAATTTCAAAATTCTCCTCCCTAGACCCTATGTGGGAGTTTGAACCCTGAAAACCGCTCGTGGCTATGAGCCCGATATCTAATCAGTGACTAAATTGAATATGTTTGGGGCTAAACTAAAGCCTGTATGATACTTAATTAAATTGATCATTGAAAATTATAACTAGAGCAGTTCAAATAGCACGAATGCATGGATTCAATTGGTGTGAGTTAGTACGCATATGGTACGAATTGGAGAAAAATTTGTAGGACGGACTGTATTTTCTTTGCATTTTTTTTGCTGTTTCTTTCAATTCATTCTTCGTTAAGTTTCGATCAAATATTTACTGTGCTGCAAATAATTAATTTGAGATTTTTAGAGTAAACAAAACTATTAAATATAAATGTATGCTGAATTGGAAGTGATGTGTGTAGCTAATATTAATTTATTTAATGCAGCTGCTCTCAAAAACACCAGATATATAAAAGTAACAACGTTTATCCTTTTCTTATAAAATATGTCTGTCCTGCCCACGCGCCACTTGTTTTCAGATTTTAAAATTGGACAAAAAAAATTAAGTATCATACGGGCATAATCAAAAGTTTTGGATTCATGCGGAAATTTAAGCAAATAGCTATATTAATGCAGCGACGAATGTTTCAGCTTTATCACACCATTTTTAAGTTTTTAAATCACCATAATTTTTAAGCAAAAATAGCAATATGTCAAAATCCGAAGTCAACAAAATTACCCTTGCATGCTGGTTGTGGAACAAGCTATATATTCAAACAATGATCAAATCTGCCAGAGATTTAACAGAGTTGATGCAATCTCTAGATAATAATTTACACTGTATGCAATGATGTTCATTCCAAGGATATAGACTATTATTTAGGTACTATTTTTAGTTAAAGCTATTTTCTGCAAAGCATTTTCTTACTGCCCAGAAACAAAATTAATATAATAAGTAAACTAAAAAGAAGATATAAAACGATGTCCAAGCAAAAAATAAATAATAAATAATAAACTAATAAAATTAAAAATAGCCATAGAATGGTTATTGTTAATGGATCTACAAGTTGAATTTTACGGCACCTTTGAATGTAATTTGTTCAAAAACGTAGTTTGTTGATGTGATGAATAAAATTGAATGCCAGATCTTTAAAAATTGAAAATGAATGGTGAAATTAAATATTTATATATTTTAATATAGGGGAATTCCATCCGTTTTCGACCACTCACTCAACCTCACCATCTCCGATTTTGATAAAATCAAAAAAATCTCCGATTTTGTACTATAGCCTAAGTCGGTGTAAGGTCTGGACATTTTTTTTTAATTTTTTGCATGACTGATTACCGAGTTATGGGTAGTCAAAAATGCAAAAAACCCAATTTTTTTTTTCGTAGAGTGATCAACAAAATCAGTCTGGAGATAAAGCGAAAAACAATAAATGCTAATAGGTGCTACTATGGGCTCAGTAAGCAACTAAGTTCCAGAGCCATCTCTCGATCGACAAAACTAACACTCTACAAGACGCTCGCTCTACCTGTGCTGCTTTATGGCGCTGAGGCATGGGTAGTTTCGCAAACTGACGCAGCCGCTCTGAGGGTGTTCGAGAGAAAAGTTCTTCGCAAAATCTTCGGTCCTGTTCGAGTCGGCGATGACTATCGCATTCGAATGAACCACGAGCTGTATGAGCTCTACGAAGACATTGACGTAGTGCGGCTTATAACTGTGTAGCGACTACGCTGGCTGGGTCATGTCCATCGTATGGACGACGAAGCTCCAGCGAAAAAGGCACTCGAGGCGAGGGTCGCTGGTCAACGACGACGAGGGAGACCATGCCTCCGATGGATGGACCAGGCTGAGAAAGCCTTAACCGCACTTGGTGTATCCGATTGGAGAAGACGCGCGCAAAGCAGAGGCGCCTGGCGAGAGCTGATGATGTCGGCTGAAACCCGGACACGGGTTGTTACGGCCACGTAAGTAAGTAAGTAAGATCAAAATCAAAAATTCATAACTTTGGTTGTTTTCATGTAACAACAACGATTTTGGATGTAATCGAAAGACTGTCTCTCAAATTTTCATTTTGTTAAAAAATAAAGTTATACCATCATATATTTTTTTTCAAATATTTAATGCAGAAAAGTTTCGGCAAAATGGTTGCAAAAAATATATATCATAAAAGACTTTCTTGGGACGTCAATGGGTATTGTATTCAAAAAATTGTATTCTACCTGACGAAAGTGGAACTCACACTGTGTGCGTATGTTCCATTTATCAAAATTTTAAGTTAATGCCTTGCGGCTTACAAATTGACAAGTTTACTCAAAATGATCAAAACCCAATTAAAACTTACAAAGACTGCATTGCAAAAACGGTATGCTCAACTTCGCGTCCGGCTTGCTTCATAAGCGAATGCAAGTCTTGCCTTGGAACAGACGCATTCAAAGAGTTTTCAAGAACTTTTGAAAAGCCGGGATGTTGGTAAGTTTACATACATACAAGCAATGGATCTCTGTTGATCGAACTACTTCAGAAACGATAACGAATTCAACAGATTACTTCATCGACATTTATTTTGAGAAAATGAATGCACCGAAAATACATTCTTTTATAGCTAACGAACAGTCTTTATTTAAAAAATATTGGAAGCTGAATTAAATAAAATCGAGTTCTTGGTTGTTTGTGGCTTTGCCGGAAACTACTCTTTTGTAGTCCAAGATGAAGTGCAATTGTATCATTGGAGCAACGCGCAGGCAACCATTCATTCATTTGTTGCCTATTATATCAATGGCGACGTATTAAAACATATCAGCTTCGTTATAATATCTGAAGTTTTAAAACATTATGCTGTCGCAGTACACTTGTTTTAATCACGCCTGATAAATTTCCTGTCCTACAAAGTTGGCAAACCTCAAAAATTATTTTACTTTTCCCCAAAGACCCGAGTGATGGCGTGGGTGGAACTATAAAACGTTTGGCTACCAGGGAAAGCTTATATGCTGAAGCGTCCATATGCTGAGCAAATACTTACACCAAATCAGTTGTATGTGTTTGCAAAAGAAAATATAGACGGAATAAGTTTTGATTACACAACATTTCAAAATCATGATGAGGAAACAATTAAACTTAAAGATAGATTTGAAAAATCACGGCGAATCGATGAAACACAAAAATTACATTGTTTCATTCCTTTAACTATTGGCAAAATTATGACGAAAGTTTATTCAAATTCCAGTGATTGCAAAATTGAGAAAGTGTCCATATAACCATTTAAAATTTTACTTGCAATATATGCTGTTTTTTGTGTTTAATATTTAAAAACTACTAAATGTTAAATATTTTTGTGTCTTATTGGTTATGTTAATAAATTTCCTTTGACCCACCTTCTTACTTCATATTGACCCAATTTCAATCTTTTTTTAATTGGGCTTTCGGGAATCATTAAAATAAGTTTTGCTCAGCTGCCATATCTAAGCGTTGCTGCCAAGCACACAGTTATTTGGTAAATACTAAAGCTAAAACTGTTTGCTGCTGAATATTAAAAAATTTTATTTTTAGAAAACAAATTTCATTAACAGATCTATTCTGCGCGTTACCGGTAATAGTAATCTTGTTACCGGAATTTGTTACCGGTCTGAGTATTCGATATTCTGTACACTCGGTAACGCTTTCAAAAGCCGTAAGCTCGTTTAAGAACAAATAACACTCTTTCCTTGCATCTGGCTGTTTTGCTTGTTACCACCTAAGGAGATGGTAACAATATTCACTGGTAACGCTTGCTTGTAGAATACCAAAAGGATGTAAATGTTACCAAAAGGTGAGTTTCTTCGGTAATAAGATTAACGTTACCGCGACAGAATCGATCTGTAAGTAGACTGAACATTTTTTGAAGGTGTTCCCATTTAGGTCCCAAGAAAGGCTTTTATGATGATGTACAATGTTAAAGATATTTATGCTCAAACTTTTCTGCATTAAAAATTTTGCAAAAAAATATATCATGGTATAACTTTATTTTTTTACAAAATGAAAATTTGAGAGATAATCTTTCGACTGCATCCAAAATCGTTGTTCTAACATGAAAACAACTAAAGTTATGAATTTTTGAAAATCACTCTACGAAAACAAAAATTAACTTTTTGCATTTTTGACTACCCATAACTCGGTAACCAGTCACGCAAAAACTTAAAAAAAAAAAAAAATGTTTAGACCTTACACCGACTTAGGCTATAGGTGTATATAGTTTCATCAAAATAGGAAATGGTAAGGTTGAAAATAGTCGAAATTTGGTCGAAAACTGATGGAATACCTCTATATGAAATATTGAATTAGTTCCCCGGAACTCACTAAAGAATTTTGTAATTTGGAAAATATTGAAGACGCATTATTTTTAAAATTCACAAAATTTCAACATATAATAAAAATGAAAAAAAAACAATTCCAACAAAAATTTAAACACACTTTAAAAGTTAAGATTTTAACAAAATATACAAGTTTTATTAACAAATTGAAAATAATGACTTTTGGGATAAGCAAACAAAATTTTAAGTGAATTTCTTTCTCTGCTTAGGTACAATGCAAATCACGTTAAGGTTTACCACCAGCCGCCACTGCTATAACCGCCACCATAGCCCGAATTCCAACCACTGCCATGGCCGCTACTGTAGCCACCATTCCAGCCGCCACCATTCCAGCCGCCATTATTCCAGCCACCGCCATGTCCACCGCCTAATCTTATTACCTTAATTATTCTAGGCGAAGAATAGCTGCTATGTCCGCCACTATAACCACCCCAGCCACTACCACTGCCGTAGCCTCCCCAGCCGGAATCGCCCCAGCCGGAACGTATATAACCAGCTGTAGCTGCTGCAACCAGAACCAAGAGGACCAAAATAACTTTCATCTTCACTGCGGGTTACACTTTTAAGTTCTGTGATATTCAAAATTAAGACTCGAACTGATATTGAAGACTCCACACCAGCTCGTATTTATAGCGGTCATGTAAATAATGAGGAGGAGCAAGATTTACAGCGGATGGATGCATGAGTTTTCGTAGAAAAGAGGTACCAAGAGTCGAACGTAATTCTAGCTAGGCACATCATATGAAGCGACCATGGTCAACAGCTTGGTTAGCACTACACCGGATTCTGAAAAAAAATCTTCTGAAGCAAATACACATGCTTGCATTTCTGAATGCATTTACAACAACCACAGAATTTATTACCATTTAAACTACAACTTCAACTGAGATCTCAGTCCCGATGCTACCACCACAACTTGCTTGTGAGTGACTTGCTTTAGACTGTCGGTTACAATTATCAAAAAACAACAAGTTTTGCAGTGATATATCGTTAAATTTAAGGTTGACGCCTAGTTCCCACTTTGAACCACTTTGAAATACAGCAAAAGAGACAACAAGTTCAACAGCAATTATTGCCGCATGCGTCTGTGGTCGATTGACACCGGTAGTATTCAACCATGTTACCGTGACTCACTAACCCGTTAAGAGGGCCCAAGAACAATCTTAATTTTTCCCCTCCCTTTGCATGTCATTCATTTTGGCATGTCATGTTAGCGAATTAAACTATCTTTGAGGGTCATTCGCATGCAGTAGTGAACGGAAGTTTCATATTCAATTGTATATGAAGCGCACTGGCGTTAATTCATTTAAATAAGTTAATTAACTTTTCATACTTATTTCAGCCAAATGCTGAAAATTATAAACATGTTTCAGAACTTTTTTTTTAAATTCCATATTATGAGCTGGAAAAAATTCTTGGTATTATATGGGGGGAGGGGCGGGAGGGGCGGGAGGAGGAGGAGGAGGCTTAGTTAAAATATGACCAAGTCTACCTTTTACTTTTTTGAGGAAAAGAAAATGAACAGGTACATTTATTCATATAAAATTGTAATTTATATATTAAATTGTAATTTATGTGTGTACTTTTTTAAAAAAACCTCCGTTTCGGATAACCGGATTCATCAATTTCAATTTTTAACCGAAACTAAAAACCAAAGAAAAACACCGGTTTTCCCAAAAACCGACTTTTTAAGAGATTTTTAATAAAAAATACTAAGATTTGTTTAAAGAATTAATTTTAAAGCTAAGTTAGAAGATTTTTGAAGTTGGTATAATTTTCAATCTGTATTAATTTGGACTAAAATTGTCAAAAATTTAAAGTTTTGTTTTTATGCAAATGTTTAGAAAACTGAATATTATATAAAAAGAAAATTCAAATAGAATATGCATTTAATATCTTTATATATATAAAATTGTAAAAAAAAAATCTGTACATTAAATATTTTTTTTAAATTCTTTTTGCGATGGGCGTTTTGAATGACGCTGAGCCCGAAAATTGAATTTTTAAAATTTTTGTCTGTCTGTCTGTCTGTTAAAGCATCACGCGAAAACCACTGGATGGATTTAAATGAAACTTGACATCTAGGCTCCTTATATCCCCGGTCAACATATACGCTACTACCAGAAAAAAATGTTGGACCCGGTAGGGGGCGCTGAGATCGGATTCCAGGCATTCTTTTTTTAGCTAATCTCCGAAACCGTTCATCCGATTTGCATGAAAATTTGTGCGCAGAGGTTTTCGGACATGCTGAGCTTTTTTGACTTATCTACTCTGTTTTATCTAGAACACCAGAGGGCGCTGTAGTACAAATATTTTGAAAAACCTCGAAAAACTCCTAAACCGTGCATCCGACTTACATGATAATTGGTATCTAGAGGTTTTCGGATACGGTGAGTTTTCATGACTTATCTACTCTGTTCTATCTTAAACACCAGAGGGCGCTGTAGTACAAATATTTTAAAAAACGTCAAAAACCTCCTAAGTCGCTTATACGATTTGCATGAAAGTTAGTATAAAGAGGTTTTCGGAAACGGTGAGTTTTTATGACTTATAAACGAAGTTCTATCTTGAACACCAGAGAGCGCTGTATTAAAATATTTTAAGTCACGTCAAAAAAGTCCAAAACCGTTCATCCGATTTTCATGAAATTTTTTATGTTGAGGTTCTCGGACACGCTTAGTTTTTTCGACTTATCTACTCTTTTCTCTCTCGAACACCAGAGGGCGCTGTAGTACAAATATTTTGAAAAATCTCGAAAAACTACCAAGTCGGGCATCCGAATCGCATAAAAATTGGAAAATAGGGGTTTTCTGATACGGTGAGTGTTTTGGACTTATCTCTTTTGTGCTATCTTGTACACCAGGGGGCACTTTAGTACAAATCTTAGGAAATCGTGAAAAACTCCAAAACTGCTCCTCCGATTTGGATGAAAATTTGTAAATAGCGATTTTCGAGTACGGCAAGGATTCTGTTGTCTGTTGTTGCGCTGTTGTCCAATTTGTACGTGTGTATGTTATTAAACTGTTCCTTAACGGCTGCACTGATTTTGATGAAATTTTTTGTTTGTTTTTGAGAGGATCCCTGAATGGTTCAGACTCACAATTGGACCCGGTAGGTGGCGCATAGGAGTTTTCGGATACGGTGGGTATCTTGGACTTTTTTTCTGCGCTATCTTAAATACCAGATGGTGCTGTAGTACAAATCACTTAAGAAATCGTGAAACACTCAAAAACCGATCATCCGATTTAGATAAAAATTTGTGTATCGGATATATAGGATTTGATATCGAGTATGGAAAGGGCTTTGGCGTTATTTTTTTATTCTATCCCGAAAACCAGAGGGCGCTGTTGTACAAATAGCGCAACAAAATCCAAACAACTCATCCAATAAGTATGATTTTTAGAAGTGGCTTTCGGGTGCGGTGAGTCTTTTGGCGCTATGCATTTTGCTATATCTTGAACCCCAGGGGCGCTGTACAACAAAATCCGCGAAGGTTGATAAATATCTTCTTTTCTTCTTTATGTGTATTCATATACCACTTTCTTTTTTTGCATCAGGACAGCTGATGCCGAATTCTGTGGTATTTGAGTACGCATCAATACATGCGCAAGTCAGTTGCGTCGTAAGTTGGCGTTGATTTGCCATTTCAATTTCTATTTTCAATGCTTATTTAATTTTTCTTCAAAATTCGTTTTTGCTTTGATTTTTTTTAATAATATGCAATCTATCGAATACAATATAAAACTTGAAAATATACTTTTGCAAGCGATCGGCGGCACACACACACAAATCACTATATCCCTAACTTTTTCTCATAATTTTCAGATGTTGAAGCTACATTTTGCTCATTTCGCCGAAGTTACCGGTTTGAAAGATGCACACAAAATTCCTTTTAAAGTTTGTGAAAAGTTTTTTTAAATCGACTAATGAAGTCGAAAAATATTTATATCAACTCCCGAGTTAAGCCGGGTATACAGCTAGAATATAATAAAAAGGCGCTAAAGCTATACTACATAATATTTTAGTTTCCAACTGATATAAAAAAAACAAAATACATACTGAAGTTTTCAATACATAAAAAAATTGTTTTATCAGTTTTATATGTAAGTTATCCATATCTTCATCAAATTTTAATCAGCTTGCGCACATTGTATACCGTTTGCAAGACAACCATGTTTTTTCCATCAGAAAAAAGGGATTCATAAGGGATCGTCCTAAAAAAGGCAACAACTCTAAGGTACAGTCAAATCAATATTTATCATTTATACGATTAAAAAACTCTTTGTGTAACCTGCGAATCCGTCAGACGACTTGCTTCATCGAAAATCATAGCATTAATCGTAGAAACAAAATTAATTTTGTTAATTTTTTTGAAAAGGAAAATTTCCAAAAAAATCACCTTTTCAATCGTCTTTTTTTAAAATGCTGGAGGAAGTTTAATGTGCCATCTTCCATTTTTAACCTTTTTATTTAAAGATTGTACTCTGCCAAACAACTATCAATTTTCTCGAAATAACGCCACTTATCACTCTTCATTATCTAGAAAAAATTTCTTGTTTTTATAAAATATTTTGTCTTGAAAAATTTTCAATGCTTTTTCACATTTGCCGCCTTTTTGTCAGGGTTGCATTGTAAGATAAATTGTAGTTGTCGATTTTTGACATTTTTCACCGGTGTCACGGTTTTTTGTCTTCTAAAAAAACACCGATCATTCTCGCAATGCACACGTATAAATATTTTTTTTTTAACTCTTCTCAACAAATCTTACTATTAGAGTAATTAAGAATACATGTTCTGTTTTATTTTACAATTCAGAAATTAAAACTATTTTAAATAATTAAGTATTAAGGATTAATATTAATAATACAGAAAGAGCATCATTTTAATACATTTATTTCATCTACTATATTCCGGAATTTGTGCAAAGGCCACAATTCTTGAAGGAGGCTTCGCGAGATTTGCTGCCACCCATTCCATAAGGTTTCTCCGAATTAACTTCCAAGAAGTAGTTGCCCTTGGCATTATGTGGCACTGCATAACCCATCGGAATTGATGGACCCGGGCATTTATTACCACGCAACTTGGACAACGAGTTACATCGTGTGCCCAAGAAGTTTTTCTCATTACCCGGATATACAGTCTCAGCATAATACTCCCAAGCACGCATATGTGCACACATCACTGTCAAGCAGCCAGGTGATAAGGGATCCAAACCACCTGGATAGAAATCAACATCACCCAGAGGACCACGCTTGCCCAAAACGCCTGGATTACTATGTACTACATCAATAAATGCAGCATCGCCACGTTGTAAGCCAGACAGATTTTCGCCTTCATTAAAGCATGGCTTAGCGGGATCCAAGCCTGTGACATGTTTTATTAAAAGGCCTGTTTGAAAGCTAAACTTACGCGCAGCAGCTCCGACAATGTGAGCGCCCAAACTATGGCCAATCAGATGAATATTTTCGATGGGCACAATTTGCGATAACTGCTCCAAGCCGGTGGCTATAGCTTCGCCAATGGCCTCTGTATTTAGAGCAGCCCAAGTGTACAGCGTGTCCACAAACGAGGCGACATCAACGGCCTGTAGTGTTAACAGCGTATTCAATATAAAGTGACTTAAATACAATATAAAGATTATTATACCACAAAATTAATGCCGCCACGACAGTTGTAGGCCTTGGCAAGCTCATCAATTGCTTCCGTATCATTAACGGTGGTAGTCCAGCCGGTGGCCAGTATGACAACTTTTTTGCTTGTATCAAAATTGGGACTGCGCCACATTTGATTGGCCTCCAGCAAAGGGTATGTGTAACGTTTACAAGCAGTACGCAGCTGAAAATTCATCTTGGAGATATCAGGTGTAATCCTTGGTATTATTGAGTTCGTGCCCACAGCTGAGGAGCCTTGAGTAATAAGTGGAGAAAAAAAAAATATAGAATTTTAAATTTTTGCCAAAAAGACGCATACCTACAAACTTGATTGATGGCGCTTGACACAAACTCAAACGGATATCCGGCTATTGCTTGTTTTCCCACATCGAAGAGTTCCGACGGTGAGGGCAATATATTGCCAATATCCCTTGCTACACCTACACTTACATCCGTCGCTGACTTGATGACATTTGATACATCAAGAAAAGGGCTAGCTTGTCCAAAACCAAGAAAGCTTACATAAAAAAATAACACAAAAATTTTTAAAGACTTCATCGGAAGTTAGTATTGCCAAGATACTATTTTGAATTGTTAACAAGGTAGTATATAACTTTCTATAATATATATATTAATGCAGTTAACTTTCACACTATATATCTGCCTCGTATACACTCGTATGTGTCACATAGAACAAACATTTTAAACTGAGAGAGTAGAACGCGATACTTTTTGTTTTATATATATTTGAAATAACTACCTGAACGTTACGTTTTATTATCATTCCATTTTGGCATCGATGTTGAAATTTTAATGAGTCTAGAAATTAGTTAAGGGGTGACTGTCCTGTTGTGCTTAAAACATGCAGCTTATATTCTCAACAATTAGAACAGGTAAATATTTAAGTTATAAAATTTGTGTACATTTGACAAAAGGAATTATGTGTTCAAATAAAACTACCCAGCACAAAATGTCATGCCAGATCATGCTGGAATTTAAGGCTGACTGATATGACCAAGGCATGACCTCTTCTTCAAAACAGCCCTGATTTTTTTATACAAGTGTCCGCCTCTTCAGACCTGAAATTTGGTATTAGTTTTTCCAAATGTTCATCTGTGAT
Organism: Coremacera marginata; assembly: GCA_914767935.1. NCBI lineage: Eukaryota > Metazoa > Arthropoda > Insecta > Diptera > Sciomyzidae > Coremacera > Coremacera marginata. Next base: position 40,245,659 of record OU612046.1, on the reverse strand, counting down.
TTCTGGTCTGAATATATAAATTTTTATTCCAAATTCAGATATGAAATCTGACCTGAAATGTAGGGAGACTGATTTTTTTTTTATTTCAGTTTAGAATACCGGTCTGTGAAAAGGATGTCTGAATTATATATTAATTTCAGCTTTGCAATCTGAGCTAAATAAAGGAGGCATGAATATGTTAAGAAATTCAGTCTTGAATTCCAGTATGACTATCAGAGGCCTGAGCGAGTTTTCTGTTGGGTTTTATATTATAAAGAGAGATTTTGTACTCATTTCATTTTATTACATTTTTATACCCCAACGCGTACTGCGTAAGGGGTATATTAACTTTGTCATTCCGTTTGTTACGCCAATAAGGAGGCGTGGCAGGTATAGAAAAGTATATACATGGTGTGCCGCAATTGACTGCAACTATTAACAGAGGTAAAAGGTTATGTCGAACTGAGCAAAAAATTTTATGAGAGGGGGGTATATTTTCACATTCTTATGAGCAACAGGGTTAATATATCTTCACGATTTTAGTTTACATAGTTTACATTATTGTTTCTAGCAGGAAAACTAACTGATTTAATAAAACTTATTTTGATAGTTCTTTGCAAAGGCAATAAAATCACCTTTCTCACGGTATACCAACCAATCCCACCGACTTAACCGTTATCGAGCTGTGCTCGTGTTGAGATGAAATCAATCGGTGCAAATTTCTCAGAATCTTGCTTATTAAATTATTTTTTTTTAGAATTAATTTTGTAATTTATGCAATTCTCTTTTCAATGACACCAAAAACATAAACATAGCTTTAAACATAAAAAGTTGGCTGCACAAAAAAAATTTTATTAAAAAATTGTTTTCTAACAAGTATAATTTTTTAGTATAGCCAACTTTTTTATTTTTTGAGATGTGCTTATGTTTTTGGTGTCATTGAAAAGAAAATTGATTAAGTTACAAAATTGATTCTAAAAAAACTTCATTTATTACGCGAAAATCTGAGAAATTTCTGAGAAAGTTGAAATTTAGTAGTTTCAACCGATTGATTTCAACTTTACACGAGCACAGCTCGGTAACGGTTAAGTCGGTGAGGTTTGTTGGTATACCGTTAAAAGGGTGATTTTATTGCCTTTACAATGAGCTATCAAAATAAGTTTTATGTAAGTTAGTTTTCCTGCTAGAAATAATAACATAAACCAAAGTCGTGAAGTATTAATTAACCCTGTAGCTCCTAAGAATGTGAAAAAATGTGACTTTATTACGCAAAATCTCTTTACAGTCTGCAAAAATTAAAGAAGTATCTTGAAACTCTACACATAAGCTTTGATAGTTAACAAAAACCATCTTTATGATATTTGGCAAAATCCGATGAAAACCACGCCTACTTCCCATACAAAGTGGCTTTGTTTTAAACTTAAAAATCCACAAAAATTAAATAAATATTTTGAAATTTTGCACATAAGCTTTGATACATAATATAAAACATCTCTATATTTGGCAAAATCGGATGAAAACCACGCCTACCCACCATACAAAGTGCCGTCATCGAAGTAGTGAAAAATTTCGTAAATTGATGACATCGTGTCTGTATGTAACCAAATTACACCCACATCGTTCATCCAACCCATATACATATATTCTTGGGTGGAATGTGAAGTCTTTAGACTAGAAAAGTAGGTGTAGCATTTTACTTTTAATCGAATTTCTGTCAAATTGTCCTTGAAGTTTGTCCTTGGCCATTTGAGCAGTCTTGAGTATATAAAATTTGGCGGTACTAAGCAGGGGGCGTGGCACTTTCTTTTTAAACTAGCTCCATCTACACGGTTTGTTCGGTTTCAACCAAATTTCGTACATATTTTCTTTAGTATAATGTGAAGCTTTAAGTCTACATAAGTGGATAGGATTGGAAGAGGGGTGTGTCAATTTAATTCTAATCGAACTCCCAATACATCCGATTGTCTGACTTAAACCAAATTTTGCACACATATTATTTAGCATAAGGATCAGCCGTTAGTTTATGAAAGTGGATGGTACTAAACAGGGAGCGTGGCACTTTATTTTTATTCTAATTCCATCTACACCGTTTGTCCGATTTCAACCAAATTTCGCACATATATTTTTCAGTGTAATGAGAATTCTTAAGCTTACAAAACTGGGTAGGATCGGTCAAAGGGCGTGTCAATTTAGTTCTAATCAAACTCCCTCTATACCATTTTTCCAACTTAAACCAAATTTTGCGAATATATTCTTTATTATAAGAGCAGTCCGTTGCTCATAAAAGTGGGCGGAATTAGACAGGGGGCGTGATACTTTAATTTTAATGGAACTCCTTCTTCACCATTTTTCTGACTTCAACCAAATTTTGCAAATATATTTTTGGGAATAATGAGCAGAGATTACTCTAAAAAATTGGGCGGAATTAGACAAGGGCATGCCGCTTTAATTTTAATCAAACTATAGCCCTTGTCCGACTTTTTCCAAATTTCCCACACATATTTTTTGGAATAATGAGTAGTCAGTAGTCTAGAAAATTGGGTGGAATTGAACTCGGGGTGTGGCACTTTGCTATTACACGAAAATATTTTACGCCGTTGGTATGAATTTGCACATATCAATCAAATTTTGCACATTTATTCTTTAACATAAAGCATTATACAAATTACTGTATGTGTGGCATTTTACTGTAAGGGTAAAATTAAATTAAGCGTATGACATAAATATTTTTGGAGAATATTCGTGCAAGACTTCAAATATACTTCAATATGGCCACGGGGGGGGGGGGGGGGGGGTGGGGGGGATATTTTAGCTTCGGTACCCTGCCGAAGCTCCATTCCTTACTGGTTTTATGTTTAATATTTCTGAATGTTTTCTAAAAATCTCAAATATGATGTGATTTCAAACGGTTTTTTAAAACAAAATTTAACTTATCTGAAATCATTCATTTTGTTAAATGTTGGTTTATGAGTTAAACATGACAAGATATTACTTCTATTCATTTCGAATTGAATCGAAAAATAAATATTAATTAAAAAAGTTGTGAAAATTACAAAAAACTTAAAGCGCCAGATAAATTGTTTTGACAAAATAGTTCTACAATTTTTCTTAGAAGTATTATCTAAATAAATTCTTTTTTCAGCCAATCTCTAAGCAAATAGTTTTGTCAAGTTAAGTGTGACAAATTACTCTATAATGAATATGTCATGCATGATATTCAGTTAGCTAAATGTGTAAGA